>BMAU01019948.1:1217500-1222500 GCA_019973935.1 Trichonephila clavipes | reverse complement strand
CTATTCCATACGGGAATTTTAATTATATGGAACTTAAACGTATCTCTTTTGTCAAAAATGTTACTGAATACATTATTGTTAATAAGATGCAAGTCTAAATCCAAGAATTCCACCATATTAGAGTTGAAGTTAGTTTTAAGGAGCTTGATATAATCAGGGTAGAACGTAATATTTGGTTTGTATTCACTATTTTTACCAAAAATTATTATATCATCTATATAACGATAAATTAAGTAAGAATCATTTACAACATGATCTATTTAAAAAAAATGTAAATATAGGTTCGCTAAACAATTACTAGCTGGACCACCCTGAGGTAATCCTTTGATCTGTTTAGAAAGATTCTGATCAAATGCAATGGAATTTTCTTTTAATACGAGGTTAACAAGAATATCAAATTTTTCTTTTTCACTGAAGTATATAATTCATATTTATCATAAATTAACTGTAGAACCTTAATCATATCGTCAATATCTATAGAATTAAAAAGGTCCTCGAAATCAAAACCATGCATGGAAAAATTAACATATCCTTAGTAACTCTAGCAATCTCTAAGCTATTTTTAATAATTGATGTGTTTTGTAAATTATCAATTAGATTTTGAAGAAGAGATTGTAAGATCTTCCCAGACTTCATGATATATGTATTGTATCCATTAGTGATACTACGGAATTTTATAGGGCTTTTATGAAATTTTGGTGTTAAAAAATACTTGGATATTTAATATATTATTTAGATGAATATTCAGTCTTTTTTGTTCAAAGGTAAAAGACGATTATCATCTTCTCTTTAATTGTGAATTGATTTTTGAAATGAATTATTATTTAAAATGTGGTTACTTAATATTTTACTGTAAAAGTATTTACAAATTATGGCATAATTAGCAGAGACCTTATCAACATATGTAATCACGAAGTCATTTTGGATATTTTCTATTGATGATTTAAGATCTTTGTACATAATTTTATTTTCAACAGTGAAATCTAATTCCCGAATTTCTGTTGCTACATAAGATCTAAATTGATTGAATATTTCAATCGGCATTCCGTATTTAATTGCCATTTTAAGGTAGAATTTATCTAAATCTTTTATGATTTGTTTCATAACGTTAGATTTATTTTTTGTGATCATCAGTCTAAAACCGGTATCTTTTTCCATAAAATTTCTTAACAAATCATCTTTCACGATGCTAAGGTCTACTGTGACAACGTTCTGATGATAATCATCAATATAGTCTGGATATAGATTACATTTACATGATTCTGAACATAGGAGCTCCGAGATTTGATTATAATTAAATATAGATCTACCAAGTTTCTTGTTGTATTTGAAAGCCTTTTTAATAATAATATTTTAATAGGAAAAATGGATTGATATTTTTGAAATATACTTGAAAAATTAATTTTGTTAAATGATTTATTCATAAATAATAATGTACAATATTCTATAGAGTAATTTTCACTTGCATCTAATTTAATATTCATTTTTTGTACTAAAAAGTTATTAAGGTCTCGAATCATATGCATACCATGAGAATCCCGAAATTTATATATATATCTGCTTAAAATATCTGTCATAATTTTAATTTCAGTTTTATTCATGCCAAACATAAACGATTTAATTAAGCCTGTGTTGTGTAGTTATCATCAAAGTTAATAGATAATTCTAACATAGAATTCTTGAGGGTTGACATGTCTCCAGTAACTCTTTTTCTGCGTTTAGCTTTTGAAATTCTCGCTAAACGAATATTATTACTATTATCAATAGATTTATCAAAATACTGAATATATAATGAATCCTCAGATTTTTGTTTAAAAGCTGATAAGACACTTTCTCACCTTTCCATATAACATTCAAACCATAAGGATAATATGATCTAAATGAATCTATAAAAAAATTTTCGAACCATAATCTTTGTTTAATATTTGGCACTATTCAAAGTATATGTACAGTTATGTTATTGAATCCATGTTTATGAAATTACCTATCTCAATCTTAGCCTGGTTTTTGTTGCAATCAAATTTCCTTGTATCAGACCTATGCTGATTTAATCTAATATTGATATTGTTTAAAGTCTGACCTATGTAAGCGAATTTACGTATGTTGCATGTCATTTTGTAAACACAGTTAAAAGTCTTACAAAATATATAACCTGCATCCATATCCAACTATTCCCCACTCATCATGCCACACGCCTTGCATCTTTTATCAGTGCAAGATCTAAATTTTAATTTTAAAACATGAATATCTCTGAAAAACCTAGTTTCTAATATGTTACTAAAATCGTAATCTCTTTGATTTTTATCTATACAATCGAAAACATGAATATTTCGTTTTGCTGTACGAGATAAATTCTTATATTTAGAGTTCCAAAAAACTTGAGTTTTAAAAATTCTAACACGACAATGTTTAGATACAGAAGGGAAAGCAAAAAAAATTCTGATCAAAACAATTCACACCGTTTTTTGTATTTTTTAAAAAAAATTATAGTTTTTTTTATATGCCAACTCAGAACCTTTGTGCCCATCTCCACAACTATTTAAAGCCATACCTAAATATATACTAAATCTCTATATGAGGGCTCATAAAATGGTAAATAGATGGCGATGGTACATATACCATTATACTGTACCACCGAGCAATGTCATACCCTGATATAACAAATTGCCAGTTGCATAAAACTTGTTATTTTTCAAATTCATAGTTATTTAAAAGTTAAAGGTTCATTGAAATGACCCAACTAAAATATCATTAGAAAAAAATTTCTCAATCACATTAATATAAAGTGAAACAATGAGCAATAACTCCAAAAAATCTAATCCACTCATACATAATATATCCAAGATTACTTTATAGGCACAAAATCAGAAGTTGGCATAATATTTTTATATAAACAAGAAAAACACACAAGGAAAAAAGAACAAAGCCAAATTAAACTTAATAAAAGAAAAACATTCATAGACAAGATTTTGAATCTAATGGCGATTTCAAAATTCACTATAAGCAAACAAACTCTATATTGACTACATCCATAACTGAACAATCTCATTAGTAAATAGATTTATACATAGATAGGCGCAAAACAGCCAAATGAATGCATAAAATATATATAAAAGAAATATGTATTATATATCAAAAACAAGAAATAATAGAAAAATAACATAACAAGAAATAGCATAATAAAAATATAAAAGCTGAACATGAAGAACAAAATTATAGAGAAAAAAAAGAACCTAGCGAGTCAGAAAGCAATTTCGGACTTAGGACCGAATAAGTGGGGTTAAACTAGTTTGAAGGCGCCAACCTTCCCCCTTTGCAACTCGGTAGGAAAACCAAATAAAATAAAATAAACAAAATAAAATAAACAAAACTTCAGAGTATGGATAACTCAGAGAGCAATATAAAACCACTCAGTACTATTAGGTAACAAACTCTCCCAAACTCTTAATGCAGAAAAATCACAAAATAATTACGTATAAAAAGTAGAAAAATGCTGAAACAATTACATAAGAAAAGTATCTTTCAAAAAATAATTTAACAAAATTTCTTTACTCACAAAGCTTTTACGAAGAGAATCAAGCGTCTTGCCATCAATTAAAATCAATTATTCACCAAGTTAAAAAATTCGAAAATACATAATCACATCTTTTGAGCTGACTTTTAAACCAGCCAGCAAAGACAGGTATAAAAAAGACGAAATCAAATATGGTAGAACTTGAATTGGTTGATTGTCAAAAATGTAAATTTGCTAGGCTCTAATTTGGTTGGTTGTCAACAATGTGTAAAATGTTAAAGATGTGTGTGGAAAAAATGTATACTGTGATATGAGTGTTATGATATAATCTTCACAGCAAGACCACTAACATGCTGTCTTTGAAATCCTATTGTTGTGTGGTGGTTTTGAAATTCGAAGTAGCAAGACGGTTAATGTATTTGTGATGATTATAAGTTCTTAAGAAATTAAAAGGGTATTCATGATCTAAACAAAATTGAAAAAAAAATTATATTATTGTATTTATCTATTTTGGGGGTGCTTAAGTTATCATTTCTAAATAAAAAATGCAAAATGATATTTCTGTAAATTGATGTATGCAAATTACTATTCCTTACGGGAATTTTAATTATATGGAACTTAAACGAATGTATTTTGTCAAAAATGTTACTGACTACATTATTGTTAATAAGAAGCAAGTCTGTAAATCCAAGATCTCCACCATATTAGAGTTGAAGTTAATTTTAAGGAGCTTGAGATAATCAGGGTAGAACGTAATATTTGGTTTGTATTTACTATTTTTACCAAAAATTATTATATCATCTATATAACGATAAATTAAGTAAGAATCATTTGCAACATGATCTATTTCAAAAAAATGTAAATATAGGTTCGCTAAACAATTACCAGCTAGACCACCCTGAGGTAATCCTTTGATCTGTTTATAAAGATTCTGATCAAAAATGCAATGGAATTTTCTTTTAATACGAGGTTAACAAGAATATCAAATTTTTCTTTTTTCATTGAAGTATATAATTCATATTTATCATAAATTAACTGTAGAACCTTAATCATATCGTCAATATCTATAGAATTAAAAAGGTCCTCGAAATCAAAACCATGCATGGAAAAAATTAACATATCCTTAGTAACTCTAGCAATCTCTAAGTTATTTTTAATTATATTGCCGTGTTTTGTAAATTATCAATTAGATTTTGAAGAAGAGATTGTAAGATCTTCCCTGACTTCGTGATATAAGTATTGTATCCATTAGCATATACCTGGCATATATATATATATATATATATATATATATATATATATATATATATATATATAGGCCAGGAATACAAATTCCTCAAGAAAAATGTTTACTTACAAATGTAAAATAATATATAAACTATATGACATCAGAAAATATTTTGTCAAAATCTGCAAATCACTTAACAGCTAATTATGAGACTTAGAAGAAAAAAATAATACTTATTTTTATCTCAAGTAATATTTC
>BMAU01019948.1:777500-1215000 GCA_019973935.1 Trichonephila clavipes | reverse complement strand
TATTTGATGGAAAACATTCCAATTATAATTTATTAATATTTGATTTTAATGTTTACGTCACACCTCAAACAACACAAGGGGTATTGGTGGTGGACTTCGTAAATCTGAACTAGAATTAAATGACAAAGATGACACCTAAGCTGGAACCGTAATGTTCAAACTTCTTCGGTACACAAGGATGAACTTGGGCACCTAATTACATTTAATGTATATCATCCAATCAATATGGATGTTCTTCAAGGGTACTGATGCTCAAACATATGACTTAGCAATGCAGATCACGAGCTAGTGACCTTGATAAGTGATTGATAAAATCTGAAGAGAAGATACATATTTTTAAGTAAATGTAAATTCAAATAGCTTAAAAAGGTAATATAAAAAAGTAAGTCAATTCCGACTGTGAATGAATGAATAGAAGGTATTTTATTAGCGATTGAAAATTTGAACAAGATATATATATATATATATATATATATATATATATATATATATATACAGGGAGACACTCAACTAATATCAGAATTTGAAAACAAGTGCATGATTTGTCTCCAATGTTGTAACAATACACATTTGGTTTGGCTAATTTGGCTGAAAAACCGGTTTTCGATGCCAACTTTTGCCATTGCTTTAACAGTTATACTGTTACAACAATGGATACGAATCTAAGTTGGGTCCTAAAACCGGTAATTAGTTTAATTTAATTTAATTAATGAATTAATATTTGACAAAACTGAATTAACACAAACTGCAAGTTTTTTTTAAAAAAATTTGAAATTGATTGGATGAATAGAAAATATTATACTAACGATTGAAAATTTGAACAAGATAAATATATAGAGAGAATCTGAGCTAATAGTAGGCATTCAAAAAAGATCCCGAGAGAGACTACCAAACGGAATTCTAGAAATGTGATTGAAATATATGTTGATATACGTATCATTAAGCTAAAACATTACTAACACCTCCACATTTTTCAATGAACTAATCTGGATAACGTAGAATTCATGTGATTATGAAATAATTGTTTTTAACTTCCACTGTAGAAGGTAAGCTGCAGTAAGTGTCTTGAATTTGCTTTTGTAAGCCAGTCTAACCTCCTCGGTTCCCTTGTATCACATGCGATACAAAAGTTTCATAGCTTTTGTGAAGGCTGAATCGCAAAAACAAATTTGGAACTGGTTGTATAAAAAAAATGAGATACAAACTGAAATACTCCATATATATTTCTCGTTAAGTCAACAAATGGCAGTACCTGTCTATGATAATGAATTCTAGTAGTGGCTAAGAAACAAAACAAGATGTTTGCACGTCGTCCAAGTAAGTTTTTCATTTCTTATTTTTATACAAATATTAAACTATTTTTAAAATTTGCTTTTTCTTTGCATGTGTACGTTTTACTAGTTAACAGCATAGAAATAATTTTTTACGGAAATATTTAAGCATAATGACTTGTTCAATTTATTTGTATCACATGTGATGCAATTGAACCCAGCTACTTTTGAGCTAACTTTTTTAACTCATGTTGGTTTTAATTTTTGTTATACTTTAGGAGGATTTGAAAATTGATAAAATTATTTCTTGAATTAAAATCTTTAGTTGAGGTGTTTGCTTTCCATTTTTACCAATTTTTCCCAGATAATTTTTTATTTAATAAATATTTTTTATCAGTAATATATTACATATCAGATCAGAGCCGATGAATCGCGATGATTTTGATTTGAGTTCACTGTCAGATGAAGATGATTATCAAGGTGATAATGGAAGTGAGATGGATGATGATGATGCTAATCAAGATATAACTTTTAACTTTTCTGCTCTAACTCAATAGAGAATACATACAGATAAGTTCAATCTAGTTTCCTTTGATTTTTAGGAGGTAGGATTGTCCTCACATTGTAAAAAATTACAACGATTACATGAGAGGTATCGATCATTTGTACTGTGTGTGTGCCGTTAGTTTCTACAGAATAAAGCTTCAAACCAAGAAATGGACAGTACGAGTCATTCTACATATGATCGATTTTACCATGTCGAGTGAATTGCTCGCGTTAGGAAATAAAATGACAGAATTAGGGTATCCTAAAAAGGACATTCTTTACTATTTTGCTCCCATTGGTGTGGTGTGGTAGTTAAAAGAGGGGGTGTCAGCTCAGGTGTCGTCCACGTCACTTGACCATGGTACAAAATTACGTAGTCCGTCGCCAAAATCCCTCGTGTAGCTGAACAGTGCGACGTTAATATTCAGTCACTTACTCACTGGACTATTTTGCATTTAGACTAAGTATTGCAAATACACTTATCCACGACATACTGAAAAAGCCCCCTCCCACTCCTTCGCTAGCCTAAGATGAAAATTATTGCCCCCCCCCTCCAAAACGCAGAGTTACGACTATCATTCCACATCAAGCAGCTTGTATCAATGAAGCTAGGCACAGGTCTGGATTAATTGGGGATAGGATTCATCGGTGTAGGTACAGGAAGGAGAAGTCTTCGGCCTTAAATTGGGCAATGTACAGACTGCAAGGGTTTTCTGTGCTTTACAAGTACTAGAAACTGTTTCAAGGCATTTCACGAATTAAAAAAAAATAATGTTCATGTAATATGTACCTAAAACTTTAATAAAACCTAATTATAATGTTGAATTTATGTGAATTGTGTGATTAATAACTAAGATTAAATTAATTACTTCAATCTTGCTTAGTACTGTCTGGATCATGATGTATCACCCTTGTGAATCCCCCTTATTTTCAATAAATTGAAAATATTTTTAATCATTGCATTTTTCTACACCATAGTGATCAAAACAGCTATTTAAGTACCTCTTACAAAATGTCAAGCTTTTATTTTTGTCTTGGGTATGAAGAGTCTAAACGCGATTGATTTAAGCAAATTCGATAGTTAGCACATTTTAATGGCCCAACAGTTCGAAACGATTATCTCAAAAGCAACATGACTGGTAGGTTGTTTGTGTTTTTAGTATTTGTACAAAGTGAATAAAGAGTGTTAGATACAAAATCAGACAACTAACTGTTGTACAACCATATATCATCAAAGAAAAACGAAGTCGGAGAGCGTCTCGCTTAGTAAAGAAACTTGTCGCCAGACAGTGGCTTAGTTGGCTGTCCAAAATGATGCATAGCCGAGTACAAGGACAACACAATCCAGTGGGCAATGTTGGATATGGGATTGACAGTAAACGTTCCTCTGTTGACCAGGCACAATGTCCATCTAGACCTACAGTGGACTCAGAAACATTCCGACTTGACCCGAAATAAGTGAAAGAGAGTTTCCAGGTTAGATGAATCACGATTTCTTCATCCCGTCTGTGATTGAGTCATTGTGTACCACAATTGCCTTCCGCAATAAAAAAGTTTCTTCTTTAATGTACATAAACGGTCGATGGAAGTTCTATACTTCTTAAAACGATCTCATGGGTGACTCTGGTACTTTTAGTTCTGGTAGAAGTTACCGTGAAATCTGTAGACTTTTGGGATAAAATTGCGGATCAGTTATAGACTTATATGGCGTCTGTTTCACCTACTGGAAATGAAATCTTCCAACAGGACAGCGTATCATGTCAAAATGCTACAGTTGTGTTAGAAGTATTTGAGGAGCATTAATATATGAATTCCAATTAATATATCTTCCCACCTAGCTCAACGAATTTCAATTTTATTGGACACGTTTGCGTGTTCTTAGAAAGGAAACTCAAGGATCAAACACCTTTATGTTAAAATGTCTCGACTTTGCGTGACCACTGCTTAGACATTTGGTATCCAGTCATCTACCAAGGATTTTTGATAACCATGCTAACTGAGTTGTAGCTGTTTCAGAGGTAGAAAGGGGTTTAACGTATTATTGAGTTTGTGTTCATAATGTGTCAGCACATCGGTAAATGTTATTATTGTTTTTATTATTGTTATTGCTATTAAACAGTAATTCTCGTATCTTACTGGACTACTGGGCGTGGTAGAATGCTCTAACTAATTACTACAAATGCATTATACTAAACTCAACTCAGGATCCAGTAATTTTATGATTTTGAATGAGATTCTATTTACACATTTTTACAAGAGTTTAATGAGTTATGTCTATAAATCTTAAAGTCTACCAAAACTATTGAGCTAAGATAAACATCAACATGTTAAGGCAAAACATAGGTATAACTGATTCAGAACCGAAACTAAAAAAACATTGGATATACACAGAGAAAGTGGGAGTATCATCTATTGAGCTTTTTGCCACACAGTAATTCTTGCATTCAGATGATCCGAGTGTATCCTTCATTATAGGCAAATGCAAAAATCAGTCCTAACTTGCATACCATTCAATATCGTTGTGACAATAAGACAACCGTATGCTCGATCCAAACAGAAGTGCGTCAGGAATGGGTAGAAGGGCTGATCAGGATGCATCTGCTATTCGATTGGCACCCAATGATTCTAGATTACTATGGTATCCCTATGGTCAGGGTCATACATCCATTCGTTCGGCTCCTAGGTTTGACTACTTTCTTTTTTAAAAACTCACCATGTAGATGCGCTGATGCAAGATAAATCTGTAAAGGACATTTTTTGGCACGATATATGGACTCCAGGTAATTATTTTGGGAAAATCTCCAAAACACTCACATGATTATATATAGTTACATATCAGTAACATGAAGGAAAAAATTCATTACATTCATACATTATATTCTGAGAAAAACATGAATCAGTTTTAAAAACATAATTTTTGAGAAAATTGAATTTTCACTATAAAGTTCCACTTAGTCACAAAAATAATGAATTATAACATGTATTTGTCCCATTTTATTGAACATTAGCATCTCTGCAATTTATTTTGCATAAAATTGTAAACAAAAAAAGTCTTAAATTACTCAGATAAGCATTTTTCAGTTTTTTTTAATGAGATAATTTCTAGTATTACATCAATTTTCTCAATTCTGTATGAACTTAGTAGAATTAGTAGCTTTCATGGCTTTACTGATATCAAATTTAAACATAAAGCACCATAAATTTAATGCGAAATGTATCAATATGGTTTTGTATGAATTTTTGAGATGGTATTTAAAAATACCTGATCATATATATATATATATATATATATATATATATATATATATATATATATATATATATACGACATTTTGAAAGTTTTCGCTGGGATTTTGTAAAGTTATCATTAGGTTTTGTTGTTGCTGACAGTTTCTAAGTTTTAAACTTCAAAAAGTACTCTAAACCAGATAAATGATTTCTAATACAGGCAAAATTAAACTGTTTTATGTTTTTAAACATGGTATTTGTGTATTTTTATGTATGCAACGAGCTTCTCGCAAAGACAACAAACATCACATTTGATGTGTCACCTCATACTTTTTTCTCAGAAACTATTAAACATAAATACTCAAATTTTTATTTCATATGATTTAGACATTTATATTTATGCAGAAGTGAAATGTTTTTAAATATATTAATTAGTTTTTTCAAAGACAAACTGTTGGTTCACTGAGCTTTAATATTATGAATTTATTGAAAATTGTTAGTGTTTGTTATATCTGCTTTCTATTTGGATGTTTTAAAAATATTTCAAAAATGCCACTTGAGTATACACAATTGCATTTAAGAAACATAGAGTACATACGTACAGGAAATTTACACATTTTTAAAAATATAAAATTTAGAAAACAGCATTTTTTTTAAAAAAATCTTTCCTTAGCAAAAAAAAAAATGTTGCCTATACTTTATTTTGCAGGGTAATGAAGGGTAAGATGCTTGATTTCCTTCAATTTCTATTAACTAAATGGATGATATGAAATGAATTTTACTATTGTTTAGATGAAAAGCAGGTGTTTTACATATGCAATAAATTAACAACTCTTACCTGTCCAGTATCAAAATTGGTTGTAATAAGTACACTAATTTCTACCATATCCCTGATTTTTAAGCTACTAAACGAATTTTATAACTTTCATTTTTTCATAAAGCCTGTTTTCAATCTTTACAAACAAGTTTTTAAGTATTTAAAAATATAAAAATTTCGAAAGGAGAAATAATACACAACAAAATATTTTCATCAATTTTTTTTAAACTTCGCTCCAAAAGTACATAAACAAACTAACAGCTAAACTTACACTTAAGTTTCATTAAATATATAGTTCATTGTATATGATTAAATTAAATTTTGTGGGGGCTTTCCAAGTTCTCAGATTTAAAAAGTCAATATTTACGCTTAATCTGCGAAAGTGGGCGTGACCGGGACAGCTGATTATTTTTAAAAGTCATTTTAAAGTACTTCTAATTCATATAATGACTTGTATATTACATCATTGGAAATGTAATGATTTGGAGATTTTAGAAATATCAAAAACTCAAAATCGATTTTCAAAAGGTTTTTACCCTACTGAGTGTTCTTAAGTATTAAAATCATCCTGTGGGAGTTTTGAACAAATATGTGAATTGGGGTACCAGCTCAGTTGTCTTCAACGTCTCTTCATCTAGTTAAAATGTAATGGGATCGTCACTCTAAAGGAATCCATGCTGATTTAATATGCGATTTAAAAAAAAACAATCAATTTTAGAGTAGTACACAATTTATAATAATTGCATTTTATATTTACAATAATATAATGATAAAAGTAAGTATTTACAAAATAATTAAGTCCACACGCACACAATGATTTGAATTCATATTGAACGTAAAAAGTGTGATTTTCGTAGTTAAGTAATTTTTCTTTGAATTGCTTTAATAAGTAAGCTAAAAAACGTGTTTTTGTGAATTGAAGTATAAAGAAAATACAGCATTATATTCAAGAAAGGCAAATTTAGAGAATAACATTCTTAAAAAAGGTCCTCATTTTGTGTTGATTGAAAATATGTTTTCCTAAATTGCGCTGTCTGCATCAAATAAAGTATGCATATTTTGTTATAAGTTTAGCCAATAAATTCGAAAAAAACACGCTATATGATAAGTAATTTAAAATGGGGTAAAACTCACAATAATGATAATGTTTTCTTTTTTTTTAAATGAACAACAGAAGCGTTTAATATGCGAAATAGTTTTGAAAACAGAAGAATAAGCAAACGTATGCTTTGTTGAAAAAAATCGTCATAAGAAATTTTATTGAATGTGTATTTATCAATGTTTTATCAAATATGAAATAAACGAAATGATATGAAATACTATCGTTACAGAGTTATCAAGGTCTTTAAATAAAAAGGTTTTTAAATACTTTTTGATAATTTGAAATTGAAATATTTGGATAAAAAGCAGCACTCAAATATTAGATTTTATACGAAATATAAATACATGAATACATAATATATTAGAATTGTTTCTCCTATATTTTAATATTTGTCCCTAAATGAGAGATTCTTAAACCAAGAAATCATTTTAAACAAGACGAGATAAATCAAGGTGAACTTTAATACATCAATTCACAAAACGATTAATTTTGGCACGCTCTGAAACATTAAAATATTCATTACGCATATGACTTTGATCAATAACTGTACACATTTTCATGGAAGCAATGATAAAATGTCATAATTATTAACTTCCTTTAAATCAACAAATGTTAAATTCTGTAAAAAATAACAATACACTCTTACTATTCGGGAAGAATGATGTGATTATTTAAAAACAGCAGAAGGAGATTGTACATTGCTTTACTATAATCAAATACATTTCCAATTTAAATTGATTTTAATATATAATCATAAGCTAAGCATTAATTTCATTTGACAGTTTTTAAAAGCGATTGAAAAGTGATATTGAAAAAATTTTCATGAAAAAAAGGTATACATTAAAAATTTAAAAGGCAGATATTCTTGATTTCAGCAGCTTGAACTAATATTCTTGAATCAATATACAAATATCTTATAACTTAAATTTACTTTCGTTCAATATATATATTTTGTCTTTTTTTTAAAAAAAAGTCTTCATTGATAAAGAATTATGTACATTTTCTTTCCAATAGTGTAAACTTTTCGTAACATATTTTGCCTTTCCATTTCAAAAGTTATTCGGTTAATAATTGTTTTCTTTAAAAACTTATTTTTTAAAGGCTCGTTTAAATTGTATTGGAAAGGAAAATAAATTATGCATTTAAAGCTGCTACGTTTTATTGGATGAAGTTAACCTTCAATCCACAATCCTCATTTAGTGAAAAGTTAAAATAAAAAGAAGGCAAATTTATTGATAACGAATATAAAATACATTTGAATACAGCATTATAAGGATTGAAAGCCTTCAAACAAATAGTTTTACATTCGGCAGTACAGTAATAAAGAAAGAAAGCAGATTATGTTTACTTAATAGTATCCTAGAGCCTTCTGGAGGTTACTGATATTCACTCGGTTTAAAGTTAATATAAGACAAATATTAGTTTCTACCCATGTTTGTAGAAGTTAATGCTATGTCTAAAATTAACTTTAAAAGATGTACAATAAATGTGGAAGATAAAAAAATCTGATGTTTTGAAATATTTTTTTACAAGAAATTCGAAATTTACCTATTTATGTGTAACCTATATATGTAAAAAGAGAGGAGAGTCGATTTCTGTATATTCTTTAAATTTTATTTTGATTATAGTATCTCTCGTGGACGACTCGTTTAAGAATTCAAATGTTAACTCTTACATTGTCTCTTGTATAATATTGCCGCTTTCATGTTATTCGTTTTAACTAATTGCTATATTTTAGTTATTTTCCTTCTATTCCACACTACATTTTTATTTCTTTTAATCAAAATGTCCTACTTGTTTACCAAAATCAAAGTTTAATTTTAAATAGAAGATTAAGTTAATCTAAACTAGATGTTTAATACGAGAATAGCATTCCCTTAATTTAGTAGATATTTATAATATCACGATACTCTAACTTAAACTTAATTTTAACGAAAATCCAACTCTCCTGCTACATTTGTATGCTAGATTTTTTTTTAAATCCTTTATATTAAAATATAATTTTTTAATGAATGATAAATTTCAGCAGACTGTTATTATTAAAGTTCATTAAAAAAACTGCACTGAGACAAGACAAAAGAAAGTTATTTTGTAAAAACTTAAACTTTTAAAATTTGTATAGCAATTAAAAATTAAATAGTTTGAAAAGAAGTTCCAACTCATGTGAAATACACCAGGTGTTTCAATTAGTTCCTTACATTCAAGAAATTTTAACTGTACTTGGAAAATAGATATTCGAATCATTTATTAAGAAAAATGTAATTTGCATCAATCTCGACAGACAATTTATGTTATATATATAATATGTATATATATATATATATATATATATATATATATATATATATATATATATATATATATATATACAGTCGACTCTCGATAATTCGACTTTCGATAATACGAACTTCTCGCTAATTCGAAGTATATGCTCAACCCCTAGAAAAAAACTATTTATATTTCGAACTAAAACCATACGTTTTGGTACTCTCAATATTTTGAAGTAAAATTTGTGGTTGGTTAGACTAAAACACGGGATAGTTCGAAGTTATCTTATAAAACTCTCGATTATTCGAAGTTATCTTATAAAACTCTCGATAATTCGAACCTTCAATATTATGAAGTTAGATTCACTTCCTGTACCTTATCATCCCAAGAGTGGTTTTTTTTACTGAACTTATTTTCAGTCCAAATTGTGCATGTTGATAGAATAACTACTTTGTTTATTATATTTCCGTTATTTGCTAGGCAGAATTTTGATTTATTCCTAAGCCATCTGTTTTTTTTTTTTCCGTTGATATCCAAGCTTTATATGGATAAAAGAAAAACTGCCTACTTTTTTATTCACTGTGCAGTAATGAGTGATTCTTCATTTTATACGTATTATGCAATAATTTTAATTTGCGTTGAGTATTTATTACTAATAATGATTTACATTAAAAAAGATGGATTTTTTTAAAATAAAGCACTCAAACTACATCCAAGATAATTCAGCAGAATCGTTTTATGGCAAAGAATTGAAAGCGAGAAATAAAACCTTTATATAAAAATGTAAGAGGCGAATGCAGGAGAGACAGGGATTTAACTTCATTCTATTATTTTTTTAAAAACAAAGAGCGGTAATGTGCCACTAAGAATTGCTCCACGGGCCATAGTTGTCGACCCCTGCAATTAAGTATATCCCGTAGCTGAGTGTGAACTGTGAATACGCCTTGTGTTCATTTTAGAGATTCGAAGTTTTAAATTAAAAATATTATTTTACTAAAGTTGTGGTGATTTACGTTTCCTACCTGTTAATTTCGATAAGCCTTGGTTCACTATTTTATACCTCACCTCAGTGCCAACATTTCATGCGAAATGAACGACATGTCTTCTTTTAAAAAGTACAAGTGATTAACAATTTCTGAAAAGCAAAAGGTGATGGAATCAGTTGAAAAAGGTGAGAGGAAAGTCGAGGTAGCCAAAACATTTGAAATCCCACTGAGCTTGCTCTCCACTATTCTGAAGAATAAAGAGAAAATCTTTAGTGCATCTTCGAGTAGAGTGAGAAAAAGCGTTCGTAAAGGTAATTTTCCACGGCTTGAACAGTATTAGCTTCATGGATGAGACAGTGTCGAGGTCAGAATATTCCGATGGGTGGCTCTTTACTGAAGGAAAAGGCTAAAGCATACGTCAAAGAATTATGAATCGAAATTTCGGCTAGCGAGGGATGGCTTACAAATTTTAAGAATAGGAATGGGATAGTCTTCAAAAAAACGTGTGGGGAAAGCTCAAGTGTCGACAATAACGTTTGTTCTAAGTGGCAGAACTCGCTTTCGGATCTAATAAAGGAGTACGAACCACGTAACATTTTCAACACGAATGAAACCGGACTAGTTTTTGCAAGAAAACACATTTACATTCAAAAAATTAACTATTTTACTGGCAGTAAACATGGACGGCTCAGAAAAGATTACTCCTCTCGTCATAGGAAAATCTGCAAAACCTCGGTGTTTTAAGGACATAAACTCGTTTCCTACCAAATACCGCTCAAACAATAAGGCATGGTTAACCACCGAACTCCTTAATGAATGGTTGATCTCACTGAACTCGGATATGAAAAGAGAGAAACGAAATATTCTCTTATGTTGAGACAACTATACTGTGCACAATAGCGCACCACCTTTATCAAATGTGAACTTCAATTTTCCGCTCCAAACTCAACCTCAAAACTTCAGCCACTCGACCAGGGCATCATACATAATTTTAAAACTTTTTATCGGCGTGAAGTCGTTAAAAGCGTTTTTGATAACCTCGAAAATCAGCAGAATGTAACTACTATTTCTATTTTAAAAGCTTTGATCATGATTGACAAGGTTTTGAGAGCTGATACTCGTATGACAATTCACAGCTGTTTTAAAATGTCAGGCTTCCCCTCGCCGAATTTGGTTGATGTGGACGATACACTCACTGAATTTAGTGCTGAACCATCCCTTTGGGAATCTCTTCCAGAACAAGATTTGACGTTTGACGACTACGTTTTGGTTGACACGGACGTTGCTGTATGGGAAGTTCTATCTGACGCTGTAATTGGGGCTTTGAACCCCAGTAATACAGAAAGTGATGGAGACGAATCGGAAGATTGACTCCGGTAACTCTGTCAGAAGCTAAAGTGTCACTAAAGAAACTACGCAACTTTTTCCTTCAAAATCATGTTGATGCAGACATTTTACAGGCTTAATTTGTTCTAGAAAAATCTATTGACAAAGTTAGATTGAATGCCTTAAAACAAAAGAAAAGATAACAGATTTTTTCGACAAAAAGGATTAATTATATTTAGTATGTATATTCTTTTAATAGTTGTTTTCAAGACATAAGTGTATTCTTTTAATATAGGACTTTTAACTTGTGTTTTATTTTTATACTGTATAAGATGTACTTTAAAAAATATGTACAACTGCTGCTTTATTACACAGTTCTAAATTTAAATGTGTTAGAAAAAAAACTTCTCTTCGTGTATTTTGAGAGTTTTTCCCTACCCTCTTGATAATTCGAACTCTTGATAATTGGAAGTTTTTTATTGGTCCCTCCAACTTCGAATTATCGAGAGTCGACTGTATATATATATATATATATATATATATATATATATATATATATATATATATATATATATATATATAATATATATATATATGTATATATATTATATATATGTGTGTGTCTGTATGTATCTATATCTATCTATATCTATCTATATATATATCGTAATCCTAGCCAGTCAGGATTTTGCATTTAATAATGATTATTTGCTATTGCTGATGTTTTCATATTTCTTGGTATTGTCCAGGCAGTCCCTTGAGTTTGAGCAGGATATGTCATACCTTCTTTATTTTTTACATTAAATATCAATAGCGTTACGGCATCACAATAAGCGTACTAACACATAAAACACAAAAGATAAAAGAGCTGAAGCTATTTACACATATTTTAGACGAAACCAAGGAAACAAAGAGGGAAAGGAACAAAGAACTTTTGCTTTTTATACTGTACGTCAAAGTCGCGTGGCTCCTTCTAACAGAACTGTTCCGAAACTGGTGGGAGCGTTTTTCTGATGCAATGTTGCTATTCGATTACGAACTATATATATATAAATGAGAAAAGCGACTCACTCACTCTCTCACTCACTGACTAATCACGATATCTCCAGAACTATTAAACCTACAGACTCGAAATTTAGTAGATATGTTCCCTTCATGGAGTAGACGTCAGCTAAGAACGGATTTTTCAAAGTTCGAACCCCAAGGGGCGTTATAGATAATTATTTCCATTATTAAAGTATTAGATGTACATTCTTGAAACTTGGTACACATATTTCTTTCATAAAGGAGAGCTTCCCTACATGATGATTTTTACAAAAATCGACCTTCAGGGGGTGTTATACATAATTATTTTCATTTTTAAACTATTAGACGTACAGTTTTGAAATTTGGTAAGCGGATTCCTTTCATAGAGTACAGATCCCCTACAAAATGGGTTTAGTGATAATCGACCCCAAGTGGCATTGTGGAGAATTAAGGGTCGTTATAGTCAATTAACTCCTTTTTTAAACTATTAAACGTAAAATCTTGAAATTGAGTAAGCAGATTCCATTCACAGAGTAGAGATATGCCGCAAGATGGGTTTTGTGAATATCGTGTCCTAAGTGGCTTAAGGGGCATTATAGATAATTATTTCCATTTTTAAACTATTACACGTACAGTCTTAACATTTGGTATAAGCGAATTCCTTTCATGGTGTAGAGATCCGCTACAAAGTAGTTTTGGGGAAAATTGATCCCCAAGGGACACTGAGGGGGATTAAGTGGCGTAATAGATAAATATTTTCGCTTTTTAACTAATAGAAACATCTGCTTGAAAATTAGAAGGTATGTTCCGTTCATGGAACAAAGTTCCTTTTACAAAGACTTTTGCGAAAACGGACCCCAAATTGAGTGGAGTTGCGAGAGATTAAGGCGTGTTATAGAAAAATTCCTTTTTTTGAATTTAACTCATTTATTTGAAATTTGTTAAGCACTTTTCTAAGTTGAATAGAGTTCCACTAAGAATGGATTTTACGGAAATCAACTCCAGGGCAAAGCGGGGAGAGTTATTGGGAGGTATTGATAGACAAAATTCCCGTTTTTGAAGTGCAAAGACTACAATAAAAAAAATTGGGTTGCTTGCTTCTTTTCTTGAATTGGAATCCACTAAGAGGGCTCTCAACAAGGCATTGATGATAAAATTTCCGTTTTGCTCTGTTAGATTTAGACTTGAAATTTAGCACGCATGTTTATTTTATCGAGTAGAGTTCCACTGAAAGTTGCTTTGGGGGAAATCCATTTGATTATTAGGTTAGGTAAGCGAAAAAAATCTTTCTACTTTTATTTTAGATATAAATAGAAATTAGATATTATAATTTATGTTCTTTTTATATCAAGGGGCGAGAGTGTTAAAGCTATAAATATATTTTTCAATGCAATCGAATTCTTAATGCTAAATATCAATAATTACTATATATGTAAACAGTATACATATATACAACATCGTGAAATACCCAGTGAAGAGGGAGGGTAACGGCTAATATATATATATATATATATATATATATATATATATATATATATATATATATATATAAAGGGTGTTTTATATAAGGGGTGTTTTTTAGAGGTTTTAAATTGCAATAAAACAACGATGTATTATTCGATTGCAATGATTTTTTTTATTCGAAAGATAATCTTGAGGTATTACATTTTAAATATGATTTCTGGCATATGACTGCCACGGCTGTTGCGGATGTAGTCCAATCTGGACGTGCAATTTTAGATGACTTTTTCCAACATTTGTGACCGTATATCGGAACTAACACGGCGAATGTTGTCTTCCAAATGGTCAAGCGTTTGTGGCTTATCCGCATAGACAAATGACTTTATATAGCCCCACAGGAAATAGTCTAGCGGTGTTAAATCACAAGATCTTGGAGGCCAATTCACAGGTCTAAAACGTGAAATTAGGCGGTCACCAAACGTTTCTTTCAATAAATCGATTGTGGCACTAGCTGTGTGACATGTTGCGCCGTCTTGTTGGAACCACAGCTCCTGGACATCATGATAGCTCAATTCAGGAATGAAAAATTTAGTAATCATGGCTTTATACCGATCACCATTGACTGTAACGTTGTGGCCTTCATCGTTTTTGAAGAAGGATTCCACCAGCCCATAAAGCGCACCAAACAGTCAGTTTTTCTGGATGTAACGGTGTTTTGACATACATTTGTGGATTGGCCTCAATCCAAATGCGGCAGTTTTGTTTGTTGACGTAGCCATTCAACCAGATGTGCGCTTCATCGCTAAACAAAATTAGCTTATGAAAATCGGGAACAACGGCAATCTCGTTTTTGGCACATTCGACGAATCTATTCAGGCATGAGTCAATCCAAGATGAATTGCCAATCCAAACTGAGAATAAATCACTCGACAGCTGTTAAATCGGTCGCCATCTTGGAAAGTAATGCCAACTTAATCTTCTATACCTGGAAAAAAACACGCTTTATATATATATATATATATATATATATATATATATATAAATTTATTATATATATATACATATATATATATATATATAAATTTATTATATATATATACATATATATATATATAAATTTATTATATATATATATATATATATATATATATATTTATTTATTATATACATTTTAAAAATAATATATATATATATATATATATATATATATATTATATATATATATAAATTTATTATATATATATACATATATATATATATAAATTTATTATATATATATATATATAGATAGATATATATATTTATTTATTATATACATTTTAAAATAATATATATATATATATATATATATATATTATATATATATATATATATTTATATATATATATATATATATATATATATATATATATATATATATATATATATATATAAACGATTTAAGTACATCTTAGTTTTAAAATGCCTCCTCTACCTTTTTACAAGGTTTTTTTAATCTTTCAATGTAAAATGTTCGGTTGGAATCTTGGAACTGAAATTTGAAGTTTTTTTTCAACCGATTGAGCAGAAATTTTGTATACACGGTTAGTTTGGATGACATTGCATATTTTGACTCTTTATATTCCGATATAGCAATTAGTTAAAAATATATGAATTCAAGTATTTTGTTCGGGTGGAATTTTGCAACCCAATTTTGAAGCTGATGACTTCAACCGATTGAACTGAAGTTTTGGATACACGTTTAGTGTGGATGACAACTCATGTTTTGATGATTCATATTCCGATATCGGCCTAGTTACTGTAACGCTCTTGTTTATGTGTTAAGGCCAGCTTGTTTACAATAACACTGGTGTCGACCGGGAGCGTAGCTCAGATGGTAGAGCGCTCGTTTAGCATGCGAGAGGTACGGGGATCGATATCCTCTCCTGAAATAATTATTTTTTCGTGTAAAATATTTGTAAAATTCGTTTGATTTGTACAACGAGATATTTTACAATACTTCCACTCTGAATACGTGCAAATTTTGCTATATTTTACAAACTTTTATTTAACTTGCAATGTAAAATGTTCGGGTGAAATCTTGCAACTCATATTTGAAGATGATGTTTTTAATCGATTGAGCTGAAATTTCTCACACACGTTTAATTTGGATGACAGTGCATGTTTTGATCATTTAAATTCCAATATCGCATTTAGTTAAAAATATATTAATTGAAAACATTTTACTCCTGTTATCTTTTTATTTTGCCTAGTAGCTTATCGGATTGTCTTTAAAGAAGTTCCGATTTTTTTTTTTACCTTTTTTTCAAAAACCATATTTTTTTTTCTATCAAACGGAAACTTAAAAAAATTACCTTATCGCAAAGATATTTTATTTCGCCACGATAAGGTATAATTATAGTAATGTTTTCTATGTTTTAGAATGTTTTTCTAAAAAGAGTCAAAATCGATTGGTTTTCATGAAAATGATATCTAATTTTGTTACATGGGATTTTTTTCCGTGTTATTGAATCGATATTCCGTACTTAGAAAGTTCAGGCTTTTCTCCTTTAAATCAGTCATTTTAAAAATAAAGTGCCGGTAACTTTTATTTAATTTTTTTTTACAATTTTTTTCAAAAAATACTTACTTTTTAATAAAACATTTAAAAACTCTGTCATTTAATGATTTTACACGAAAATATGTTTTCGTTTGTAAAATAGTACTATCTAAATTTTACATAAAAATTGAAAAAAATTACGGATTTAAAAAAATTTATTTTTAATTTTGAATATAATATTATAGTAAAAACAAAAAGAAATAAAATGAATTTTAATTTTTTTATTAATTTTGCTTTGTCCAATGTTGTTTTGGTATAACAGTGTTTATTCCCCTTTTCTCATTATCCTCTTGTTGCGGCCTGAGTGAAATATCTATCATATCTATGTGGCCTGGTGGGAAAAAAGGTATAGTACCCCTTAGCTGGACTGTTAAAAATAAACCGGCAAACGATCTTGCAACAATGATGCGTTAAATGAGATTAACAGACTGAGAAGCTTTTGTCCAGCGATAACTAAAGAGTAAAAGAAAATAAATTAGAAGCAAAAAAAAAAAAAAAACAATTTTTTTTTTTTTTAAAAACAAGCTTTTATTTAGTTGCTCTAAAAATAATAAAAATAAACTTTTCTTTTAAAACTTTTTTTGCTATCAACTTATAAATTCGCTACAGAAATTATGATATAAAAGCTTGTCGCAAGATTTACCTATGTTGATAAACCAGCAAATTAATTACTTGATCTGATTGATTTTAATTTTTAAAACTTTCAAAGTATATACAAGTACTTACATCTCGCGACAAGCTTTTATATCATAATTTGTGTAGGGACTTTATAAGTTGATAGCAAAAAAAAGTTTTAAAAGAAAAGCTTATTTTATTATTTTTAGAGCGATTAAATAAAAGCTTGTTTTTAAAAAGTTTTTTTTTTATTTTCAATTTTTAATTAATTTAAACTGCACAATACATTAAGCTCTTAAACTTGATAAACAGTTATTAATTTTCATAAATAAATACTTCCTTTTCAAAATAAAGAGATGTACAATTTTAATTTGATAGAAGATTCAGATTTTTGCAAAATAAATAATTATATCAGACATAATTGAACATACATACTTTTGATATTCAAGACTCTTAACAGTTTTATATAAAAATGTAATACATAAAGTCTATCTAATTTATTATGTAATATTGGTAATTAAATGGATAAGTTAAGTGCGCGTATTTCTTCTACTTTTTGACTAACAGAGAAACATCATTAAAAGTAATTTAAGGAATAATTATACCGTTGTAAAGTTTTTTTCCAATTAATTTTTATTAGGTCTTGTACTGTTCATTTAAAACTTTTAATTTAAATCACTATACATCACTGTAAATATTTATGTTGATCCATTTTTTAAGAAAAGGATAGATTCATTTCGATTATGCTAATGTATGTAAAATAACAAACTTTTAATACATATTAAAGTAAAATATCTCATTTTAGTTTAATTAAGTCATTCATTATAAGGACGTAAAAAGTGTTGTTAAGAAAATTGTCTAGACAGAATGCTCATGTTGAAAGCAATTTGTCTGGACAAGCTTCACAACAGAATATTTTTAACTTTTAAATTTTCTGCATAAGTTGCTATACGCTAATAAATAAATCATTTTATTTATTTATTCATTATGTTTGAATAAGTTATTAAAGTTTAGTAATAGGCTAAATTAAAAGTCACAGAGATTATTCATTACGTAAATACGAACCTGAAAGTCATTAAGGTTTAAAAAATGTTGCATAAATATTTAGCTGATTGACAACAAGTTTGAAGAAGCATTATCGTGATAGAATGAATTTATTAAAAATTAAGATAAGATATTAAAATATTTCTGTGAAATATGATTTTTTAAAAAAGCGTTATTAATATTCAATAACAATATATCTCAGATGTAGCACGTAAACAGAACAATTTTATGTGCAACACCCACAGCATATGTACGATAACTATTAAAATCATTTAAAGTCAGAAACAAACACATTGCAGATATTTTTAAAGAAAAATCCTAAAAGGAAGGTCCAGTGTCTTCAATTTTAACAGATTTATATATACAATACTATGATTGTTTATTAACATTACACGTTTATGCTGCAACTTGGCCAAATGTCACGGTTGCGAACTCGTGACCAGCGTTTTAGAGTTATGTGACACACTAAAAGTTTATTAAGTTCATGAAAATGAATGTTCAAAGTTTTACTAAATATTAATTGCACATAACACTTAATCCATTCAGAAATCCAAAATATCGCACATTTTGGCACCAATAATGTGCAGAATGTGAAATAACCTTCTGACCATAAAGTTTGGTGAATAGTCCTTTAACATTAACATAGATGAAATATTAACGATTGCTGCCTTACTGTACTTTGAAAATATCTCCTTCCATAAATATGCATCCTGAGATGTGCTACACATGTTCTGGAAACTTTGCAAGAAGTCTTTTGGGTTAGAGTTCAAAAGACACATCCCTTTCGAAGGATGTTAGAAATATCGTCAATATCGATAACACGTTATTTCCATCCCTAAATTCTGAGTAACCATTTGTCACAAGAATTCACGGTTAATCTGCAGTTCATCAGCTGATGCGCATAGTTTATTGACGATCTTTAATGATTAATTTCCTTACTTTCTCATTTTTTTCGTCAAAGACGGGGGTTTCCAGTCTTCCTCTACGGGGGTTGTAAAAACACGTTCCTTGCTTTTCGAAAACGGGCGAATGACTCGTACATACATTTCATGGACAGTGCTTGATCTTCTTAAAGATGTACCAGCATCACATAAGTTCCTTTTGGTATCTTCCCAAATTTAAAATTTTTAATTCTTTTTTTTTCATTCATTTTCCTGTTTTCAATTAAGAACCAACTTACTACATAAGCACTTTGTAAAACAAGTCTTACACGGAACACAAAAGAGTCTCAAATGAACAACGGTGGAGGCAGATGGCCAACCGCATCATGTGCCGCATTTGCTTCGTCAATGTTGCCAGATTGACAGTTCTGATTTAATTCACCGAACTTTATTACCGAAGGTGGTATATTTCAGGAGACAATTATGTTGTTGAATGGTTTATGATAATCAAAAAGGTTGAGAGTAGTGTGACGGGGCTTTATCACGCCTTCTACTAAAAACTCTTGGGAAATCTTTGGAGCCAGAATGGCAATTATTTCAAACCAAGAAGAGAACGCGATTATGCAGATAAGGAATTGTGTATATATGGGAGCTGTAGTATTCGCGTAAAGTTCTATGAGGAGGTCTAATAGTGCAAGCGAAGTCTAAGAAGGAGTGTTCTATGTGAGTTCGAAGCCAGAACATCGTCCATTTCCCGGAGCAAGTTTGATCATATTGACGATATAAGGACTGGTAGCTCTTCAGCGTGGATTAGAGGTAAGAAAGATTAGATTACACTTGAATACTAGAGTGGATTCTAGTAAAGCCAGGGAATCATCTATAAATATATATATATATATATATATATATATATATATATATATATATATATATATATATATATATATATATATATATATATATATATATATATATATATATATATATATATATATATGGTGGTTTATTGTTCAATTTGTTAGAATTATAGTTTATGTCTCATCACTCCTGATCATTCGCCTCCTAGACTTGTGTTGCTTTGCTGAATATAAACTGAGATAACAATAAACTAATTATAGTATGGAATATCTATCCCTTCAAACTTAGGTATCATGGACGATGAAGACATGGTATCCGCAACCCGTAGGGATATCACAGAAGTTTTTAGTATAACATTTGTTTCAAATTTCTACGTGCTGTTAATAAACGGCTACAATGGAACTTTAAACAACTCATACATATATTATCCCGCTTTATTGGTCATGAGAACTATAGTAATACAAGAAAAGAACCCACCTTTCAAAGTTAAGGTTACGTGCTATGATTTACATAAAATATTGTAATATAATGATTTTCACAATTTGTTTGCTTGTCCTTCTATGTATATGCAATATATGAAACATATTTTTTTTCGAAATTTTATAAAAAGTTAACTATTTTATTTTTAAGGAAAAAAAATTTAAATTTATAATGTGATTTTAAGGCTGTGTTTGGTAAAAGTACGAGAGCTTTAACTAAACGCGAAGCACATTTTCAGACAGAAAAATGTATCAAATCCCATGCAAACATGCGATATTCTAGCTTATGGCCCTATTAACAATATAGTGTTTTTAAAAATTTGAAAATCATCCATGGATATCTTCAATTTCGTTTTAACACGTAAAGGCGTAGCCCATTTAACGTTACGATATTGGATAAAAAACATGATACACATTTCATACCAGAAAAAATGAATCAACTTGGTTAAAAGTGGGAAGTTTGATAAAAATTACTGATATTTAAAGGATAGTGAAGCCAGAATATCATATTAATTTTTTATTTACTTTATATCTTAAAAAAATGTTCCAAATCCGGGTCATATTCTTCAACATTATAACCAAAAACAGCCTTAAAATTCTACTTCTACAAAAATTGACGTTTACACATGCAATTTGATTTACAAGTACGTAAAACTATGTATAGCAAAAGTTGGTATGGATTTTGTGATAAAGGATTGGTATTGGTACAGTCCTTCTTTTTTATGAATGCTTACTGAAATTCTTAAAAAATGTATACATTATAAATTTAAAAAAAATGTATTGCTTTGATTCAAAAATGCATAGTAACTTTTGTTGCATGTATTATTAGCAATAGTTGAAAAAAATATTAAACTTTTGACACAATAGAAACAAGCCCTTTGATTTTAAGTGAAGAAACTAGTAATTTTATCTGTCTGAGATAAGTCAGTTTAAAATTTTGATTTGGCATTGGGTTGTAAAAAAAAGAACCTATCACTTATCGTAACTCTAAAATTTTTAAGCTTGAAGCTTCCAAATTTAGTGAAATAATAGAAAAGTATATAAATGATAATTTAGACTAAAAAAATTAGACTTGATTTTTTTGACCGATTTTCGTCAATTCAATCATACTGTTTGCCCTTAAAAAATTTTTCCTAGACAAGTAACTATTATCTAGCTAAGCACTGTTCGTCAACTTTGTCTTGAGATTGTAGGTAAAAAATTACGATGTGCGTCGCAAATAGTCTTTGTGTAGCTTCAGATTGTAACGTTAATAAAAATAAGTTATATGAATTTTTACTAGATGCTGGTGCAGCAAATGATTAAGTTGTCACCTTACCCTATGAGCTTCCTGCCCACACAAGAAAATATTTCGAACCATGGCGGTTTTAACGCGCATCAACCCTTCTATATGAGGAGAGAGATTCTTCAGTGGTACCAGGACTCGACAACAACGGTCACTTCTTTAAAAAAATGTTCATCTTCTATAGAAAAATTATGAAATACTTAATAAGCTAGAATCTCTTTTTATATAAGCACTGTCTGAAATTTTAATATTTATTTATAAGTTTAAAATAACCAAATATACCGGAAAATATTTAAGTAAAAGAAAATTTATTTTTCTTTTAAATTCTGAGTTTTATTTTCAATTCCTACTATTAAATCACACAATCTCAAAATTTATTTATTTATATATTTATCTTGGTGGAATTTTCAATGGTTAAAAATATACATTTTAAAGCGCTCGATTTAGCTGAAATTTTACATACATCACATTATTTTGGATGACAATACAATAATTTAATTATAATTAATAAAAAATAATTGATTAAAACTAATTATTAAAATAATTAGAAATACAGTCACGTTGGTATCATTTTTGGCGACCATTTTGGTGACTTGTGTCAAAACTTGAAACGGTTTTTTTTTCTCGCGTTTTAAAGCATTCAAATGAACTGAAAATTTATGAACACGATTATTTTGGAAGACAATACGATACTTTAACGATAATTAATAAATTTAATTACCACTTATTGTTCTTATTATGACATATGCATATAGATACTTATATTAATTGTAACTATTAAATAAAAAGTAGCTAAAATAAAATTTTTCATTTAGGAGCCACCCATCCGGTATAGTAGTTCGTGGTACTAACGGCTGTGCCATAGAAACTGGGTTTGAATCCCGGAGAAGGCATGGATGTTTGTTGATGTATAGTTCTTTTCCGGCATGAGGGTACTCTAAATAGCCTCGCAAGTCATCTCGTGAGGTTTGTGGAAGAGAAAGATTGTTGATAGGCAACAGACTTTCCAGGATGCTCTGTTCCATCTCAATACTGAGGTAGAACAGAGAAAAATCGTACTGTCACCTGTATGGTGCTCAAGGCTATAGTTAACGACATGTGTAAAAATCCAGGCCTTGCCGCGATGAATTTAATTGGGCTAGATCTGATGTTACTGCCGATCAGATAGAGTAAGTAACAACAACAACACACTTTAGGAACATATGTTAAATGATCATTCAGATTTAGACTCCCTTTTAAAAATTCCATAAATAAATTAGTTTTAATGTTTGAATAATATACATACTAATATCAAATCTTATTTCTATTTTTAAGTAGGCTTTTTAAGTAAATTCCATTGTTCTAACAGTACAATTTTTTAAATAGTATATTTGAATAAATTCTACTACTGGAAAATAAAAAAAAATATAACTTGTTATAGATCCTAGACACAACTGTTTATTCCATATAAATCAGAAAACTCACTACATGTCATAAATTAATTAAAAATGTTTTTCTATAGTATGTAATAAAATATTCTTAAACTTTCAGTCGCAGTAAAAATTTTACGCTAACAAAGTAAACAATATAAAGATAATTTCAGTTAAGTTTACGCACAAAATTAAACAGATATAATTTTGTATACTTTATGATTTCAGAGTTTGATTTTGAAAAAAAAAATTATTTTATTTCATTACCGTAGTATAATTTAAAGAATGATTTGCTTAAAATATTGAATGATCAACAACATTTTTCTAAAATAGTACTTAGAATTAAATATTGACAGAGGAAATAATCCATAAAAATGAATTTGAATATATCAAACCAAAGACTCATATTTCCGAAATTAAGTACGACTTTGATAACATTTCATAATATTTGAAGCATTAAGCGTAAAAATCTGGTTGTAAAAGTTTATTAAGGGTAGTCGGTAGGGGATATACCGACAATGTTAAATTGAGCCATTTTAGGAACCAGTTTCTCAGAAACTGTTAAATATATAAACTTCAAATTTTGTCTGTACATTAAATAGGCTTTTCTATTTAAATACTGGTAAAAATATTTAAAATTTATTGTTCACTTTTTTCAAAAAAATTCATCGTAAAAGTATCATTTTGAAATTTTTGAAAACTGTCAAATTTTTTACGATAACTGATTTTCAGCAAAAAATTTCAGGAAAATCTCCAAAAAAATAACCTTAGTATATAGAGGGACAGATTATTTATGTGCAGTAAAAATTGCATTATCACTCATTCTGTAGATTCTGAGAAAACTGTACACGCGGTTTGAAAACAACCATTTTGAGATAATTGCATTTTTAGTGTAAAAAAGCACTTGATCACAAAAATAATGAATTACAACATGTATTTGCCCTATTTTATTAAATATTAGCTTATTCTCTATTGCGTTTAAGGCTTTTTAGTTTTTTCTCTTATACTTAGATTTCTCAGAAAATACATTTATAGCATTTTTCACTTTTAAGCTATCGAGCTATTTTTTAGCGTTTGATTATTTTACTCAAATTCTGTATCAATTTTTGAGGAATTTTCAGTTCTGATACATTACTTTCATGAAATTTTGCCTATAAAGCATCATAAATACCATGTGAAAATATGTCAATACATGGAAATATAGCTTTGATAATACATGATTATACACTATTTCGAAAAGTGTCAATAGTGTTTTATGTATTCACCTGTTAACACAATATTTTACAGCAGCAGAATTACAAATTTTCTTTAAATATTTGGTAAATGGTATTCAAAACAACAAAAACATCAAAACAGATTTCTTGAACATGAAATTTATGTATTTTTCTATATGTAACAAGCTATGTGCAACAAAAAAAGGCATTGCATTTTTAGATATTTATAAACCTTTTACTAAGAAACTATTGAACACCAAAGCCTAAAAATTTGTATAAATACACAATACATTTGAAATATATAGTAAAAATTTCCAGTTTATGCATACAGTAGAAGTATAGAAAAAGAAATACACAATTTATTAAAAATTGTCATTTTCTGTGTCACAACATGTGTTCATTAGTAAAAAATGTCCGAGAAATATTTTTAAAATTTTACATAAAGAATAAAAACACACAATACATATGAAATATATAGTAACAATTTCCAGTTCATGCATACAGTAGATTTATAGAAAAAAAGAATATACAATTTAATAAAAATCGTCATTTTCTGTGTTACGACATGTGTTCATTAGTGAAAAATGTCAAAGAAATATTTAAAAAAATTTGCATAAAGAATAAAAACACACAATACATATGAAATATATAGTAAAATTTCCAGTTCATGCATACGGTAGATTTATAGAAAAAAAGAATACACAATTTAATAAAAATCGTCATTGTTCTTTGTTACGACATGCGTCCATTAGTGAAAAATGTCAAAGAAATACTTAAAAGATTTTGCATAAAGAATAAGAACACACAACAATATATATGAAATATATAGTAAAAGTCTCCAGTTCATGCATACAGTAGATTTAAAGAAAAAAGAACAGACTACTTGAAAATTATATTAATTAGAAAACACAGTAGCTTTTGTATAAATTTTTACCTCGTCAAAAAGATCCTGCACTGTAGCCGGTTTTTACCTTATTTTTCTTAATATTATCTTCTTTTATCTTTTCTAATTTTCTTCGAGCGTCCAGAAAAAGCATAAATTGCTTTCATTAGTCGTTCCCTATCGAGACGTTTCATGGCACTTACTGAAAATTCCCCTGGTTCTACGCCCATTTTTTGAAGCATTTTTAATTTCGATACATTACCAACATTAAAGGAACAGACAGCATCATAAACAGCAAGTGAAAGTGTTTCAATCTGTACAAATGTTGCTTTGGGAACATGTGACCAAATGACATTATGATAACTTTCATTCGGGGTTTGTGTTTTTACATGCAAACATTTTTTCAACAGATCAGAATGGGAAAGATCTCTAAATATAGGACGCATTGCTTCAACAACAGCGACCGGAAGACTGTTTTTATGTTTGTAAGACACCTGATGCTTCAGCGTTTTTAAATCCACATCATGAATCTTCCCCGATGGGACAAAAATCACGTTGAGGATATCCATCAGTTGATAACTTATGCAGAAAAATGGCCGAGATAGCTTGCCGCATATTCTGAACACTGCTGTGATTTCTCCGTATAGCTGATCCATAGTATGACTGCAAGTTATTAATTTCATGTTCAGTCAAACGATTTTTCCCATTTAAACACTTGCCGTCTGACAAGATTTTCCCTTTCAATTGAATTTTTAATCGGCGTAATCTTGTTCCCATGCTTCATTACATGGCCAATCCACTGCAATATTTCAATTGGATATTCATTTCCATAAATGTTTTTCTTTTTTACCGCATCAAATGCCTTGCAATCTCCATCTCCTAAGTACGTAATATATCAGGCATTATGTAAAGATAATAACCGTTGAAAAATTTTAGACGCACCTTGGATTTCCATTGCTCCACTAGATCCAACGTAGTTCCTTTTAAAATCCTTTTCATGAAAAGGCAAGTTTTTACAAGCGCAATATTTTGAAAGAATATCAACATCTATCATCTTACCTGTATCAATGTTGGTCACACTAACTACACCATTCAAGGATGTGTAACCACGCTTCTGCCATGTCCCATCTACAGCTACTGCTATATTTTTGTTACCTTCATTTTCGCAAATAGCTTCCTTCGCAGCATTTTGAATTGAATCCTCATAAACAAGTTTAGTAGCATTTAAAATTCGCTTACCGTAAGGGAAAAACCTTGTAGATGGTTGCGGAAGATTCATTACGCCACAGAACATTCTCCCTGCTTCTGCACCTTTTCCAATTGAACGCATAGCATACACAAACTGAAAAAAACTGAATTCTGGAAATGTTCTTATAAAATAAAATAAGTCTCAGTCCATTACAAGACTCTACATAAATAATGATACATAAATGAACTTTACTATTCGAAATGGTAAATTCCCGTTCCCATTGTACACACGAACACACAAACACACACACACACACACACACACACACACACATATATATATATATATATATATATATATATATATATATATATACTGGTGTGCAAAAATTAAGGACGAGACGGTTTTTTCAATATAACTTTGTACAAAAGCTTTCCGAATCAACACATTTAATACCGTAAGATCCCCAATACGTAAAGACATGTGCAATGTAAGCAACACTTATTAAAAGAGAAATCAGAGGGATAAAAAGAAACTTGATTGAAAAAGTAGCATGGAGCGCAATGCGACTGAAGGCCGAAACATCCCTGTGATGGGTGTCCAGCAAGAAACATCCGGTCCTTAGTAGGGGATATGATCTCCCCTGACTGCTAGGCAGGTTTCACAGCGTCTGCCTATGCTGAGAATGAGGATGTCAATGAGTTGTTGAGGCATTGCTGCCCATTCGTCTTGCAGCCCCAATCGAAGCTCCCGAATCGTTACTGGTGGTAAGGTACGAGCTGCCAAGCCTATGCCTAGAAAATCCCATACATGCTCGACGGGATTGAGATCCGGAGATCGTGCAGGCCAATTCATACGTTCAATAACCTCACTCTCTAAGAGCTGTTCGGCAGCTACTGTGCGATGACATGGTGCATTGTCGTCCATGAAAAGGAACTGCAGACCCATAGCGCCTCTAAAAAGATGCACATATGGAAGAAGAATCTCGTTACAATAACGGGTCCCGTTGACTGAACCTGCGTCGAAGATGTGAAGGTCTGTACGCCTACCAAGAATGATGCCTCCCCAAAAGAGAACACAGCGACATCCACACCTGTCCCATTCAATGATGTTCGAGGGATGATTGCGGCTTCCCTGCTCTCTCCAGATGAGTATGCGATGAGAATCGCTACTCAAACTGAAAATGCTCTCATCAGTAAAGTGTACTCGTCCCCATTCATTGTTTCTCCAATTCCGGTGTTCCCGGCACCACAGAGAACGCCTTCTCCGATGGGCAGGCGTTAAAGGTACACACCGTACAGGGCGTCGTGCAAACAGACCACTACCGTGCAGTCTTCTGGCCACGGTGAAACGCAATATCGGTCGTCCAGTCGCCTGTGTCTAGCGATTTCTCTCTCTGTCTGTCGCCTGTTTCTTCTGGCCTGTAAGACAATGTACCGGTTATCTGCGGGTGTGGTTCCTCGTGGACGACCACTACTGAACCCCCGGATAGTTTTTCCTGTAGTTTGAAATTGTCTCCAAAGTCGTGAAACGATGCTGTGTGCAATTCCGAACTCTGTAGCCACACTTGTCACACTGCGGCTTTCCTCTAACTTCCTAATGATTCGACCTCCGATAAAAGCATCCAGATGTCTAACAGATTGATTATTCGCCATTTCTCGCTGAGGCAGCAACTCGGTGTGATTTTAACTGCTATACGGCGTGCAATCTCTTTGCCAGAAATACTGATCTTACACCGACAACATACTTTATACTACTCAGACACTCCCCCATTACGTCTACCTGCATATCTGCGCATGTGCTACCGTACATCACCTTACTTAATCTCCTGATTGGTCTTTCTGTCCGCTCTGCCTCTTCGTTCAGCTGATATGCTAAATTTTCGACTTCGTCCTTAATTTTTGCACACCAGTGTATATATATATATACTTAATTTACGAAAAATTTGAAAATAATTTGTTCATGTTATTCTTCTGTTTTAGTAAAAAACGTTTCTGGTAATTGAATTTTTAAAAAATACATAATATTTTGATCTTCATTTTTATTTATTAATGTAAAAATAATATAAAAAGAGAAAATTAAATGCAATACCTAAATAAATATTACTGAAAATAATAATAAATTAAAATTTGCTGAATTTTCTGTTCAACATGGTTTATTTTGACTGTTTTCCTTATTTTTCAAAATATATTAGGTGTTTTAAATTCACACATTTGTGAGTTTGCAATGCAACACCTACAAAAAATTATTTAAAACAATGATACTGTTTTTTATAAATTTCAGAAATTCTACACAAGAAAATAAATTTAGATTTATTTTATGTGATAACGGTTAATACTTCTTTTTTAGTCTTACGACTTCATAAACTATTAACAATTTATGAAAATGCAAAATGTTATTATTGTATCATTTCTAGAAATATAGGTATACAGTGGTCTTATTACATTCATATTAAATGCTACGCGTAAAGTCCCCCATTTATATTTTTATTCATTAGTTAGGACAAAAAATTTACGATTATTGCATAAGTAAATGGAAATTAGCTATAGATATCTGGTATTGTCTCCCGATCACAAGTACTCGAAAAATGAGAATCTTCATTGCTTTTTTAGTACATTTACAAACATTTTCCCCGTGTATTTTTTAATGCAACTGCGGTGAAAAATTTGTATTATGTATGCGAATTACATATACAAGTACAAGAAAACGTACTTGATTCTTGATTTAGAGAATTCCTTTTTACTGTCAAAATCCTTATTATTTACGAAATACTACAATATCTTGATGATTTTTTTTAAATTTTAAAATTTAAAAATTTTGATTTATGTTTTAATACCTCTTAACTTGTATATCTTTACTTAACCTTTATTTTATATTATAATATTGTATAGTAAAGTCAGTATCTAATGAACTCTATAAATAGTGCTAATAAGATTGAAAAGATATAATTAGTATAAAATACTTAGAGTTTAACCTACATGTTTTATTGTTATTTACCTTATTTGTTAAGACGACTATATACTGTGCTCCTCCAAATTCACTCGGGTATAACAAATCTGGACTTAAATGACAATTTATTACAGTTTTCTATGAACTAGTATTCCCATACACTAATCAAAGCTTCCTTCACTAAGTTAATGCATCGTTCGATAGCTAGTATATGGGAGGATAATTTTTTTATCACACACACAAACAATGTCTAGCGTATCTACTGACATTGAAATAACTTACGTCTTCATCTGTAACACTCCGAAGAATAAGTGAAGTGTTTGGTTGTTGTGTAAACAATTACCTAAGTAAACCGTGGAATCTGTGGCATCGAAATTTAATGCTGAAGAGGTAAAGCTTTTCATGTTTTTACCTTTCAAAGAGAGATACTTTTTATATAGCTTTAATTTCCTCTCATCACTAGTTCTATGTTGTGTTTCCTCTAATAATAAAAGTTCGAAAGATTTATGTAATAAGAAAAAAATAATACCGTGTTATATAATACAGTGTTCTCAAACTGTGGAACGCGCCCCCTGGATGCGCGATAAACCTACAAGGGGCGCAAGCATATCGAAAATAAAAGATTAAAAAAAAGTTTTTACTAGAATGAATTAAAACAAAATACTTCCTGATATAAAAATAAATGCACATTTACACTGATATAATTTTTATATATCATCTGCGATATTACGTCATGAAAAATAAAAGATTCTACTTCAAAACCTCATTAGCTATAATTCATACTATAACCAAATAAAAAACATTTTACTTGAACTGTTGTAATCCCATGATGAGAGATTTTTTTATTACGTTTTCTTTTCAAACCTTAAATGCTACTCTTTCAGAGAAAAAAGAAACAGACCCATAATCAAAAAAAAATTTAGAAGATTACAAATCCATCACTGTTATATTATTGCCATCAGCTGTAAGCAGTTGAATGTATTTGCTGCGGTTTGACCTTCGAACTTACTTGTACGGTTAGTTACGTCCTTGCTATTATGTATTTGTTTTTTCATTTAGGGAAGTAGTAAATAAAGTATTTCTGCTGAGCTTTTTTCCTTGTAAAAAAACTTTATGATATTTGGAAAAGCACATATAGCACTTTGAAGGATTACTAGACCAAGATTTATTTTTATGAGTATTCCCATACATATAAATCATAATTTAAAACGGTTTACTTATTTTTCCGAACATCCATATTGTAATAAATACGCATTTAATCCTAGAGCGGTCACGCCGAGCACAGAGTGCACGAAATCGGTAATTCTTGCAAAACTGTTTAATTGTTACCAATGGCCCTGACACTATCCTACTGTTCGACAGCCTTAACATGAACTAAAATATATTTTTCACATATCTCCCTCTTTTTTGGGAGTGACAAACGTTTTAAACAATCTTAAGGTACTTGTTTTGACTGAGTTCTCGGTGCAATCACTTTTTTTTCCAAAATATTTTCTGTGTTCCTTCAAAGTAGGTGAGTATATTTTCTCTTAATTAAATTATGCACTTGAATTATGATTTTTGTTGTGTACTATAAAAATAATTATAAAAAAGGATTGGGGTGACTCAATAACCTCGCTCGACCATTAGTATCGAGTGCGCGCCTACTCCGGTGTTAAAACATGTTGAAGTCTTTTCGCTTTATATATTCAAAATAATACAATTATTCTTCATCAGAATTTTATATTATTGTTCATTAGATTAGCACATAGATTCTAAATGCTAATTCTGTGAGGCTTCAAATTATAGTTCACTTGCAACAAATTATAATTTGAGCAATCATTTAAAATAATAATTTTACATTTTTGTAAACATTGTCGCTCACTTGGCTTTACTCTTCTTAAAATTCAGCGATTATATCAATAATGTTTTATTTTCTTATAAATGAACTCTTGCAAAGAGTGGGTACTTCAGCCGGTATACTTTAATGTATCAGCGCTGCACAAAGTATTTTATAACTATTCAATTAATACTAAATTTAAAACAAGTTTAATAATTATTAGCGACTTCCATGGGCTTATCTTACAGAGCAAAGTTTTTCAAAGGAACGCTTATGATTAGAAATTGACCATCTGAGATATTTGTCTATATTTATATAGCTCATATCTATATTTTGTCTTCTAAGCAACCATTACATTTTGCAATATGTTCCAATTTAAAAATTAGAGAAAGGGAAAATAACATAATTATCATATTACTTATTTTTTTTTTTTTTTTGCTTAAAAGTAACATACACAAAATTTTATACTTATGCCATGAACTTTTACGGTTTATAATAAAGATTGTTGCTTTGGCGTCAAAGTGCATTGTTATTGCATTCAGTACATTATTAATAAATAAGGGGGGGGGAGCGGCAGTATTAAAAATTGGAGAAGCACTGCTATAATAAGAAGAAAAGAAACCTAATTCAGGTTGTCCACCGAATATCCAGAAGTTAAATATGGTTGTTACACAGGATGTGTAGAGGAAAATTCGGTAAAATGATCATGAATTTTATTTTACTGTTCTTAATTTTAATTAAGGCATTAAACTAGACAATAAATGCAATATTTTAAAATATTGATCTCGTCTTCATTTAGAATATCTGAAGGTTTCGTAAATTTATGTACAAAATTGTGTTCTTATGACTCAAAATTAAGACTTTACACTATAGTCATCTGAACTAAAAGTTGGGCCAGGAACATGAATCGAAAAATCATTTGGAAAGTTTTCACTTGGTATTTTGTACCGTATTTTCTGCTTATCTGTAATTGCAAAATCGTTTGGTTAAGAATCACTTTCTGTATCTGCGTCTACAGTGGGCCACAGAAATGTTCATAAACTTGCAATTTCCAATAAAATTTAATGTCTTTCACTAATAAAAATTAATATATTGTAATTGTAATTTTTTGTGATACCTGCAACTTGTTCTTAATAGAATGACATAATTATTTTTTTAAAAATAGCATAGCTATTTTTTTAAAAAAATTAATATTTAAAATGCTACTAAAAAATTACGCCACAAAAGTCTTCGTACACTTAACAAAAATCTCAACTTAGCTTTGAGTATTGCATTTCTTTCCTAATTTAGTACTTAATATGATATCTTTTAGTGTCCACAACCGCTTTTAAGCATCTTGGTTTAGATTTAATCAGTGTTTTATAATTTCTGCATTGATTTTCCTCCGTTCTTCTGTAATTATTGTTTATATTTCACATTTTGTGTTTATTTGTATGTTTTTCTTTACATCAAAATATCACCAAATATGTTCTACTGGGCTAAATAAAGAGATTGAGGATTTGTTTTCATAATTTGAGGACATTTATAGAAACACCAGTGGCGTACATTGAGAGCAAAGCGCTTGGCGTCATAACCCTGATAAAAATTAAGTCGTCTCCACTATCTAATTTTTGGGCGGATAATTTAAAATTTCTCTTTAAAATATTTAAAAAGAGCTCATGATTCACAATACCATCAAAAAATTCCAAATTACCTAATTATGAGGCTAATTTACACCTCCACGCCAGAACATCTTCACTTCCATACTTAAGCATGGAATTGGAGGAGTTCTTGTTCCTCATAAATTCATGGAATTAAACTCCTTATTTCTTCTTTAAAGCTGTTATAGGCCCTTCGGAACCAAAAATATTGAATTATCTGCCATCTCAATAAATTTACTGTCAATTTTGAATTTTCTCAGACTTAATCCCAAGAATCTAGTTGGGTCAATAAAACATGGAGTTGGAAGTGTTCTTGTGTGGGGGTGTAAATCGGCCTCAAACTTAGTTAATTTGGTATTTTTTGTTGATGTTGTGAATCATAAGGTCTATTTAAATATTTTAAAGTGAAATTTTAAATTTTTCGTCCAAAATGTGTTTATTGAAACGACTTCATTTTAACAGGATAATAATGCCAAGCACACTGCTCTCAATGCACGCCACTTGTGTCTCTATAATTGTCCCCAAATTGTGGAAACACCTCCCCAATCCCTTTATTTAGCTCAGTGGAACATATTTGGTCAGGTTTTGATGTAAAAAAAGAAAACATGACAAATAAACACAAAACGCGAAGTAAAAACTATGACCATAGAATAATGGAGGAAAACCGATGATGAAATTACAAAAACTGTGTAAATCTATACCAAGACGCTTAAAAGTTGTTGTGGACACTAAGAAATATCCTACTAAACTACATTAATAAAGAAATACAATATTTAAAGCTAAATTGAGATTTTTGTTAAGTGTACGAAGACATTTGTGGTATACGTTCTTAGTAGTTTTTTGATAGTTAATTTTTTTTTAAATAGTTATACTATTTTTTAAAAAATAATTACGTCATTCCATTAATAATCAGGTGAAGATATCATAAAAAATTACAGTTACAATATGTTAATTTTTATTAGTTGAAAACATTAAAATTTATAGGAAATTGCAAGTGTATGGACACTTTTGTGGCTCACTGTATATGTTCTTTATATATTGTTTATGTCTTGAAATATGTGATAATAGTTTTTTTCTAAGGATCGAAGTGCTAAATGTTTTCAAAAATAAAAATTAAATATAATTCTAAAATAACTTAAATTGTATCTGGAAGAAAACAATTAAGAAACTAAAAGAAAAGAAAATAGGTTACTTAATATGAAATCCTGCAAGAGCTTATGTGTCTTAGTTAAGAATGGATTTATGATCGTAATCTACTTGAATATCTTTTTCTCCTTCCCAACTGAATTCTTGTCTTTGTTAAATATGGGTGATATACTCCTAGCACACTCTAGTGATCTTTCTTCATTTTCTACGCTCTATAATCAGCAAATCCTATTTTCTTTCTTTCTTACATTTACAGTTTCAACAAGAACATATTCGCTTTTTGTTTCCAAGCAACGCATGAGTGCAGTTTGGACAAATGTATCCGAAATGTATTTATGTTGTTCAAATTATTTATGCTCAGGAAGTATAGCATTGCTGTTTTTTTCTTTTGCAAATTTAGAAAAAAGTAAGTTAAGCCAAACTAATAATAAAAATAATCTTTATTATTGGATTAAGTTAAAAGGTTTTAAGTATAAATCGGAGAAAATATTAGGGGGGTTACGTATTTAAGTTAATGAACATGAAAGCAAAAATGATTTTAGCAGAAGCATTTCGCTTTCGTTGCAATTAATCTTAACATTGGTTTGAGAGTAAAAGTTTTTTCCTCAATTATTATAGATGTGATATGTAAACACATCAATTTCCGACATCAGTATATAAATGAAACGGTGAAAAGTAATGTGAAATATACACGCAAAACATTGAAAAATTTTAAAATATTACATCATATTTTTTTTCACAAAAACAATGTTAACCTGTCTTTCAGTTTTAAAAAATTACCTAACTATATCTATTCATGTATATATGCATGTGAGTCAGAAGCACTCACAGGGATTTTTCAAGGGGAGGGGGTGGCGTCGAAAGTTCACCAATCTTTATCATGCTCCTTTTGATTTTGTCAATTTTCGGGAGCAAAACACAGTAAAAAAATAATTCTTGAATAAATAATTAGCATTATTTAATAAAATTAATCCTTAGTAACAAGTAATTAAATTTTACGAATTATATAAGAATTATATTTAATTGGAAAAGAATCAAGGGCTTTGAGGGGGGTTCAGGACCCTCAGGCTACTGATGTGAGTATATCTAAGTATTGTGCATATTATGAATATATCTGATGAGTCACTATATCTACATTTTCAGACATATAAAAATACAGTTCAGGTAAAACTCTGAACCCTGCTGCACCTCCTACCTCGAGGCTAGGGAAATTTAAATGCCCGTTAGCAAACCTAGTGGGGTGCCAATGTGATGTCCCCGCACCTGGGGACACCCGTTCTATACTATCCACGTGACCTAAGTCTGTGGGGAGGAGTCATTCATACTGAAAACTATTTATTAAGATCTTAGTTTAAACACAATACAACAACAAGAATAATCTAAGGAGGATGATCAAGAATGAGAAGACGCAACATTTATAACCAATCAATAGCGCAGCTAACCACGGCATCTAACTTTACAGATTAAATACTATCCCAATAGTAAATGCTTTATATTTTAACTTTACTTTATCAGGCTTACCGCTATATCCTAGAAAAAACAGCTACGGTCCTTATAACTTATGTTCTGGATTTAATCCGGTTGTACTCCATGGGTTTGGGACCCACTTTTGGTTAAGCTGCACCGGCACTGTTAGGTTAATTTCCAGGATTAAAATTCATCTTCTAGATTATACCTTATATCATTGGCAACCATACTTAGCGACCCCACGAGTGCTAAACTTCCCATATATATATATATATATATATATATATATATATATATATATATATATATATATATATATATATATATTTACATATACATCTTCTTCTTGAGTTGGATGGAATGAATTGCCATTCTGGCCCCAAAGAAATCCCAAGAGGGCAGTTAATTGAAATCGTGATGATAGCCTCGTATTAAATGTATGTCGGAGTTGATTCTACCATTTTTTGTGAGAAATATATGGATTTCAAATTTTCAATGAGTTGTGTTTCCATATCATCACTCATTTCATCTATTATTTTATTCACAGTATTGTTACTGAGTGGCATGGCTTTAACATCATTATCATCCTTTTTCAGGACTGTTTTAAGAAATGCTGATATTAATGGCTTTATTAAATTTTCTCCTAAAGTATGATTTTTTCCACATTTGGCAATGAGTAAAGATATCTCACAACCAGCCTCAAGAGTACGATTGAAGCTAACAGTTTATGTATTAAACAGATATTTTATTGATGATCTCTTTACAAACTTATCCTTTAAAGAATTAAGGTAATTTAATCTGAATTTACATAAGCACTATGTTTCGACTCCAAATCAACACAAGATGACCTAGTTTCATTGATTCGTTGGTCAGGAATTGTTGGCATAAAAATCAGAAAGGTGATCGTTCATCATGCACAGCTGATATGAATCCAAATATTAAATATTCTTCTGAATATAGACGAACTTTTTTTTTTACTTTTATGCATAGGGTTTAATAAGTAAATAAGGGGTAAATTAAGGGTTTAATAGGGGTTTAATAGGGTAGGGTTTAATAGGGTAAATTAAGTAAACTTATAATTAATTAAAGAAGTAGGCTGTTCAAGACAAATATTTCTGAAAAATAAATATGAATGTCAACGAAAATGAAATAGTGTAGAAACAGTCCAGTTGTACCGTGCGTGGTATAAATTCAAGATACGGCTGATTTATATAATTGCTCAGTTCAATTGATATATAAATAAATAGAAAATAATATAATATATTATTTTTCCTTCGTTTTCCAAATTGTAATGTATCACATTAAGGTAACCGACTACATTCGGAACCGTGATTTTGCAAAGCGCATGAATGGATAAATTTCACAATATTTATTGTCACTTAGATTAGAATACATGGATAAAATTGTTTTAAGAAGATTTCGACCAAAAATTATTTAAATATAATATTTTGGCAAAAAATTAACTTAGAATAATCTTCTTTTTTTAAAAATGTTCTCCTTTTGTGAAAAATGCGTCCATTATAATAATATTTTGCCTGCTACAAACAATTCACTGTTGACAACTCATTATCAAATTACCTTAAAGTATTTGGTACAGCCAGCCGAAGGGTGTACGTCCAGCCCATCACCTTCAAAATATTGTCATGCCCCACGTTGGAAATGACGGCTCTAAATTCATAATTTATTCCTGATTTAACTGCTAAATAAAATACATTTTTTTCGACAACCACAGGCTTAAAAATAAGACTATATTCATCGTTTATAAAAATTCACTTACGCACGTAGATCCAATTGTAAAAATAGTTTTTTTTCTTCTACATTTTGTTATGAAAACATTATTTACTGAAATTCCAATTTACATTAACAATATTTTAAAATGCAATATTTTCTTAAATGTTGAAGTAATATAAACTTTATGATTTTGTTTCATTTTATATTAAATATGAAATAATTTTACATATGAGATCCATCCAGTTAATAAGGCATTTTTTTTTTTTAATTAAGCTATACGACTACGTTTGGAACCGTGATTTTAAAAAAGCGCATTAATGAATATTTTTCATATTTAGTGTCACTTAGATTAGAATAATATATAAAATTGTTTTAAGGACATTTTGACCAAAACAACTGTTTAAATACAATATTTCGGCAAAAAAATTAACTTAGAATAACTTTTTTTTCAAAATGTTCTCCATTTGTGAAAATTACATCTATTATAATAATATTTTGCCTGTATATAGTTCAAATCTCGTTTCAGAGGCTTAACTATAAGTTTTGAGAAATTCACATTATTTTCAGAATTACAACCAATTGAAATTGTCGGCATTTTTTTCTGAAAATTTCTCTCGTTTGTTGTCGCAAAACACATGCATAAACCCACTTCTAAGTTATATATTTCAAAAATTCTAGTTCAGCCTCTTTACAGAGGTCTGAGCTATATACATGAAAAATATTATTATAATAGAATCATTTTTCCCAAAAGGAGAATATGTTACAAATTAATCCTTCTATGTTCATTTTTTGTCACAATATTGTACTTAACTAATGTTTTATTGTAATAATATTCTTAAAACAATTTTATATACATTTTCTAATTTAAGTGACACTAAATATCATAAATATTATCCATTTATACGATTTTACAAAATCACGGTTCCGAACGTAGTCGGATTCCTTAAGCATATTAATTTAAAATTTTAAATATCATAATCATTTTTAGAATGGGCATTAATTATTCTTAAAGCCAGTTTTATATTTCGTTAAAAGTTTATAAAAATCTCGTACATACAAAATCTGTAAACTAAAAAAAAAAATTTTTTTTTGCGATTAGTTATTTTATTGTGCAAGTTTTGAGGGATTATCTTTGATACTCTCATAACACTGAAAACCCTTCAAACATATTTCTATATTTTTTAATTGTTTCCATTCATGTTTTTGCCACTGTATGCTAATTATTGTACTCTCTCTCGTACGTTTATCTATTTTTATTAATTCATCTATTTATATTTATCTCATTATAAAATCTGTATATATATATATATATATATATATATATATTATAAATACATACATAATCTTATTCTCTACGTACAAGAGATTGCATCCAACAATCACATTCGAAAAACACAAAGACATTAGGAAAATCACACGATGAAGGACACATGAGCAACCGAGATTAAAAATTATAAAGTGGATGTTGCAGTATTTTAAGCATTGCTGACTTAGGACAGCTAATATATAAAATAATTTATATAAAAGTGCGGTTGAATATGTGTTTTAGCCAGCCAACCTTCCCCCTTTATGTAAATAATACTGAGCAAAAACCTATTGAAAGTAATGGATAGGAACATCTAAATCCATTACAAGATAGAGGTAACTTACCTAAAAATTGCACTTAAAAATGCAGAGCACGCGCTAAATCTGAGTGGAATAAAAAAGTTATTGCCAGATTCTGGAACCTAATGCAGATGATTTAAATTATGTGAATCGCTGAAGTGTAGCACTTAACAAAAGTGTAAAAAGAATGGAAATAAAAATAAATAATAGTTACAAAGTACCATAACTTTAGTAACACTAGTGTATATATGAATAAAATAATGATAAGTAGTTTTATCTCATATTAGAATATACAGGTAACCATAACTATGAAATATGTAAGTTTATAGCAATAAACTATTATCAATCTCAGACATTTTAATCCTTACTATTTTGGATAGCTTTATTCATATAACTACTAAGAAAATTAATTAGGCATTTCTGATACAAGCAATATGTAGTAAAATGTGTATAGTTATTTATTATTTCTGATTTTTTGACAAAAAAAATTATTGAGCTGTATATAATTAATAACAATAATCCGAATATAGAAAGGTGTGCATTACTCTCCCAATGATGATCTTTTATAATATTGAAATTAAAATATTTTCTTTTATCATAAATATTAGAAATTTTTAGATGATCTTTTATTTTGATATGATACATCAATAAAAAGTATTTTTTGCAATCGAAGAACGTATACATCCAAACCAAAAATAATCGATTTTTTTAATGAATGAATAAATTGAATATCACAAAATTATTATTCAAAGTAGCAATAAAATATATCCAAAAAGCATTTATTTTAACATTGAATACATATTTAAACACGTTTTAGTTCATTAATATTAAATGCTACGGAACCAAACATATTGTACTTCCAATATGATGCCCATTTAAAGTTTAAAGCATTACATATAAGATGAATTTGCTTTAAACTTTTGACATCGCGTACATGAAATTAAGCATTTCTGTATTTTAATTTAATTTTCATTCACTGCACGATTTTTTTCCATACTATTTAATACAAGTCAGACCATAATAATAGTCCTTTAAAAATAGATTTTAACAGTATCTATTTTTTCCATAACTCATATGCTATAGAAAAAAATAAAATAAATGCAAACATTAAGCAAAATTAATATTCTATGTAGATTCATAGAAACATATAGACCCAAAGTAACTTGTAATCAGCATCCCAAAAGAAAAACAGGTATATGTGTTAATTTATCAAAGGAGCTTCAATGGGATTGCAATGAATTATTTATGCAATTAAATCAACCTAATTAACATCTAATGTTAGAATTTTCTCATCAAAGAATTTCATTTATTTCCTCAATTATGTAGAGTCTGATCGAAGTAACTTATGATTCGAATTTCATTTAAATGTGATAAGTACTTTTAGAGATTTTAGGCAACACATCTACTGGCTTTAGGCTATACATCTCTCTCTCTCTCTCTCTCTCTCTCTATATATATATATATATATATATATATATATATATATAAAGAGTAAAAATTCTTTACTAAAGAGAGAGGAATAATAAATAAACAAAACTGAAAAAATCGAAATAGCAAGATAACCTTGGCATAAGATTTTAGAAAGTACATTAGAAATTAAAAATAATAAAATTTAAAATATAGAAGGATATGCATGCTACTGTATTATAGCAATTGCTGATTTAGGAAATCTCTTATATATAAACTAAATTGTATGAAAGCGGGGTTGAACACATGTTTTTGGCCAGCTAGCCTTCCCCCTTTTTGTTAATAATACTGAGCAAAAACTTATTAAAATAATCGATAGAGTACCTAAATATATTGCAAGAAAAGGGTAACTTACCTAAAAATTGCATTAAAAATGCAGAGTCCGCGCTAAATCTGAGTACAATAAATAAGTTATTGCCAGATTCTGGACCCGAATGCAAATTCAAAGCTTGGGAATGGCTTAATAGTAGCACTGAGCAAAAGTATGAAAATAATAGAAATAAAAAAAAATAAAAGTTTGTATACATACAGCCATTACCTTTGAGACATTATGATTGTAAATGCATTTAATTATTTGAAAAAACTACGCGAGATTAAAATAAAACTAAGATAATAAGTAATTTTATCTAAATTAGAGAATGGTGGTAACTATATCTGTGTAAGAAAAGTGATCAATTTATAATAATAAACACTTAATATTCTAAGGGGAGTTTTAATCCTTACTATTTAGAATTTCTATATTCAAAAAAATACATTAATAATATTAATTGAGTATGAATGTAAGTAAACTAAAAAATGAAACCAAACCTTTCTTAACACTGTCATATATATATATATGATATATAACAGGAAACATTCCAGCTAAGGCTGTTGTCAAATATCATGGCTATCAGACAGAAGCAAATTTCAAGAAAAAAATACGGTATTTATTGATAAAAAGTAAGTATCAATATATAATTTACATAAAGTGTGAACGACCTTCTGTGTGTGTTTATAAGTTAATTATTGCTACTTTGTTTGCTTTTCTTGTTTTTAGAAACCACTACTTTTAAACAAAGATGGACAAAACATCAGAAGACTAATTTTTTTCCAATTTTTCAAAATCCTTACTTTTTACAAAAATAAAAACACTTATGAAATAAATTTGCTTAGAAATCTTAGATCACCAATAAATCAATGATTCATCTTTTATACAAGATATAATTTAAACTTATTTACAAATGATACGTTTTTTATTGTTAATTATTTTTTCTTCTAATAAAAGAAATTTTAAAAGAAATTATCTAATAACTTCTTTTATACATTCCTGCATTCTACCTAAAACATTTTAAAAGTAAATTAGTGTTTTAAAAGTAAGTTCAAATGCTGTTGTTTTTTTAAAACGGTTTCTTTCCAGCATTTTGAGTTGTCGTTGATTTTTCTTGAGTATAAATATATTATTAACCGATAAAGAAATTCATATTTTTCTGTATAATATGGACATTTCTTAGGTAATTGAAAATGGCTGAAATATTTTATTTTAAACTGAAATAAATAGTTGTCTATATGTAAGTGTGTAACATTTTTTTTAAATAAATGATACAAATAAATTGGTGTAGAATAGAGTTCAGTGTAAAGGTTTTTGGCTTTAAAGAGTTATTATATAGCTATAATATAAATTCCTACCCTCATTACTTCTATCTGAAAGTTATTCCGATGTGACATCAAACGAAAAGGTAACTCATTAAATTTACGTGTGGCTGTAAACACGTTTATAATTCTATTTATAGTTTTTATCTATAAATATATGTATATATATATTTATTAAAGCTTAATTACGTACTATTAAACATAATATACCCAATGCATAACCTATAACAAAAGTTCTAATGATTTTTTTGAATAAATAAGAGATAATGAGTTGTTAAATAAAATAAATTATGACTCATTGGAAAGTTTTAAGTAAGGGATTGAATATTAACATCGCACTATTCTGCTACAAGATGACTTTTGGTCACAGACTTCGTAAATTTTGAACTATGGTTAAGTGATAAAGACATCTGCTGAGCAGGTACCCCATATCCTAACTTCCACACCAACGTGTGGTTGTTTGATCATATACATAATAACATGCATCGGCCCTCTCTGCAGGGAAAGTCTTCAGATGTATTAAGTTAGAATACATGGCGCTACAGGCCCACATCCATTACCTTGACCACTGGGCAGAAACGGCCACCTAAAAGTTAAAAAAAAAACATGTTCAGAAATCATAACTCAATGTCACTTTCAAAAATTCTTTGAAGGAGAATAATTGTATTATATAGTAATAAAAATCCCTATAATAGATATTAATGTAACATTTTTTTCTCATTTGGTATAGACCAGTGTTTCTCAAACTTCCAATGTTTGCGACCCAATATTCAATCATAATTTGCATCACGCCCCCTTCCGTACAATAACCATGTATTAAATTCAATAATACTATGACGTAAAACATACAATACGACTTAAATCTCTTAAGCCCCAAACGTATATAAACGTCTCATTCAGCCACTGTGTTTATTGCCCTCAGACGTATATATACGTATTTCGGAGAAGCTATATATTTTCTGTGAACTGCTATCTATAAAATTATTCCGAAGGGTTTAGAAAGCAATAAAATGAACTTGACAGTGTATGCGAAGGATTCACTTATTTCAAAGGATTTGATTATTTATTCCTTTTCTACCACCCTCCCTCTCAATACACCACAAACGCTTAACTACGTAATTAACGGGATATTAGAGAGTGAATCGCATAAGTTTTTAATCGGCATTCAAGAGATTAATTATAAACCGTACAAATTACAAGATAAGTGTTGGCATATAATTTTACATATGACAAATCCATAGGGTCACTGGTAATTATTAAAAACTTGTCTTTAACTTACTACTGTTATGTTAATTATAAAATAAATTGTGACTACTGATACATTTATAAGTGTATTATATTGTAAATGAGTATTTAATTTTTTTTTATATCAGAATGTGTTTGTTTACTATTAATTAAGTTAATAATTTTTAAAATAATTTTTTTCGACTTTTCAAGAGACTCGCGTCCCCCTTCTAGGGTTATGACGCCTCTCTAAGGGGGTGCGCCCCACACTTTGAGAAACACTGGTATAAACATAGTAAGAGAGACAGATACTATATATCCAGAATAAAGCTTAGTATAAGATCCTTAATTTAATACGCCAGAAATAGATACATTATAAGCTTCTTTAGTCGAAATCAATTTTTTTAAATTATTATGAAAATATTGCTATAAAAATACAGAATATCGCTGTGAATAAAAGCTTGCATGTACGACTTTTGTAAATGAATTTCCAATTAGATAGTTTATCTTGATTCATTGAAAGCCCTATCCAAAGACTCACACTCTTATTTGAATGACCTACAAATTATAAATTAAGAATAATAAATGACTTATATGAAGGAAGTTTTATCATACACAATAACCGAATATCGAAGTCCCAGAAAAAAAATAGTAAATGTTAATAGTGATATTATGCTCAGTTAAACACAAGTTTAAGTCATTCAGCTATTCAAAATCATCTACAAAAATAACTGATGAGCAACTTAAGAAGAATTTTTTTCACTTTTTTTCCGTATATTTCAGCTGATGTTTAGAGGTGATTTTTACCAGCATCCACTACAACACAGGCATTAATGAAGACTTTACTACATAGCTATCTATAAGAAATATTATGAGTAACGTATAGTTAGAAAAAAAAAGTGCAAGATTCAATAACGAAAATATACTGCCTTTAAAAAAGAAAAATGTGGCGAAAATGAGAGTAGACTGATAACCAAACAGTCTGATTATCCAAGACGAGACTGATAAAGTAGCCCCATCGTTATTGGTATCGCCAGGTAGACTAATAAGCAAGCTCATTTACCTAAGATCTCTAATATTTAGATCACGGGAGGTTATCTTCCAGCAAATTATTATAAATTACAACAGCACCCTTACAGTCTCTCTCACTGCTACAGAACATATCTATGTATTAATTATTATTTTAGCTCTCTAATTTATGCTATTTTTCTATCCGTCTCACGGCTCGTTTACCATACGTTTTGACCATTTAAATCTATGAGTTAACGCATAAAACGCTTTCTTAACTGATTTGCAAAATGTAACAAATTTCAAATATATTTTATTGAAAGGTGTCTCTCATTCTTAATGATTAGTACAAGTGAACTGGGTGCTTCGCATTGGAACATGCAAGCAAGCGCAGGATATTATTTTAGTAGTTCTTTTAGTAAATGAATTTCAGGCCATCTTAAACAAGTTATGCTGTTTTTATTTAATATTTTATGCAGATTTAATTTCTCCAATAAATTATTCAGGAAAAACTTATTAAGATTAACTTATTGAAATTAATACTAAAATAGCGTCATTACACGTATATGTTCTAGTTACATATATGCATAAGGTCATATAATTTGAGGGGCCTTAGCTTATAGGTGAATTATAAATGTATATTTTTGGTACCACCCATTTGAGTATGCCATAACCTGTGCGTGGATCGCCGTTACAGTTCTAAAGGCATGAGTACGCTTTAAAGTCTGGCTTATGCCTTGGTGTAATATTGCAGTTATGATGAAGAGATGTGATATTTAAGTAATTTAATAGATACAGTATTTAATAGGTATAGTGCAATTGTATTTAGGATGAAGAAAGTCTATTGGCGGGGATGATGAGGAAGATTCGAATTATGAAGAGTATAATATAAAATATGACTCATCTACTGAAATTTATCCCGATAATTATACTGAGGGAGCAATTATACTCCTGGATAAAATGACATCATTTTATTCAATGGCTAGAAAGTGTAATTGTTGGCCAATTACAGTATTTTTTGTGTTGTTGAACATTGCGACAGTAAATGCACAAGCTATTTGATTAAGTAGTCAGAAACCACCAACTAAACATTTAACCAAACAATGCTTCTACAAAATTAAAATAATAATAATAATATCAGGTGAAACATTACACTCACTTGCGACGAGGATTAAAGGAATGTATAAGCAATGATCGGAATGCCGTAATGAAAAAAAAAAAACTAAAAAAAAATATACTTACGTGCTTAAAGTTTACTAAACATGTTGTATTCTCCCAAATTCTCTTCTTTTATCACTATTGTATGAAAATTTTACAGTAAAAACAAAATGTAAGCAACTTTGGGTATGAGATACTTTGCGCGTGAAGATCTGTTCGTTTTTTTTTTTTTTTTTTGCGTGCGTGGAGTGCCAGTTATAGTTGTAAAAATGAGAAATTATGCCATGATTTTAAAAAATAAATGAGAAACAAATTTCTCGATTTTTTAAATTGTTTTTACTTTTTATGTTAAGGCATATTAAAAGTGTATATTTCATTGGAATTGGATTTCGTTTTATAGCAATAAAGGAAGTCCACGAAGAAATACTTTCAACCAATTAATACTTGACAAATTATCAAATTAATCACTAGAAAATGGCTTCAATCCGTATATATGTATATGAAATAATTTTATATAATATATCAAAATCAAGAATTAATAAATAATGAACATAGCAAGAAATAAAGTAATAAAAATATAAAAGCAAAACATGAAGACCGAATTTTTAGAAAACGACAAAAAATGAACTACAAAAAAAGCCCTAACGAGTCAGAAAGCAATTCTGGACATAGGACCGAATAAGTGGAAATAAACTAGTTTGAAGGCGCCAACCTTCCCCTTTGCAAAACTTGGTAGGAAAAACCAAATAAAATAAATAACAATTCAAAGCATATAAAAATTGACAGAAACCACCGACTACTATTATAAAGGTTAATATTTAATAATATAATAAAAATATACTAATATGCTATAAATTAAATGTTAAAATTTTAGCATATTAATATTTACTAGTATAGAGTACGCACACAAACATATATATATATATTGTACATATAATATATATACTACCTGGTATACCCTTTCTTCGCACGAGTGAACTGAAAAATTAAACAACACAGATTGAAGGATAAAGAAATTTTTAATGAGATAATTTTACGTTAATTTCAAATTAAACAAAAAAAGCTTTTTGCATATTTCAGCTGAACAAAAAAAAAAACACACCTTTGTTAAATTTTAAATCTGTAGATCTAAGAGCTGATAAAAAGGATTTTTTTATTGATAACTCCCCTTAACACTCTTGAGGGTCGATTTTTGAAAATATCTCCCTAAGCTGATCTCTGTTCAGTAAAAGTAACGCATTGTTAAATGTTTTGTGTAATGAACTCTTAAAATAATGTAAATAATTTATATCTAAAGGAATAATACATTAATATTACTTTCTGTTGTATTTATTTTATGTTAAAATTGTAATATTCGCAAGCAATGCGGTTTCTTAAATTATAATGGCGATTCAATGAAAAACATAGCGAATTGTTGGCGATAGAGTCAAGTTGGCAAATGTCTAGCTACTTTCATAGCTCGAGCTTTATTAGAGCTTTGTAAGACCCGTCGTGTAGGGGGGCGATGCACGTTAATACTTTATCCAACCGCATTATGATTTATTGCAGTTCTTTTTTTCATACAATATTTTTTTTCAATCACTACAATTAAAATTAAGGGATATACATACATAAAATACTCCACTTTGGAAAATTTAATCCGTTAGAACTAATAAGGTAATTAAAGATATTCCACTGTAGAATTAATTATATACATCGTTCATTTAAAATAAGTATTTAAATCATTTTCTAAGATCTTCATTAACATACAAAAACATAAGACACTTAAATTTTGACATAAACTTTTTTTCGGGACAAAAATAATAATCTTTGCAACCCGCTGAAAACACAATATATGCTACAAAACTATTCGCCTTCCCCTCAAAAATACTCATTATAGAACCTGTGCTGCCATATAGCTTGGAAGAGTGGATTTCAAAGAATATTCCTGCTAAGTAGTGGTAGAATATTCCTTCTAAGTTGGTGTGGTGGTTAGGAGAAGGGGGTGCCAGCTCAGGTGTCATCCATGTCACTTGACCATGTTTCAAAAATACATGATCCGTTGCCAAAAGCCCTCGTGTAGCTGAACAGTGTGACGTTAATATTCACTCACTCACACACTCCAAAAAATATAAATTACAATAGTTATATTTTTTTTTATACTTAAAAACTCAATATTTGCCTATTCAATTAACATTATAGCGTTATAATTAACTACTAACCACAAACAGATTTTGAATAGTTGAGCGAAGGATGCAGTGTGAAAGAGAAAGTTTATTAACTTTAAGTACCAGGAGCAACAAAAGCATTTATTTTGAAAAAAATATCAATTTATTATTACCAAATGTGCATAATAAAATCATAAAAAAACCCATCTAAATAAAGAGAGATTTATTACAACCTCTCCCTTCAAAACTTAGTTTTAATTTGAAATAAAAAATAGGCATTATGCTAATCACAGGAATTAATTAGAAGCGAGCACCTTGCGTAGCCAAAACAAAAAGGGTTCTTTACAAACAAAAGATAGATATATACTGTCGTGGGCTTTTTTGCAGTGCACGCCAGAATTGTTGGTAGATGGCAGAATTTTTTCCTACTTACTTGGCAAACATCGTTATATTTTGGAAACTTCTGACAATATCTTTTTAAATTATAGCCTATGCTATAAATTATAGCCTATGTGTTATTCTGATGTATAAGCTATATTACTGTAAAGTTTCATTAAAATACATTCATTCGCTTTGGCGTGAAAGACCCCCAAACATCCTCACAAACTTTCGCATTTATAAGATATATTTGATATACAGAGGGAGACAGAAAAATCAATAAATCTATATACAAAACTGCTATGAACCTGAAAAATTAAGAATAGAAATACTATCAAATAGATTAAGATAAGAGTAAGGTAACCACAGTAGTACAGTTGCAAACTCTTAGCCTTGCGAACTAAGAGGCTGCATGTTTCTATTTGATATCAAATATTTTTATACAACTAATGTTGCTCTTTTTATCTTTTTAATTTAGGATGTTTACTGTAATTCTAATACAAATTCTAATACAAATATATATATATTATTTGTAAATTATTGTAAAAAAAATTATATTGGATTGTATATATATATATATATATATATATATATATATATATATATATTTTTATATACAAATATACATTTTCAAAGAAGTATAATTTCTTCTGTGCAAAATTTTGTCCTTATGCGTGTCTCCCACATATTTAACATTTTTATCAACATGTACTAAATTAAAATGTTAAGGGATCTCAGGGGTGTTAAATTTTTCTAGCGGTCTGAAAATACAAATGATTTTCAAACGCGTATAATTCTTTTAAATTTAAATTAAATGATTCGAATATTTTACGTTTTATTTAAAATAGAATGATGCTTCAGAAAAGTATAAAATTATTAAAATATGATAATAATTTTAAAAGCCATAAGCATATGAAAATTTTATAATAAATATTAAGTATTTTTTTCTTTGCGCACGCTATTTTCTAAAATATTAGCCTCTGATGTATAAAACTTTATAGAATTATACATTGCATCATACTCTTTAAACCCTACCTAATTTTAGTACTATATATCTTTTGTATTTCTAAATATTTCTAAAATTTTGCATTTTTTAAAATATTTTTTAAAAATGCATCTTTTTTATTTATTAAAATATGTAAGTTATTAGTCTATTTATATAAAAGTAGCTACAACGTATTAATAATACATTTGTCTTTATGAATCAATTTATAGCTAGTAATATTAAACCTACTCTTTTATAAAATAGCATACGCGACGTAATACTTAATAAATATTTCTTATAGAAAAGTTTCTTATTTTCATATGCTTATAATTTTTAAAATTATGATTATATTTTAAACATTTAATACTTTTCTGAAGCTCCATTTTTTTATAAGTAATATGTAAAAGATTCGAATTATTTAGCTTAAATTTTAAGAAATTATACCTGTTTAAAATTTGTTTATATTTCCAGACCTCCAGAGAAATTTAACACCCCTGTGACCATTTTTATACATTAACAAAAAAAAACAACTTTTGGAAGCTGAATAGAGACATGAATAAATTGTACTAAACTTTTTTCCCCTCAATAATAAATGTACTGTTTCAATTTTAATTTAAAATCAATTCAACATAAATTAATTTTACATACTTAAAATTCTGCATGGAAAGCTTATTAGAACGGAAAATATATTTGAAGAGTAAACAAAATTATTTTTTTTGAATTGGGTGTACTAGAAACAATTCCGCTTTTCATTACTCCTTAATGGCACAAAAACAATAACCATCTCAACAGTGGTGGTAGAAAGAAATTTTAATCACACTAAATAAATTATTTTTAGAAAACTAGTTATGAAACTGAATTAATTTCTCTACACCTCATGGAAATAAACGTTATCTCATTAAATTTAATCTATTTCATATGCATACTGGTTAATCATTAAATCAATTCCCTGCAATCATATTAATTAAAAGATAGATGTATATCTTTATTTAAGGGACTCAAATCAATTTGAATCCCCTAGCCTGTGTTATGGCATTTCTCAGAGCTTTGGAGAGAGTATAACGTGACCAACGTCTAGGTTTAGGACTTACAATGCGGATCTTACAATTCCCTTTCTTGATAGTATAGTTCGGCATATATGTATCAAAACAAATTTAAAAAACATTATTTTCACGTGACTACTTACATGAATTCCAATTGTAATATAAAAGAGTTAGGTATACTCTATGAGTGATAATATTGCAAGGCTTTTATATGTACCAATCGCAATGCTACCTCATGAACAAAAGAGAAAATAAAACCAAATTTGAAGGACAAATAACAAACATAAAATACAAAGTTAACATGATTGAAATAGTAACTTTATAGATTTGTAGAACAAAAGTAAATCAGTATTTTATATAGCCACTATTACTGTCACTAGCTGTAAAGATGCTAAACACCTTTAAAATATAAATAGTCCATTCCTATTTTTTTTAGAAATTCCATCTCTATTTTTTCTACGTATTACTATAGTGAACTTAGCACGGCAGTGGTGAGAGTTTGATGAACCATTCATTTGCAAATTTTGAATCTCGTGAAGTTAATGAAAGACAAGAAAATGGGATGTTTCTAAGAAACATTGCAATGTAATGAAGAATTGTTAAACTGTATGTCACAAAATTACCTTATTCAAACTTGTTCCGAGGAAGCCTTGATGGAAGGGACAGCAAGAGAAGAATACCGAAACATAATGGTCACTAGTAAGTGTAACATATATGCATGTTATTGGCATGTGGGAGTCAATTTCCTAAACACCTTGAACCAAATGAAGAACCGTTAGTACGAGGTGTCATTTAAAACTTTACCACGATGTCACCACAATCGGATACGATCACACGTTTCTATCAGTATTAATGTAATATGTCTGAAACATAATATTATGTCATTGTTTCTCTTTTTTTTTGAACGGTGTTTCTGCAACATTGAAACCATATACACCTAAAATGTTCAGTCAAAGGAAATTGAAGCGATACATGCGATACTGATTTTTATACTGTAATATAACCCTTTAAGTGACTCGAGAAATTTTTTATCTTTAAATATTGCATTGTTCTAATTATTAATAATACATTGACTTTAATGACAATGGAAAATATAATAAAATGAATGTCGGTACCCGCACGCTCGTGCGAGCTGGGCTTTCTCCGTGAGACTATCACGTATAACTTATTACATTTTTTGGCTCTTATGTTGATAGAAGAAACAAAAATTAATTCAACTAAAATCTATGCAAATAGGAAAATTTTTGATATATAATTTATTATCTTATTGGCTCAATATTTATTTTCTGTGCAAATTATTTATGGGATTTTTTGACTAGCATAAAAAAAACATTAAATTTTTCACAACTTGTATTCGAAGAAGTTTTTAAATCAGCACTTTCGAGACCTTGAAATGACATCAAAACATAGAAAACGGCTATACATGTCATGTTTTTTTATCTTGGCATGGCATTTTAGCACAAGGTGACTATAATGTGTCCATCTTTTTGTGGGAGGAGTTACACTGCTGGCCACACAAAATGCAATATTAAGAAGGATCAGATGTATCACAGCGAAATTTATTTGACAGATAACTTGTGGTACAAAGATCAAACGATTAGCATTACAGTCTTTTGTGATGCATGGATGATTACAAAATCAGTAGCTAGTGTATTCATCATTTTCGGCTATAACCGCAGCCACACACTTCGGCATAGAATCAAAGAAGCTTCGGATGTATCTTTGGTTACAGTCAATCCATGCGGCTTCCATATCATAAAATTTTATCGTTGGCAACAGCGGGGTGTATCTCGAGCCAGTCGTTCTGCAAAAGTGGATCACACATTTTTGTTTAGCAATAAATCGGGAGAATAAGCAGACCAAGGAAGTAATTCAATCTGGTGGGTAAAGAAGAACTCTTGAACATTGTGTAGCACGTGTGGTTGCACATTATCCTGTTATAAATTTGTTGATGAGAAGCGCTAAATGTATGGGAGTACCATGAGCTCATACAGTGATGTATCGCTGGTGGTTCAATGTACTAGTAATGCGTGCTAGTGGGGTGTGAAAGTGAAATCCAATTCCCCTCTTAAACCATGATACTCAGTGCAGGACCAGTGTGACGATGCATAACACTATAGTTCAGCAGCCTCACCACGTTGTCTTGAATCTCGTATACGACCACCGTGATTTTGCAGTTAGAATGTGAGTGAGTGAATATTAACGTCGCACTGTTCAGCTACACGAGGGCTTTTGGCGACGAACCACGTAATTTTGAACCATGGTCAAGTGACGTGGCAGACACCTGAGCAGGCAATCCCTCTCCCAACTACCACACCACACCCACGGGAGGGCATTTTAACTCTCGACAAATTTAGCGTCCATCGATGTCCTACACGACGGGTTTTTAGTGGTACTGAGCTCGAACTCATGACAAAGCCAGCCATGATCCGATGCCAAAACCACTTGTCTACCATGGTCGTTTTGCAGACATAAACCGGAATCGTTAGTAAATACAATGTTATTCGATTCCGTTGTTAATGTCATCCGTTCATCGCACCATTGGTGGTGAAAACATCTGTGGTTTCCAGTCAAAGGTTAACCAATCAATAGAGGCCTGGTGGACATTCCCCTCTGCAGCAAACGGCATCGAATGGTACGAGTAAACTCCAAGTGATGCGTAATAGACTGAATATGTTGTGATATGGTTCGTGATGTTGATGTGTGATTCATCATTGTTATGCGCACAATCCACCTGTCATCACGGGATGTTTTGTAATGAAGTTCGAGTGATCAGCCCCATCGGTCCGTTATTTTTTTTCCAGTATCCAGAGTTGACAGATCCGGATTACAGTGGCTTGGTTTCATCCAACACGTTCGCCGGTTTCTCTGAAGTATAATTCGAGATCCCTATATGCTACTACAATTCTCCCTCTCCCCCTAGACACTTGATGTCTTCCTCGAGGCATAATTAAACGCTTTAAAAAGTATAACAGTACTTCAATTTGCCAATATGTTCTCCTCTTCTATATTGCGAACTGATGACGCTGCAGTCACCCGTGATGTGTGTCTACGCTACAATGCTAATGATTTGCAATGCTACTGATTTATTGCTAACACATGACATAATTTTTAATGGTTTGCATTTTTCCTTCAGGGTGTTGCATTTTGTGTTTCCAGTTGTGTATAGCACTGCAATTTTAATTATGTTAAAATGCGTTTGGTAGAGATTCTGTTAACGCGCTTCAGCTATCTCTAACCTAAATTTTAAATAATCCATTTTGATTTTTTGGAGGAATATTTGATATTCCTCCTCGCTTTATCGAAACCATGGATTAGTTACAGCTAAAACAATGAAATAAATGGGATAAAGAGTCTTTGATGGCAAAGGATAATCGAAAATTATATATCCATAACAAATCTCCCATTGTTTTTCTTTGATTTTGTCTGAACTTGATAATCCTTCCAGAATATGTGGTACATGTGTTTTGTTTCACAGTGTAGTCATCATACGGAAATTATGAAGTGTTCAGAATCTGATTGATTCATCAAATACAAAATTTCTTCTTGTGTGAGAATATTTTTCTTTTTAGATACCTGTAAACTTCTTGGTTAAAAGTTAGCTCAGTGTTTCTCCTTAAAAAATAATATGATGTATTAAAAAAATACTTAAAAAATAATAATTTAACCCCACCTTAGCACATTCCATCGAAATAAAGAGATTTTCTGAAGGGGGGGAAGGTAGGAACAGTTTCCATTGCAGACATCTGTATAGAGTATGAAAATAGCATACTCTTCAACAAATGTATGAAAGAGAAAATTAATTGCAAAAAAGCGAGAGAGAAAAGAAAAAGGGACATGTACATGATAACCCCAACAAAATAGGGTATTAGTTATATAGCAGTATATTTCATTTTTATTTAGGTTGTCATGAAAATTTTTAAAATAGAAAAAATAGAAAAAATAAAAATTAACATAGCAAGAAGTTACTTTTGCAGCTGCAAGGACGCACATAAAGCCCGAGTCGCATTATTGTGCAGGTAATGAAGTTATAAAACCAACAAGTGACATTAATAAAGTATAACTACTAATGTTTTTACTATTTTACAGTTTTTATACATTAAGACAAAAATGTGTATATAAGCAAGGAAAAACATACTACTAGTTACTTTTTTATAAGACGGAAATAGGAAGAATGTGTCTGCTGTATTAGTTAACAAAGTTGTAGACTTTCCAGCTGAAAGTGAGACGTGTGGACAACAACCACAGTCTGTTAATAAAAAGGGATAATTTATTCTTTCTGTCTGTGTGCCGATGCAATCTATCGATCCATTTAGGCTTTTCTTATGTACGACTATTCAAGAAGCAAAAAGACATAAGAATATCATACAATCGTGAGGGTTGAGTCTTAAAGAGATAAAAAAAAGCTAGAATGAAACAACGGAGAAAACTGGGGTTTTTTGTTTTGTTTCTTTTAAGTCCGAAATTTATTTATTTTTATATATGTTGCAAGTTTCTTGCAACGACAATGACCATATGTCTTTTGTAACTTTTTCTCAAAAACTCTTAAACATAAAGACTCAAGATTTTGTCTATATATTAAATAAACATTTATCTTTAGACTTGAGTAACATTTTAAAAAATAAATTTCTTAGTTTTTTTAAAAAAATTTTTTAATAAAGATACGTTTTTTATAACATATTTTGGAATTAAAAAAAATATTTATAGTTTTTTGTTACGACATTGGTTTTGTAGGTAAATGCCTTAGAAATACTTCAAAAATTGTACTTCAGTATGCACAAGTTTACATCCATGCATGCAGTAAGATAAGTAAAATAAAATAAACGATTTCAAAAATAAAGTTTATAGAAAACAGCAATTTTTATAAAAAAAAATTTACCTTGTCAAAGAAAGTGTTTCGTACTACTTACTAATCCTTTTTAAGGGAACCAGGACCTACGTGAAACAGTTAAATGACAAAAAATAAGACTATTTGTTTATGGGACATATATCTTTAAAAGATTCCAAAAGAGCTTAGCTTTTTTCTTAATCTTAATCGATATTTAATTCATTCTTTAGAAATACAAAAACAATTCTTTAGTTAAATGTTTCCTTTTTTTTTGTGTTTAACTTAAGTTGGGCGTAATTTTCGAGGTCTTATAATACATGCTTTTGCTTAGGTACCATTTTGTAAAAAAAAGTGTGTCTTAAATATGTAAAATATTTTCGCACATACAGGTAAATAAATTAATACACAAAATATAGTGAGCTTATTTTTGTTGTAAAATATTTAGTAATAATCCCGCTCCCCCCTTTTATTATACATAAAACTAGTTTAAAAAAAACTGTGTAGCACTTCGACTAAATACAAATAGGCTCACAATATTAAATAAACATTTATCTTTATACTTCAGTAACATTTTAAAAAATAAATTGCTTAGTTTCTTTTTAATTTGTTTTAATAAAGATAAGTTTTTTATAACATATTTTGGAATTAAAAAAAATATTTATAGTTTTTTGTTACGACATTGGTTTTCTAGGTAAATGCCTTAGAAATACTTCAAAAATTGTACTTCAGTATGCACAAGTTTACATCCATGCATGCAGTAAGTGCACAGGTATCCTATATAGAAACATACAAAATTTGGAACCATATTTTGCAATAGTTCTTTTTTTAAAGTGTACCTAAAAGCAAAAAACTATGGTTTGGAGAAAAAGCAAAAAAATAAACAAACGTTTGTAAACGCTTGCTTTTATTTCTGTCAATTATTTTTTTCATATTTTAAGGTTATTTTATCAATGAATATGTAAGTGTTATTTAGTTTTAGATTCAGAAAAATACGAACTATTTTTTAATATTAAGTTTGAAAAAATTGATCCTTTGAATGTCTATGGTGTCCTTGTTTTCTTACCCTCGTAAAGGTCTCGCCTCTGCGCCTAAGGGTGTGGGAGAATTGGAAGGATGACTAGCCATGATAAAAATCACTCAATTTTTTTCACAGCACAAACTACAACAAAAATTCAATCTACCAAATCTAATAGGTGCACGCAATTATTAAATAGGAAGACAATTAACCGGGTACGCAAGATATGAGAAGACATTAACCACTTCTAACACTTATATCAATTCAATCCCTTTGACTTCTTATCCAGTTAAGTCTAGATTATATTTAAAGTGACAGATGGTCAACTTACATATAACAATGATCAACTTCACTGCTGCGCTAGCAGTCTATCCTAACCGTCTCTCACTAACCTGAAAGCTTAGACTTTATACTAGACTTAATTTTCATGTACACGTTTTCGTCTTCAAGAGGATTTTTTATAATAAACAATTTTTAGAGACCAAAATTTCCTCAAGAGGAATATTAGTAAGAAGCTTTCGGAAAAGGCCCTCGCATTCCTATTATGGATAATTAAAAAATATTATCCTTAGTATCCCTTATTTGATATGAAATTTATTTTATAATTCTTTTGGCGAATTTAAATTACACACACACACACACACACACACACATATATATATATATATATATATATATATATATATATATATATATATATATATACACATATATATTAGCTATTTATTACTTGCATCTATGGTGGTCACAGTGCAACATCGAAAAATTTTTAGATTTGTTTCTTTAATAAAAAAGCAACTCTGAAATCTTCAATTTCGCAAATAGTTCTGCCTACAAATAGTTCTACACTTTTTGAATAATTTACTCAATCCTGGCAGGTTGAAATAATCAGTAATAATAATTAATTAAAACTAAATTTCAATACAAATAAGTAAACATGAAAGTTAAATTTCAGTAATAATAATTAAATTTTAAATCTCTCAAACCTTAAAGTACAAATTTCGCTCCAAAATTTATTTTACCAAATCTAATAGTTAAACTTGCAGCTTTTTTTCTGTTATCTAAAGTTAATTGTGTATGAATAAATAAAAAAAAATGTAGAGGCTTTGTAACTGCTTCCCAAGTTTAAAAGGGTAATGTGGACAATTTTATTTGTCAAAATGGATGTGGCACGTCAGTTGAGTATTTTTTAAGTAGTTTTATACTTCTAATTCATAAAATGGTAAACATGTTATATGCTTGGCAAAGTCATGAATTGGAGATTCCAGAAATATCAAAAACTCAAAATTGATAATCTGAAGATTTGTAGCCTACTGACTTTTCCTTAATCTGTATTTAATGAATTTTTTGCGAATCAACTTTTTTAACAGATATAAATATGTCGTCAGTATCACTTTGAAAGATTCGTTTTAATTTAAAATACCTAATATCTACAATCTTGTTAGTAAATGTTAATCTGAACACAATTTTTCATTACTGAAAATTCTGAGACAATTTTGGTGAATTTTCACCAACAAAATTTTTATTGTGGATTGGTTTCTTCACAGATTAGGAATTTACTCAGCTGATGTTTTTTAGCTGCTTCATCAGCAATATTATAAACAACCAAGAACTAATACAGAATACTATTATTTCGGAAATGGTTCAAAATACGAGGGAATTTCTTTTGACTGAGAGGTTCCAATTGAAGAACATATAATAATTGGTTTATCTTAATATCTAATGCATTTTTTTAAAAAAATCAGAGCTTGAGATTAGAGTTGGTAAACTATTTGGGATTAGAATATATTACCACAAAACGCACAGATATCGCCTTTAATTAAACATGATATATTATGTAATGTTAGGTGTTATATATTCCCCCATACAAAATAAACAAGCTTATATAAAGTATACGTATAATGGAATTGTGTATTCCTAATATATGTTTAATTATTATAACAATAAAATACTATAAGAAATTAAGAACAAAATGTCAATGCACAATGATAATAAGAAATATAAATTATTTTAAACTAAAAACAGTCTTCCAAAACTTTTTAGAATGTATGAATAACTTTTAAGTACCATACGCACACACCCACCCACAAAGATATAGAATGACTAAATGTATTTATTGGGAATGTTTAGAGTTTAAACACGTTATGACCAAAAGACATAAAATAGTTGAATTAAATTAAAAGTGGAAAATACTATTACATCTGCATTCAAAACATATGAAGTAATTAATTGCATTTTATTTTATTTTTGTCTCTAATAAATTATTTCATATGTGAATGATAGATTATTGCATGTATAGTTAACACGAAAAGGCGCATTTGAATGCCAAAACATTGGAATGCAGTACCTCTTAAATGCAGGAAATAGTTAAATAGAAATTGAAAATAAAAAACATAACTTGAGTAATGATGACAACGAAATGCAGAACTGAGAGAAACAAGAAATAATAATCCCCAATATTCTTGAAAATTCAGAAGAAATAAAAGTATGCCTGAGTGACATTCAAATGGAAATATTGTAGCTGTTAAAAAGGAAAACGGAATGGAAATTATAAGGTACAATGTTAGACATTTAAAAAAATCGGATCCAAATTTTTATGATCTCCTTGTATTTTTCCAATCCCGTTCCATGATCTCAATGAAAGTAAGCACACCGATTCGAACCCGATCTTTTTGAGTTTCGTGATTTGAGGTTGGCAGCAACTGCCATGCAAATCGAGCTAGTATTTAAACTCGGCTCATGTTAGTTTTTAAAAAGGAAGGAGAAACGGAAATATAAGAAGTGTGTGAGTGGTTTAACTATAAGAGGGAGAGAAAGGCTGGTTGGCAATGCAACTGCAGGTTGCATCACCATTTTAGATTAGAAATTAATTTTACAATATTAGAAGACGGTTCGAATCGGATGTCTCTGGTAATGTTGCTTTTTGAACTTATTGTTTTTATCGCTCCAGTAACGAGCGGAGTGACTTTATGATTGATTATTAAAGGCCGATTTTAAGAAATGGTTTTTAGTCTTCATGCCTCCTCGACACATAAATTTCACTGCTAGCTTTGCAAAATTTAAATTAGCTTACCAAATAAGTGTAAAAAATTTGGTTATGGGCCCAGGCCATGTACTGTGTCGAGGCAGGCTAAGCAGTTGAACCAGGCCATGAACTTTGTCTATTTAAATACTGTTCCAGTCTAGAACTTTTTTTATGAACTCTGTTGCTAGTACGCTAAATCGAGTAACAGGTATGGAGTTTAACAACCAGATATCAGTGTTAACTCCAAATAACTGGAACACGTGGAAGCATGATATTCAAGTACTCTTAATGCATTATGGTTGCTGGCAGTTTATAATACAGACCAAGCCAGAGCAACCTGATGAAGAGGCAACATACAAGGAAAAATTAGATCTACAACTTCGTAAGGATAGATGTTATACGTTGATCTATACTAACATCAGTTCAGATTTGAAAAATCTGATAAAGGAAACAACTGACGGAGTAGCGGCATGGAAGATATTAAAAGATCACTTCGAACCAGTCACAAGAGCAAGGGTAATTCAACTATTAGATCAATTTTTTGGAACAAAATACCAACCAGGGGAAGATGTTGGAATCTTCATATCTCGTGTAAAGACAGCGGCAACCAGACTACAAGAAGCGGGTCATAAATTGGACGACCTGTACATACGATTTCAATTAATAAGGTGGCTTCCTCAGGAATTCCAGTCTACCGTGCAACAAATCTACAGATGGAAAGAAGAGGACTTCAGAGTTGTAAAAATTGAAGCAGAGCTGATATTAGAAGCCAATCGTCTTCAGTTGATGAAACAAGATTTGGAGAAAGCGGAGAATGCTTACTTGAGCAGTTTCACTTCGAAGAAGTCGAAGACGTTACCTGGTGCTACGGCTGCAGCTCATGGAAATCCAAATGGCAAGAATGATTACCAAAAGAAAAGTGGTAAGGTATTTAACTGTAAAACTATTAAAAATGTTAAACAATCCATTAAGACTATAGGTCCGTGTTATGTATATAATAAGTACGGACATCTTAAAGTAAACTGTAAAGAGAAAAAGTCTCTACAAAAATCTCCTTCAACTGTAAATGAAACTTTTAACACAGAGTTTAATATAAATTTAAGATTTTGTGAAGCTGAATGTAGTCTTTTAGAGAACTAGATAAACAACTCTTAACTAGTTGTATCTTATTTGAGGAAAACTCTGATAAAGGTGTTTGGGTAATAGATACTGCTGCCACGAGTCATTTTTGTAATGACAAGAGTTTATTTTTAGATCTTAAACCGATAATTAACATGAAAATGTCGTTAGCAACGGAGGATAAAAGTTGTCCCGTAGAAGGAATCGGTACACTTAGATTTCGGGTAAAATATAAGGGGAGTTTTCATGAAATAACTTTAACTGATGTATTATTTAATCCTAAGTTGAGGAGAAATTTATTATCCGGTTCCAGATTAGAAAGTAAAGGTGCGCATTTTGTGGGTACTAAAGGTAAAATTAATGTTTTTAATAAAGACTGGATAAAATTGTTCTCGGCGACACGCCATGAACATTTGTATTTTTTTAAGCCGGATCATTATATTATACCAAAGAGTAAAGAAATTAGTTTTTAGTGATGTAACCGCTAAAACAAAAAACGGATCAATAGAAATATGGCATCAACGCTTTTGTCATGTTAATAACGATTACTTGGTAAAAACTAGTAAAAATGATAGTGTAAAAGGTCTCCCACGCTTAAATGATAATGGTAAGACTCATTGTATACCGTGTAAATTAGCAAAGTCCAAGAGAGTGTCATTCAAAAAGACGGGGGCCGTAAGATCAAAACGTCCATTGGAATTGTTGCATATGGACCTCTGTGGTCCAATGCCAACTGAAAGCCAAGGCGGTAATAAATATTTCTTGAGTATAATTGACGATTATTCAAGAACGGTGACTGTATTTCCCATCCGAAATAAATCTGACGTATTTCATACGTTTATAAGATTTCAGAAACGAGCAGAACGTTTTCTAAGTAAAAAGGTAATAGCAGTTAGAACTGATGGCGGACTAGAATTTTGTAATAAGGATATGGATAATTTCTTGACAGAACTGGGTATAAAGCATGAGGTAACAAATTCATATACGCCAGAAATGAATGGGGTCGCGGAGAGATTCAATTTAACCGCTCTAGATGGCATCAAAACATTAAGTCTAGTGAAGTTCCCCATAAGTTTTGGGGAGAAGCATTACTTTGTTTCACTTATGCGTGGAATCGAATTTGTCACAAAGACAGTAACAAAACGCCTTTCGAAAAATATTCAGGTAGAAAACCATCGGTATTGCATCTAAAACCTTTTGGATGTTTGGCATATGCTGGTGTGCCAAAACAAATTAGAAAATTCGATATGCGTGCGAAAATGGGAATTATGATGGGATACGCACAACGTACTAAGGGTTATAGAATATGGTTGATAGATGAAAATAAATTAGTCGAGACTATTAATGTAAGATTCGATGAAAATAAGAGGGGAATTAATTTTAGACAAAAAGTTAATAGTAACCTTGGATATAATTTAAACCTTCCTGATTATTATGATGATGAGGATGATTTTGATAGAGTAAAAGATTCATTAACGAGTCGTTTAGTTTCAAAGACAAGTACGGAAACGCCCTCAACATCTGAAAAGCCAGGTGTATCTTCCGATAATCATAACTTGATCCCATGTACAGAGGTTAAGTGGATTCGAAATATAGGTAGGAAAGTAACTGGATCTAACGTATATTATAGTATAGAAGAGGAAGCAACCCGATTGAAATCTTTTAACGAAATAGAGAGATACTGTAAGAGGCATAATATTGAGTATGATCCTAGTTTATTTAATTTTAGAAAAAATAATGCCGAATCCCAGGGATTTTCAGATTTGTCAGAGCAACAAGCTCTTATGGTTGAAGTAACTATTCCTAACTGTTACAAACAGGCGATAAGATCCAGAGACGCATCTAAATGGCATGATGCAATGGATAAAGAAATAAACGTAATGATGGAACGTAAAGTTTGGGATTTAGTTGATCATCCGGATAATATAAAAATTTTAGAAAACCGTTGGGTTTATACCATTAAATATGATGAAAATAATAAAATTGTTAGATACAAGGCCCGCTTAGTTGCGCGAGGTAACACACAATTACGAGGCGAGTCATTTGACGAGGTATTTAGTCCAGTTATTAACTTTACTATTGTAAGATTATTTTTTCACTATCTGTGTATGTTTGTGGAAATGGACGCATATTCAAGTAGATATCACTAATGCTTATTTATATGCTAACTTAGATACTGTAATCTACATGAAGCAACCAACTGGATATGAAATTGATAATAACAAAGTGTGTAAGTTACGTAAAGCAATATATGGACTCCACCAGAGTGGACGCCAGTGGTTTTTGGGGAATTAGAAAATAAATTAATTAAATTAAAATTTAAGAAGTTAGAGTGGGTTAATTGTGTATATATGTTTGAAGATAATGTAATTTTATTATTTTTTGTAGATGACATCATTATATTTGGAAAAGAAATGGAAAACGTAAATTTTGTATTACAATTATTGCAGAAAAATTTTGATTTAAAATTATGGGTAAAACAAAGAAATTATTAGGAATAGAATTTGAAGAAATAGGAAATAGTCTGTTTATACATCAGAGATCTTACATTCGAAGGTTATGTGAAATTTACGAAAAATATAAATATCCCGTAAGTTCATTACCTATATCAAAAGGTCAAGTTCTTTCCAAATTAGATTCACCCAAAACTAGCGAAGAAATTTTAACAGTTCCTTATAGAAATTTAATAGGATCTTTGTCATTTATTGCTATACGCACAAGACCCGATATTATGTATGCAGTAAATGTATTATCTCAATTCCAAGCAAACCCGGGAATAAAACATTGGAATTGCTTATTGAGATTATTAGGTTATTTAAAATACACTCAAGAATATAAATTAGAACTTTCAAAAGTTAAATCATTAAAGCTAAGATGTTATTCAGACTCGGATTTTGCTACAAATAGGGATGATCGAGTGTCGATGGGAGGGTTCATAACTTTTATAGACGAAACTCCAATTTCATGGCGAACCTTCAAGCAAAAATCCGTTAGTCTGTCGACCATGGAAGCTGAGTATGTTAGTTTAACAGAAGCAGCTAAGGAATTCATTTGGCTAAAGAATGTAATTAATAATAAAAGTTTAAATTTGGATTTAAGTGAAAATGTAATGTTTTGTGATAATCAAGCTGCTATAAGTTTTTCGAAGTCACCGGTAGAAAATTATAGAACAAAACATATCGATGTTCGTTATCATTTTCTAAGGAATTTGATATACGACAAGGTTTTCCAAATTAAATATATAGGTACCAAAAATAATTTGGCGGACATTTTTACCAAACCCATGGTAAAGGAAAAATTGTTAGAATTTTGTAGAAAATTATTTCTTTTTAGAGAATAAGACTTTGTTTCTTTAAGATTAAAATATTAGTTTGTTTATTACAATAAAGATTGTGAATAAAATGTATTTTTTTGTGTTAAATTGTATAACATGTGATTAAAATTAATTTACTGATTTGTAAAAGATAATGGTGCGAGATTGGAAAAAAGGGGGCCGATTGTTAGACATTTAAAAAATCGGATCCAAATTTTTATGATCTCCTTGTATTTTTCCAATCCCGTTCCATGATCTCAATGAAAGTAAGCACACCGATTCGAACCCGATCTTTTTGAGTTTCGTGATTTGAGGTTGGCAGCAACTGCCATGCAAATCGAGCTAGTATTTAAACTCGGCTCATGTTAGTTTTTAAAAAGGAAGGAGAAACGGAAATATAAGAAGTGTGTGAGTGGTTTAACTCTAAGAGGGAGAGAAAGGCTGGTTGGCAATGCAACTGCAGGTTGCATCACCATTTTAGATTAGAAATTAATTTTACAATATTAGAAGACGGTTCGAATCGGATGTCTCTGGTAATGTTGCTTTTTGAACTTATTGTTTTTATCGCTCCAGTAACGAGCGGAGTGACTTTATGATTGATTATTAAAGGCCGATTTTAAGAAATGGTTTTTAGTCTTCATGCCTCCTCGACACATAAATTTCACTGCTAGCTTTGCAAAATTTAAATTAGCTTACCAAATAAGTGTAACATACAACATAAAGACAAATGTGATTGATTGGTTTAACGTGTTCTTAAGAATAAGAGAAATATTTTACAAGCAATATACAAAAACATAGCTTACGTGCGCCGGAATATTTTGGTGTAACAACTTCATTGCTGTTTTACCAAAAATGTAATTAGACTATAAAGTGCTAATTTTTATTTACTCTTTCATAATGAGATACAACACTCTTTGAAGTAAAATTGCTCAAGAAAGGCAATTAATTTGATAACTTTATCATTCGATATTTTTTTGGTCTTTTAATAATCAACTGATTCGATTCGAATGACGGCAATGTTATAGAATCATGAAATTGCAGTTAATTGGTTGACGTTCTTACAATCGTTAACTTTTCTTTTTTTACGAATTCTTCTTTAAAAGAATATATTTATTAAATAATATTGAAACATATATGTAGAAAAATGTATTTGATTTCAACTACAATTCCAAACAAATCTTTATTCCAGCATTATTTTACCTTCTAAGATACGATCAACCAGCAAATTTCAAATGCATGTAAACCTTTTCAAATGCTCAGTGGTCGAGTGGTAGAGTACTGCGCTTCCACACCACATGCAAGGGTTATACTCACGGGCTGGGCAAGGTCGACTCAGCCTTTCATCCCTAATGCAGTGGGTCGATGAAGGAGTACCAATGTTACTTGGGAACTTAAACACTAGGAGTCTTACTTCATACTGACCACCTGATCGGGACATCTGCTCAAGCCCCTCAGAGCCCAATGGTCACAGTAGACCCTGGCCCTCATGGGTTGTTGCGCCACTGTGTTTGGGTTAGCATTTATTTTAAGAAGTTTATGAAATAATCATACTTCATTCATATTTAATTAAAATTATATTCATTACTTCGTCATTATTTCCATAAACATATACTACTAAAATGTGTATTTACTGGATAATGCTTCTTTTCAAATGATGGAACTGAATATTACGCCAGGCTCTATCTTCTATATTACAAAAATACTAGCAAATTAGCTGTTTTTAAACGACTTCCCTTTCAAGAAAAACCTCTTTCCCTACATTTGCTAGTTGAATCTATATTAAAAATGCGGTTAAAACTCGACACTAGTAACCCTAAAGCTCCGACTGTTTGTCTTCCTTTCATTTTCCTATTGGTACAAAGACAATAATAAATGTCAACGTATTTAATGGAATTTGAGTGACAATGTTTTCTAACATTCTTAGATATTAATTAATATTATGTTTCATTCATAAAACACGTGATACATATAAAAATGTCTGTTGTGTTTTTGAGGTTTTCCATATACTTACATTATTAGTCTTCATTGAATGTAAAAAAAAAAAGTAGAATAACAGTTTTGGTGAATAATAAAGTTTATATTCTTAATTAAAAAAAAGATTAATACAAATAAAGAGTTATATTTTTTACTGAGAAAAAAAACCTATCCGAAAATATAATCTTCATGAGAACAAATTAGCTTTTTTTTTCAAAATATTTTACTTCATGTTTTTTTTTATTGTTATTCTAAGAGCAAAATCTTAAAATATATACTGAAAGGTATAATTTGATTAAGTATTAACTAGTTTACTCAAACGAAATCGCAATTACCTCTGCATGTTTGGAAAATGATGCTGAGACATTACAAAACGCTGTTAAAAGAAATTGTCTATCGAAACAATTACTTTCAGTACTATAAATTACGCTACTTTTCAAAATTGACCTTCAAATTTAAAAAGATTAATCAATTTCCTGTTAGTTATTGGATAATATATATATGTATAGATATTACCTACATAATATTTGAATTTAAATCACCTCCAAAAATAACCAATCCTTCTGCGCTACTTCAGTTTTAAAATAACTTGTATTATTTATTTGTAGTGATTTCATAATGGGATTACTTCAAAAGTCATAGCGTCTGAAAATCATTATGGAAAAGTTAATTACTTTAATAGTTTGACTTTATTCGATTAATACCGTGAATGTCAGTATAATTCAAGTAATTAATCTTCCAATGCGAAAGAATCATAAGCGATTGATTCGAAACAAATTACCTCATTAATGACCCTTTACATACGAATTAATGGATGCAAAGTATTTAAGTTGCAAATGAATATAGACTTGATACTGAATTCTGCATTAAGATTGTATGGATAAAATTTTGGTAGTTAAATTAACCCTCTTAATTTCTACTCCTTCTTAACAGATAAATGAGTTGCTTCAAAAGATTTTGATGGCATTATGGTCCTTAAGTCTTCAAAACGCAGAATAGAAATTTCAGCATTAATTCGATGATCCATTATCCACAGCATGCATTGAATTTGATAATTTATTTTTAATATAATTATTGGATGATAAAATGGTTTGTATGTGTGTCCTATTTAAGAACGGGTGGATATTATGTGTACAATAGTTAAATCTTTACTTTTGTATCATTAAAAGTCAACCAATGATTTGAATTTAAAAAAATATTTAAGATTTACGTCAGTGTTTCTGAAACTGTGGAGTGAGCCCTCCCTCAGGGGGGCGCGATAACTCTACGAGGGCGGCGCGAGAATGTTGAAAAATTGAAAACAAAAGATTATTTTAAAAATTATCAATTTAGTGAATGTTAACAAACAAAATACTTTTTGATAAAATGAAATATAAAATGCACATTAAAACTGGTATTATACACTTATAAATGTATCAGTACACTACAATGTATTTTATTATTCATTTAACAATATTAACAACAAGTTTGAAAATTACCAGTGACCCCATGGGCTTGTATTCACATTTATCTTGATAATGTGTACGGTTTATAATTAATTCCTTAACTGCCGATTACAAGTTACGCTATTCGCTCCCCAGTCCCATCGTTTTCCACGTAGATGCGCGTATTTTGATGGGGGTTTTTTAGGGGGAGGAGAAAAGGAATAAATAAAATCCTCTGAAATACCGGGTGGGCAAAAAGTCCGTAAAAACTTAAAATATTCATAAAATCCGGAGAAATGAACGAAAAAAAACTGTTGCCTGGATCAGCATTAGTACGTCACGGGATTTTTTTAAGCTAGAAAAAAATAGTTCGAAAATCATCCGGTAGGTGGCGCTGTTACAAGCGTTTGTGGTGTAAATATGCAAATTAGACGGCTATAAAAACCTTTGCTCTCCATGAATCCACATTCATTTCCTCATTACATACAGTGAATGTGAAAAAGGATGCTCAGTGCGCCGGATAAAGCTTTGTTGGTGAAGTTATTTTACATGAACGAGGAATCAGCGACCATTGCCTTGCACAAATTCCGAGTTCAGAAAAATGTGAAGAGTGGAAAAGGCCCTTTAACACCTGCAGGTTTCTTAAAGTTTGTTAAACGTTTTGAGGAAACTGGAAAGTTGGAGGATCGAGCACGAGCCGGACGACCATGCTTGAAAGAAGCACGTGCACCCTGCATTGCTGTCGAAATGGAAGCGATTGCGTCCGAAGCAGCTTCAGGGACCAACAGTGTTCGTGAAGCTGCCAGACGATTGGGCTTACCACCATCATCTGTCCGCAATATTCTTCGTCGAATCCTCCAGCTGTACCCATACAAATTGCAATCGTGCCATGAACTTTTGCCAGCAGATACCGCACAGAGGGAACCATTTGCGAAGTGGGCCTTCTCTAAAATGGAACAGGATCCCACCTGGATTTTTAACATCTTGTGGACAGATGAAGCTCATTTCTCACTTCATGGTGATGTTAACAACCATAACTGTCTCATTCTGTGTGTACTCATCCACGTGAGTACACACAGAAGCCATTGCATTCCCCAAAAGGGACAGCATGATGTGGTTTCACGGGTTCATTTATCATAGGACCCTTCTTCTTTGAAACGCAGTGCCCAGTAAATGGTCGGATGACGAAAACGGTAAATGCTCAGCGTTATCTAACCCTTCTGAGGGAGACTGTCGTGCCATGTTTATTTCAACGAGGTCAGATTGCGAATGTCACGTTCATGCAGGATGGAGCAACCAGTCACACTGCTAACCCGGTTAAGGCATTCCTGATACAGACGTTCGTGGAAGACAGAATCGTTAGAAGCGCTGCAGGTACCCATGGCCTCCTCGGTCTCCAGATTTAACACCGGCAGACTTCTGGTTGTGGGGATATTTGAAATCTCGCGTGTATCTATCCGGTCTATCAAGTCTGTCGGAACTGAAAGATGCGATCCGCAGAGAAGTATCCTCCATACATCCGGACGTGTTGTACTCTACCGTTGCTGGATCTATCACTCGCCTGGAATGTCTTCTCCCCTGTGGTGGTGGTCATGTGGTGTAATAAAGTTGTGAAAGTTTTCTGTTCATTATGTATGCATTGTTTCTTTGATTTGCGTATATGAGTGCCACCTACCGGATGATTTTCGAATTATTTTTTTCTAGCTTAAAAAAAATCCCGTGACATACTAATGCTGATCCTGCAAACAGTTTCTTTTTTTCGTTCATTTCTCCGGATTTTATGAATTTTTAAAATTTTTACGGACTTTTTGCCCACCCGGTATAAGTAAATCCTTCTCAAACACTGGCAAGGTCCTTTTTTTGAATTCCAATGCATTCGGAATAATTATTGTGGATAACAGTGCACAAAAATATCGTACTTCGGAAGTACGTATTTATACGTTCAGAGAATAAATGCGTTGGCTTAGTGGAACGTTTATATACGTCTATGGCACATAAGAGTTTATAGTCGCATATTGTACTTTAGTGTCAAAGTATAGTATTTTTGAATTCAATACATTGTTATTGTATGGAGGGGGGGAGCGATGAAAATAATGATTGAATATTGGGTCGCGAATATTGAAAGTTTGAGAAGCATTGACTTACGTCATTGAAAAGTATGCCGATTAATGTTTATAAACTGAAATGTTTAGATAAGAAATAAATATAGTCACACACAATCTATATATCTTGCTCTACTGCTTTAAGATATAAAATTTTATACCTATTATAAAATTTCTAAGAAAAAATTCAAACCTACATGGAAGAGGGTGTTGTTAGCATTAGAATAGGATACTGTCTTCGTAAAGAAATGAATATATGCTGTTCTGAAAATTATTTATAATAATTTAGGAAACATATTATACATGTGCAAATTGCAATTAATTTTTAATTTCATTGTTGTTGTTTTGCAATTGACTTTTAAATTAGTAAAATAAAATCAATTTGAAAACAAATATTTTTTTGTAAATAACAAAAGACATATTTCGTTTGTAAATGTTTACAACCAATTTAACATTTAAGTAATTTTAAGTACTAAAATGTGCGTAATTATTTTCATAAATCGATACAAATTTGTTTATTGATGTAATGAAAATTTTAATTTTAAAATTTCTAGATTCACTCAGGAAATCAATAGTTGTTTTTCGTTTTAATTTTTTATCATGGTGTTATTGATGTATTGTAATTATAATATCTCTTCTCTGCAAAATTTTGTAGAATACATATTTATTTCAAAAATTAATGAAAGAGGTTTAAGTTTTGTAACTGACTTCATTTTTTTTCGTTTAACACGTTTTGAATTTTGCTCCTTAAAATGGAATTTTGTATCTCTTACTAAAAAAAAATGCAGTTAAATATTTCAATTTGGTCAGTTACTAATGAAGTGGCATCAATAGGTAGTGCATAATACACTTTTAACACGAAATTACAATAATTTGAATATCTAGTGTTCAAACTGTTTTTTAAGCTTATTTTATGTTTGTAAGATTTTGGTACACAATCGTTAAGAAAAAAGTTAAATTGCTTTAGTTCCCTCATTACTGTCTTAATTTTAATTTATATAATAATATAATGTTTCCTTCTTTACCTAAATTACTCAAAACTTACACATAATTAAAAATGTTTGTTTATGATTACTCCTAAAATTACCAAGTTAAAAATATAATTGGAATTTTATAATCATTTATAATGGCTTATATTATTATGGTATTTATGTTAAATTTTTTTGAAAAACTTCTAGAAAAATAGGTTTGTATTAGTCTCTGAAAAATTTTGGTTTTAATTGCATACCCTTTTGAATTACTAAACTACTATATGTTCTTCAATTATAGTACTTCAACAAGTTGCAGACAAAAATTACTCTAATTAGAGTGGTTTTGATTTCTACACAAAACATGTAAAGCTTTCAAATTTAAAACAATATATATATATTAAGTTGGGGAAAAGGAAGTCTAATATTTTCGGTACATGGCTGCAGTGTCGATATCTCGTGAAGTATCGATCAAATTATTCGAAATTTATGTTCATTGTCACGATGACATTTAACACTAACAAAATTATTTTGCTTTTTTTTTTGTTTGGTCCATTCAGTTGTGAGTTACAGGGTTTTTAAAATGGAAATAAACAAAGCGAAAATTCGGTTCTTTTTACAGTTTTTCTTTGATAAAGAGATGAAAATGCAAACTAGGTAGCTGAAATGGCGAAAGGTGTTTACTGATACTGTAACAGCTAATTACGTGCAATTTTGGTTTCGTCTATTCCATTGAGGTATTTTTGATTGTAAAGAGGCACCTCACACAGGCAGGTTCATCATCGAAAATTTCGATAAAATCACAGATATAATCGAATTTTAATGACGTGTTAGTAGTCGTAGCACCGCCCAGAAGCTAAAGATTGACAATAAAACTGTTTTAAGCCATTTGCGTAAAGTTTGATTTAAAATGAAGCTCCACGTTTGGGCGTCATGTCAATATCATAAAACATGATTGATCGAACTTCCATCTCCGAAGCCTTGTCCAAACGGAATAAAATCGACCCATTTCGTAAGCGGATAGTGACTATGGATGAGAAATGATTCACATACTACAATATTGTGCTAAAATTCTAGTGGTCAAAGTGCGGTGAATCAGCTCAAACAGTGGTCAGACCAGGACTAACGACCAGGATAGTTCTACTGTGTATTTAGTGGGACTGAAAAAGAATCATTTATTAAGAGTAGCTTCTGCATGGCCAAACACTAAACTCAGACCTCTTTTGTCAACAACTGGACCGTTTGAAGCTAGAGATTGACCAGAAATGGTCAAATGATAGTTCCATTATTACAACGCCAGACCACACACACTTCTGTAGTGGCTCTTCAGAAACTCTGGGAGTTTTGAAGGTGAGTTTTAATGCCTCCACCATGTAGTCCGGATCTGGCGCCAATCGATTACCATCTTTTTCTCCCATAGCAAAACTTCCTGCGTGATAAGAAATTGGAATCAAGAGAATATTTTGAAAATTGATTAGTAGATGTATTTGCCAGTTTGGGCCAAGGCTAGTATAAAAGAGACATTATGAAGCTACATTTAAAATGATAACACATTTTGAAACACAATGGTGCATATTTGACCTAAATCGGGCAATTGAAAGCATGTTAAATAAAGTCTTGGCTTTTATGCAAAAATAATTTATTTATTTTTCTCCAACCTAATATATTTAAAAATGCAAGGAATATACAAATTAAAATCAATTTCGTTTATAAAGGGTACATATATTGATATATATGGTATATATTTATTAAGAACGAACAAAATTTGTCTTTCAAAGAATTATAGCCTTTAAATCTTGCTAAAAATCAGTTCTAAGGTTTTCAATTTTGTCTGATTATGTTGATACGATGTAGTATCATCTAAATTTGACTTGCTCATATTTCACGTCGGTAAATATGTTCTATATTTTTAGTTGCTTTATATCTTTTTGTGTGATGATATATTGGGTGAGCCTCAGCAATGTTGATTGAGGGTCAAATGCGGTCCATGAGCTGCAAGTTTGAAACCTCTGATGTACACAAATTTATACGTACAAATATGAAATTTGTCTAAAAACTATCATTTTCTTTCGCAAAATAGTGATGTCACAGCGCATAGCGGAGTGAGTGAAAGTTATATTTGCTTTGCTCTGTAAAGCTAAAGGAGGTTTATTAGAGACGGAATTCATAATTTTGAACCATATGCAAGTAAAAAAGACATATTTATGAGCCTATACATATTTAACGAGCATCGGTCGCATCTGTATAACAGGTTTTCAGTGGTACGAGGCTCGAACTCATGATATGCCTCGAGACCGTGACATTGTCTTCTAGACTACCACGAACACTGAGCGAAGTGGAAGGAGTAACCCTAACCTAAATGTTTCATCCCATGTTCAAGTACCCTAGTATATGTCCACTGGTACCTTAGTAATATGCTGCTGTAAGCGACCATGCGATTTTTTATTTCTTTCAGAATGACTGAAGGAAGTGATATAATTTTCTCAAATACTTGCTAAATATAAGTAAATATCGAAACAAAACAATTCGAGTGATTCAACAAATATGTGGACACGATGCTATGGGGGTTTAACATTCTTAATATTCCGACTCTCTGTTTCTCTATTTATTATAATAGAAGCATTTTTTACAAAAGAAGAATATTTTGAAAATGGATCATTCTGTGATCATTTTTTGTCAAAATATTGTACTTAAATATTTTTTATTGTAATACTATTCTTAAAACACTTATATACATTGTTTAAACTAAGTGACACAAAATATCATAAATGTTATCCACTTGGCGCTTTTGCAAAATTAACGGTTCGGAACGTAGTCGGATACCTTAAGAATTATCTTGATAATTTTTACTGTTTATGCTTACTAACTGCCAATTAAATGTTAGACCAGTGCTTTTAAAACTTTCAATAATAGTGCCTCAATATTCAATCACAATTTTTATCGCCCGTTATACATAATTAATGTACAGAATGCAATATTAATGCAGCTTTTGACGCTAAAAATTCTACAATATTTATTTTTAAACAGTACAAATTAATAACATAATTATTAAATTTTGTATATGTCACTTTTAAGCAAAAAAAAATTAATTAAGTAAGTAATAGGATAATTATTATGCTATTTTTCCTATGTAATAGGATAATTATTATGTTATTTTTCCTAAGTAATAGGATAATTATTATGTTATTTTTCCTATCTCTAATTTTTAAATTGCAACATTTTACAAAATGCGGTAGCTGCTTAGAAGATACAATATAGATATCACCTAAATATAGAAAAATAACTCAGAAGGTCAATTTCTAATCACAAGCATTCCTTTAAAAAACTTTTCTCTGAAAGACAAGCTCATGGAAGTCGCTAATACTTATTAAACTTGTTCTTAATTTAATATTAATTAATTAGTTATAAACCACCCTATACAGCACTGATACATCAAAAGTATACCGGCTGAAATACCAGCACTTTGCACGAGTTCACTTGAAAGAAAATAAAACATTATTATTGATATAATCACTGAATTGTAAGGAGAGTAAAGCCAAGTACTCGACATGTTTACAAAAATGTAAAATGATTTTTTTTAAAAAAAGGATTGCTGAAATTATAATTAGTTTTAAGCGAACTATAATTTTAAGCCTCACTGAATTAACATTTTGAATTAATGTTAATTAATGAACAATTATATAAAATTCCGATGAAAAGGAGATTTGTATTATTTTTAATATTTAAAGCGAAAAGACTTCAACATGTTTTAACCCTGGAGCAGGCGCGCACTCCATACTAATGGTTCGAGTGGGGTATTGAGTCAACCGAATTCTTTTCTTATAATTATGTTTATAGTACACAATGAAAATCACAATTCCAGTGAATAGTTTAATTAAAAGAAAATATACTTAACTACTTTCAGGGAATTTAAAATTTTTTTTTTGATAATTTTAGGAAAAAAAATCCAAGAAAACTGAACTAAAATGTTTCAAATGTGCGTCATATTATTAGACAAATTACAGACAATTTTCGTTAACATTCTAGGAATGTTATTTGCAGGCACAGCTGTTATATTTTGTTCAAGTTACTGTAATTTATCTGTTCTTTGATATTCAACAAATAGCATGTTGAACTTTTGCTTGTTTGTGTGTTTTTGACAAAGCAAAGTGTGTCTTCTGATATCTATGGTTCATATTTTATAGATGGAGTTCTTTTGGAACCACTTGAATTTTTTTTTGGTTTCATGCTCATCGCTTTTCTCAATTATAATTAAATATCCATTATTTCAGCAGGTCCATCCTTTTTTTATCAGTTTTAACTCCTTTCAATAGCTTTTAAGATAAATCAAAGATAACCATTTCTTTATATATATATATATATATATATATATATATATATATATATATATATATATATATATATATATATATATATATATATATTCTGATCATTTACTAAACATATACCTGCTCATCATGCTCATTTACCAAACCACAATAAGTTGTACATTAAGGCAATCAAAATCACTAAGTTATTCATAGGAGGGATGTAGCATGAACACAGAAAATATATTTTGGAAAAAAAACGATTGCACCGGGAACTTAGTCAAAACAAGAAGTACCTTAAGGAGATAAAAAAAAAGTTTATCACTCCCAAAAAAGAGAGAAAGATAGGTGACAAATATATTTCAGTTCACTTTAAGACTGTAAAACAGGAGTATAGTGTCAGGGCCATTGGTAACAATTCAAGAGTTTTGACAGAATTACTGATTCCATGCACTTTGTGCTTGGCGGGACCGCTGTCAGATTAAAAGTGTATTTAATACAATATGGATGTTCTACAAACATTATGTAAAACGTTTTTCATTATGCTTTATATGTTTGGGAACACTCATAAAAATAAATATTGGTCAAATGTTCCTTCAAAGAGCTCTCTGTGCTTTTCCAAAAATTAAAAAATTATTTTACAAGTAAAAAAGCACAGCAGAAATGGTTTATTTAAAACTTTCCTAAATGAAAAAAATACACAAAAGCAGGGACGTAACTAGCCGTACAAGTAAGTTCGTAGGTCAAAACGCAGCAAAAACATTCTGCTGCCAACAGCTAATGCACAAGATTTCAATAATATAAGAGTGATGGTTTTTTTATCTCCCTAATTTTTTTGATTATGGGTCTGGGTTTTGTTTTTTCTCTGAAAGAAAAGTATTTTAAGTATGAAAAGAAACTTAATAAAAAAATCTCTCATCATGGGATAACAGCAAATCAAATAAATTGTGTTTTTATCTGGTTATAGTACCAAAAATAACTAATGAGGTTTTGAAGTAGAAGCTTTTTTATTTGATGACGCATTATCGCAGATGACATATATAAATTATATCAATGTAAATGTGTATTTTTTATTATGCCATAAAGTGGTTTGTTTTACTTCACTCCAGTAAATAAACTTTTTTAATCTTTCATTTTCCGATATAGGGGCACGCCCCACAGTTTGAGAAACACTGAGTTACACGATATGCTCCGCAATGCCACCGTTTTCCACGTACACACGCGTATTTTGATGTTATTTTCTTTTGGGAGGAAGGAGAAAAAAATGAATATATAAACGCAAAAATCCTCTGAAATACGTAAATCCTTCGCAAAGACTCTCAAATTCCATTCATTGCATTCCAAAGCCTTCGGAACAATTTTATGGATAGCAGTTAACAGAATAGATCATACTTCGTGAAGACGTATACATTAGTTTGGGGTAAAAGAAATCCTTTATTTTTGCATGAAAATCAAGACTTTATTTAACATGCTTCCGATTGTACTATTTGGCTCAAATGTGCACCGTTTTGTTGTACAATTTGATTCCATTTTAAAGGTAGCTTCATAATTCCTCTCTCGTAGAAGGCTTGGCCCTTATTGATGAAAAGCTCTAGTAATCGATTTTCACACTCTTCTCTTCATCCCAATTTCTTATCGCTCAAGAAGTTTTGAAATGCGAGAAAAATGTGTCAATTGCTTGGTGCCAGGTCCAGACTATATTGTTGATGACTTAAAACTTCACAACCAAGCTGCATGAGTTTCTGGCGAGTCACTACAGAAGTGTGTGGCCTGGCGTTGTAATGATGGAACACAACACCTCTTCGGTTGGCCAATTCTGGTGAAGCACTAGCTTAAAATGGTCCAGTTGTTAACAGTAGAGATCTGAGTTTAGTATTTGGCCATGCGTGAGCAATCTCAAATAAATTATTCCGTCCCAGTCCCACCAAGTTCACAGTAGAACTTTCCTGACCGTTAGTTCTGGTTTGGCAACCGTTTGAGCTGCTTCACCGAACTTTGATATGGATCATTTTCACACAAAACTGTCATATGGGACCCATTTCTCATCCTCGGTCACCATCCGTTTAAGAAATGGGCCGATTTCATTGCGTTTGCCCATGGCTTCGCAGATGGAAATTCGATCCATCATGTTTTTGGTCTTATTTGGTGAGGCACCCAAACATCGGGCTTCTTTTTGAATCCAACTTTGCGCATAAGAGGTTAAAGTCATGTTGAGCTTTAGCGTCAAAGTATAATATTATTGAATTTAATACATTGTTATTTTAAAAAGGAGGCTGCGTTGAAAATGATGATTGAATATTGGGTCGAGAATTTTAACAGCTTGAGAAGCACTGTCATAAGGGATACAGTAGTGTCTGGGCGAAAATATGAGTTTGCTGTGTTCTTGGCAATCAGAATGGAATGAATTTCAAGATGCGGGAAACAGTCTTACCCAGAAGTTCGAAAATGCAAATTTAAAGATGAGAAAAAAAAAGAAATTTTTGGTAAACGCGTATCGTCTAGCTAGGCTGTTGAGGCATTAGGTAAAATGAGTCTACATGATGATACGAATACGATACTACATACATACGTCATATATGTGCGTTAACGTAAGAATAAACCATGTGCAAAGGTGCAAATGCCTTGTGATAATACGTTAATTAATATTTTAAGTTAAAAAATATATGCTTCCGTAAAAACCAAATGTGGGTACACTCACTACTTGTTAATATAAATAGACCTTGGATCACTATGTTACAAGACAATGAAGGAACTAATATGGTTATTAGAATTAAGCATGCATCAAACACTTTTTAGTATTCCATGATAGTCATGGGAAAATGATAAATTCGTTTTTGTAACAAATATAAAGGCGAGCTAGACGTTTTTTTTTTCCTTTTCAAAATTTAATATTACATCCGGTACGTTATTAATTTTATGTGAAATTTATGTTAGTTTTCCATTTATATTTGGCTGACAAATGTGCCAGAAATTAATGCGTCTAATTTTTGTTAAACACTCAAAACATTGAGAAAGAGTGATGTTTAACATCTATCCCTATCATATGTAATGTGAGTCCTAAAGTATAAAAGTATTTTTAAATTCTTCGAATTTGCTTTGTTTTTAAATACTATTTAAGTGATGTTTCGTGATTTAAATTTCAAATTAATGTTTTCACATTATTTTTACTCACAATTAAATATAAACTAAAATATTTCATTGACAAGTTTTAGAAAATAAATTTTAAATTGAGAAGTAATAAAACAGAACTTTAGATATTACAGAGCATGTTTATACCAACGAAAAAAACTCTCATTACAATATAGGAGTGAATTTTTCATTCTTTTATCAGATTTACTAAAATTGCATGTAAAATTGTATTTATTATAAAACATAAAATACACAATTATTCATTAGTGTGGTCTCGAAGCAAAATTTGAGTTACAAGAAGCACTTAACTGAACTCAGTGACACAACAGCCCATTAGAAATAGTACTGTATCTATAAAAGTTTATGTGACCTTATGTGTCGGGGTACATATCAGGTGTTTTGGGCAAAAGGTCAGACTGACGTGAAATCCACAGTGCTTAGTTCCTAAGCAATACTGGTACTCAATTATTGACCCACTGAAGGTATCAAATGAAGAGTCGACCTTGCCCAGTTCGGGATTTGAACCCCAGACCAAAAGCGTGAAAGCGCGATGCACTACCACCCATCCACTGGGCTTCACAAGAATAATTTAGAACATTTATCTAATTTTCAACTTAAAAAGAATGAATGTTTTGAAAAAATTACAAAAAATACAATTCTCTCTCAAAATACTTATCATCAAAATAAAGTTTAAATTGAATGGTGAATATATATATATATATATATATATATATATATATATATATATATATATATATATATATATATATATATATATATATACAGTGGACATATATATACAGTATACACACAATGACTTTTTTCATGATGAATTTTTATACCGTTAGATGTATTGCTACTATTATTGAGGAGTTTAAGCAAAATATATGGCATGTTCATGTCAATTTTGACCTATCTCTTTTTCTGTTTAACCATTTACAAATAATACCCTTATTCCTTTTAAATTAACTTCCAATGAACCTTGAATACGTCCAAATCTTTAATGCACCTTACAAATTTGATAAATTACAGAATAAGTAAAGATTATGCTCTCTTTAATTATGCGCATTTAATTACTCTCAAGCCATGCAATCGCTAAATTATCCCATACGTTAAGTTTTCAGAGGAAAATTTGGAAAACTGAGCATATCCGACTGATAGGATATTGAAACTACTTTTGTTTGTTACTGTTTTCATAATAAGAGTTTCCCCTATTAAGTTTCAGCTTAAATTATACCTAAAATCGATTTTCCAATACTTGAACGAACTCATGTTTAAAGCGAGTTGAGTATGTAACCAATAGATTGGTTAAATGGAAATAAGTTTGTGGTAGGGACAACCCATAAAAAAAATATTGCTTACTTTTATGAATGTTCGAGAAAAATTTGTATCTATTCAATTACTTTCTAAATATTATATGAATGTGATGCTCAGCAATAGTTATATAAAAAAATGCATTTATTAAACATTAGATTTCTACAGTGAGTTGTAACAAGATGGAAACAGTTTCTCAATTGTTTCTAAAGCTCTAGTTGTGTTGTGTGGTAACATAAGCCAAGTTTCATTGGTTAATATTTCTGGATGGTCAAATGAAATAGAATGCATTGCAGGAAGTCTGCTCTTAAGAGTCCCTCTCAATTTTGTACACAAAATATCCTGTTCAGCATTCATAAGTATCGTTACAGGGAGAAATAGGATACTGTTATATTCAATGAAGCGTCTACTTATAGCATTTTTACTGATTCTTGATGTGCCTTTATTTGGAGGAAGCACCAGGTACCCAATACATATTCTCCATTACCTGAGAAGGAAGTTAGTTAAGAACGGGGTTGTTTTCTCCATACCTTCGGCAGCCTCTGTTACATCTGCAAAGCATAGGGAGGCAATCCTGATCCCATATTTTGCCTTCTCAAGAATACAGTTAAATTTTACTTTTTTTTATAGGGATAGTAGTGTGCATCCATATAAACTTCATTGGGTTAACAGATTTTCGCAATTATACGTATAATATTTATATACTTCACTTATATAAGTGGATGATTTTTTAAGTCAATATTTCGAATATTAAAATTAGTGTTCGTGTAGGGCGACCTTGTGGTGAACGCCTCAATCCTGCCATTGTTTTACAGTGATACACTGCTTCCACAGCTGATGTGATAGTCTGGGGTGTCATTGCCTTCAATACATGAACACCCCTAGTATTATTCTGTGTCACCATTACAGCCCCGTGATATGTCCATTACATCCTGCAACAACATGTATTGCTAATCATGCAACGGCTCTCAGGAGCCATTTTTCAACAAGTCAATCCTCTGTCTCCAATGGCAAGGGTGTCACAAGATGGTTTCCGCTCTGTTACTACCCTTCCTGGGCCTGCACGATCTCCAGATTTGTCTCTATCGAGCATATCTGGGATCATTTGAAAGGCCGAAATGGGCATTCTATGAATTTGAACGAAACAGAGGCAAGGTTACAGCAAATATGGAATGATACATCTCAAGACATGATGAAGAACTTATATGCTTCAATGTCCGATCGTATTACATCGTGCATTCGCACTAGAGGGTGTTCAACAGGGTATTAAATCATCTGTTCTTTTGCCTTTTTCTCTAAAATAAATGAATAATTTTCTTTGATTTTCTAATAATTTACTTATATCAAAGTAGTCATTTCGTATATAATATTCCGTTTTATTTTGACGACTCCTTCTTGGTGCACTATTTTTTTTTTAGTATTATATATATATATATATATATATATATATATATATATATATATATATATATATATATAAATACGTATATATATACTGGTGTCCTAAAGTTAAGCGTACTTGATAGTTATGTAAATAAAGAAGGAACTGTAAATCAGAATGGTGGGAAACGTGATATGCGAGTGCAAAATGGTTATAAAATAAGGAAGCAAATCAAAAGAATGATAATAATTAATTTTGTTTGTACAAAGTAGCAGTTTGAAAGAAAACTGAGCATAGCAAGGAATAACACTTTAAAGAAAAAATGAAAGAAAACATTAAATAAAATACTAATGCTGCAGTTGAACCCTCTAAGTGGTTAGCACGGAAAATTCCGTCATTGTAAAGATACTTCGAAAATGCACTGCGCGGGTTTTTTTGCCTTCAAGTAACATTTTCAAAAGCGGTTGAACCGTACTTTTCTGAAATCCTTTCCCCCTTTTAAAGGTTTAACATCTTGAAAGATAATTAGGGACGGTGGAAGCAACACAGCAGGACACTGATAGGAAGTTTTATGGCTCGCAGGCAACCCCGTGTTTTGACCCTGGAGCAATCGTAAAAAATCGGGGAAAAATCTCTTTTGACCCCTGGAAGTGTTTGTTTGTTAGCTTGTATTTTAACAGTTTTGAAAAGTCCCAACGTATAAGTAAAATATGTTACAATTCCCTTTTGGTTTCATATTAATTTGAAACTGTAAAAAGTTGGGGCGTGTGTTAGGGCAGTCTGCTATTTTATATAGTTAGATAAAGTATCTTTTTTAAAACATATTTTTTCGCTTCATTTTTATTATCTTAATCAATGCTTTCAGTTTTTGAAACATGATTATTTCATTATAAAATGGCAAAAAAATTAATAAAACACCAAACAATTTGAAACATTTTCTTACACTGAGATAAAAATAATAACGAAAAAAAACTAATTAAGATCTATTAGTTTTTTTTTTTTTAGATTTCAAAGCCCAAGTGTTCAGGTAAGTTTACGTACAGTGTGCCTAGTTATATATTGTTAAAATACACCGAATTATATTTGAATTTTAAGTGCTTGAACTTCAGTTTACATCAAAGACAACATGAATGAAGATTTTCCGACATTTTTTTATAACTTGAATGTTTGAATAAATGGTAATCAAAACTATACGGAAACATTTACAGTAGACATCTATGCATATAAATATACATAAAAATCAATTTTAAATTCCATCTATTCAAAAACATTCGAATTGCTCTTCAAAAATATCTATTTATGCAAAATACCTCAACATTTATCTTTTTTTAAAGGCTAACTGAATAAGTAATTAAAATCTTGATATTTTTTGAAATGTCGACCGTATAAAGCTAGAAATTTTTTGTTAGAAATTCCATTTGAAATTTCGAAAAAAATGTATCGCGCAGTTAAAAATTATTTACCATAAGTTCCAGCAACTCTTTGAGTATAATATAAATTTCAAATTTTTTAGTATATAGCTTCTTTGGTATTTTTTAATATATTTCGAAAATTTCATACAATAAGAGCGTGATACTCCTTGATGTCGTTGGCTATTAATTTAATTAAGTCTCCTGATGTGTGTGTTTTATTGGTAATTCCTGGGAATTTTCGTTAAACGGATTTAAGTTGGTATCTGATATTTTCCTTCATTTTAAGATGAATTGGGGGAGGAGGCTTGGGTTTTGGGATCACTGTTTCATTATTTTCATCCGGTGCAGTTTGCTCTTTATCATTTTCAGATTCAAGATCTGAAAAACTATTCTTTACTGTGACTGGTTCACTAATTTAAGGGGAGACAGGTGTAGCAGTTTTCTCGGGGAAGACAAAGTCTTCCGCGAAATCCTTTTTATTTTCCGTTTTTTTTTCCTTTTCTTTTTAGAAGGGGCATCAGTTTAATTATTTAAATCGTGATTATAATCACTTCCCTTATGCTTTTCAGTCAGTAGTGAGTGCAGAAACTACATTTGCAATTAAAAGTAAACATGGGGGGACTGATCGCAGCTTGCTCACCAATGGATCCTTTTTTCTTTGCGCATCATCAATAGAGGCTCGACGAATGACATTCATCTCTTGATTGTTATCGGGGTATCTGGTAGGTTGACAAGTTCAGTGCAGCGGAAGATTATAATATCAAGTCATTCTATTTCAGGTGAAATCCTGCTTCCCTCGCAAATATTAGTAATATCCGGCGATTCAGTTTCCATTCGTGACATCCTGAACGGAAATGGATTGCATGTCAAGAGCTTAGAAAAACACGTGTGCTCTGGTCGAAATCATAGCGGAGTTTTTTCATTCTTCGTCAGCGCTCGCTCTTCCTTTAATTAGGCTTAATTACCCACAAATCCTTACGCGATGGAAAATAGTTCGCTCTATTTTCATTTATTACACACTTAATTTTGAAGCTAATACATTTCATTCCCTTATATATATATACAGGGCGTCCAGCCTTAAAGTGACCCATAGCTAATTCACGAACCGTTTGGCTTAGGCATGCACTTTCAGTTTGAAAAAATGTTTAAAAAATGTAAAGAATGTTTTTACGTCCAGTTTGAACCACACAAAAAAACCATTTAGAAAAAAAATACAAGAATTAAATTTTTATACGATCCCCAGGTTCTATCACTTATATTTAGGAAAAGACGCAGTACACGAAAACAAAATAAACAAAATGTTTTATTTTATTACGATAAATTTATGAAATTTTGAAGACATACATCCCATGCAATTTCTGGAATTGTCAAGCAGCTTGTATAGGGTAGTCTCCAAAGTGAAGTTAATTGGAACTTTGCCAGGAAACTTTCGCTCTTGCACGTCACTCTTATATAAATCGTTTTAAATTTAAAGTTAATTTTACAATAATTGAGAATTTAAGAAATAAAATTTATTATGTGTACAAGTAAAACATAGACAAAATAAAATACTTTGAAGTAAGAAAACATTTCAAATGCAGTTCCAAAAAATAGATTTATTTGCTGTGAATTCAGACTGATTTGCTGTGGTACTTACTGATCATGGCGATCATTAAAATATGTTGTGTAGTCGTTTGCAATTGCATACAGTCGTATTCTAATATTACGAATTCTAGTACAGGAGAACGAGATGTATACAAATGATGAATACTGTGAAATGGTACAGTTATGTGAGCAGTGTAATTGAAATAAGAGAGAGACGGCAAGAGAGATTTTATGTCATTAAATTTCCCAGTCGAAGACATCTATCTTATTGCACAATTGTCAGTGGTTGTCATAGACGTGTTCCCTTACCTTTGTGCACACCTTCAGCGGATACCCACTTAGCATGTTCTAGAATATGCCCTGGCGCATCCTGAAAGTATTGTCCGGGATATTAGCAAGGTTTGTTCCTACTCAAAATCGACGGTGTGGAACATATTACATAGCTTCCAGACCTGGCGCAGGAACTAATGCCCAGAGACCAGGAGCGTCGTTTAGATTTTTGCAATTTCGTGTTTAACACATTGGATGAAAATCCAGATTTTTTTAATGAAGTTTTGTGGTTGGATGAATGTCAGTTATCGAGCAAGGCACTATTAATACACATACTAAGAATTATTGGTCTCTCGAAAACCCACATCTAATACGACCGAATCGCCGCCAAGTGCGTTGGTTGGTGAATGTGTAGTGTGGAATACGGAAGAGCACCCTAATTGGCCCAATATATTATGAAACTTTAACATGAGAATCATACACGGAAATGTTATCTGGACCGTTAGCCGATTTTTTAGAAGATGAAGTTTCCTTACGGAATGTGTCACGCATGTTGTACCAGCATGATGGTGCCCCCGCACACAAATCTGCACAAACATGTACATTTTTGGTGCTGACATTTGACACTCGAATAATCGGTTACGGAGGTCAAGAAATTGCAGAAGCTACATTCAGAGTTTTTGACGCGGGTTTGGTACTGCATTTCTACGAAAGGCAGTTATTTTGAACATTATTTTAATTTGGTCATTCTGATATTATAACGCCCCTGGATCATGATTGGAGCATCATTCCACATTCTACTATAATTTGAACGGCAAATCATGTATTCTTTTGCTACCATTTGTTTAAACAAACTGTTAAAATCTTTTTTGGTACAAGTTGTATTTCTTTAATTTTACTTTTATTGTTTGCCATATAGCAATACAATTTATCAATATACGATGTTTACTACAATGTTTTAACATTATTCTAATGTTTTTCTTTTGATCTGTCTGTAGGTATTGAGTTGCTGTTCTCTAAATTCAACTTGTATACGACCCCCTTTCCTAAGCAATTCAGATGGTTCAACTTTATGTAGGAATAACTCGGTCATTTTTTATCGTTATAAAATGAAACTTTTTGTGCTTACTTTGTTTTTGTGTACTGCATCATTTTTTAAATATAATTGATAGAACCTGGGGATCGTATACAAATTTAATTTTTATAATATTTTTGTAAATGGGGCTTTCCTTTCGAAAAGCTCTTTGTTTAAAACATTTTTCAAATTGGAAGTGCATGTCTAAACCGAACGGTTCAGGAATTAGCTACTGAGTCATTTTAAGGTTGAACACCCTGTATATATATATATATATATATATATATATATATATATATATATTCCAAGGGCACCCCACTCGGGTTCCCTTCTTCTTGATTATCAACGTGAGCTAGAGGTGTAGGAATAAATGAAGAACTAGAAGCTGCCATGATCGTAATATTTTTTTATTAAAATCTTAAACTTCTAACAAATTAGATAATAATAATATATGTGAGATAAAGCACACACTATATATAATACCGACATAGTGTAAAACTGACCACTATTAATACAAACTCACCTTAGCTCAAACCCTAGACTATAACAGATCCGAATATTAAATAGTCACTCCTACCTATTGTCGAATGAAATAGCAATTAATATAATCCTAGTTGAAGTTGCGGTTCACAGGAGTGCAATGGTATGCACCCTGACCTAAGAGCTGTCTGTCACGTATAACTTCATTTGGCTATCACTTAACCATTCAAAAACATCTTCACAATTAAATCACAGATTATCCTAACATTCCTCAAATTGCCCCACGCTCACTTTAACTTCTGATATTTAAAAGCTTTCTAATTTGCATCTTTCCTTTACGGTTCACTTGGGTTCAGTTGGAAAATAGTTACCATGAAATCTGGCCTCAAGGAACCTAAAGGGAATATTAATGAAAAGACGCGTGAGCACTTCACAATATATATATATATATATATATATGTATATTATAACTTCAAAAATTTATTTGTAATATCTCTTGCATTATTAAATGCCCAGTTCTTCGGGACAACCATGTAATTGTTTTAATTGGTTACCCACCGACAGGGAACTTTTGAAACTATCACCATTCACCTACTAAGTCACGTGTTATCAAGCTGCTTATAAATAGCACGATCTGTAAATAGCGAGCTCTCTTCTCTTTTGCTCTTGCCTCTCTGCTATCATGTATTCAGCCGGCTGTCATGCTTTGTGTGTTTGTGTGTTGCATTTGTCTGTTTTCTGCCGTTAAGTGTTTATTGTTGTAAGATGCATATATGTTTCACAAAGTACAATAAATTGGAGTTAATCCTTTCTAGATTCCTGCTTCTTCGATAATACAGTATCCTTCACACACCAGCAGCCACGCTCTACCTTTGGTTCACCACATTTAAAATCAATCACTCGCCACGAGAAATTATGTCACACAATAAGTTTTTATCTTTAAGCAAATACACACACACACACACACACACACACACACACACATATATATATATATATATATATATATATAATGATACCTAAGTCCTAGCATTAACTATTAGATTGTGTTAAAAGTTAACTTATATTTGTAGCTGTCGTTTGTGGATTTAAAAAAAGGACATAACTTATAATTAATAATTTCTATGAGGCCTAAAAGAGAAATTGAAGGATTTTTTGCACTCTTGTAAACCAATAACCAAGTGAATTTCCGCAAAACCCATTTTCAGTGTATTTAAACTCCGTAAAATAAGCATGTGCTCCAAATTTCAAGTCTAAACCGAAAGAAGCATAAATGGAATTTTTATTATCAATATTCCCGTAACTCCGTTGAATGTCAATTTTTAAAAGAACCGTTTTTAGTGGATTTCAATTCAACAAAACAAGCCTGCACACCTACTTTCTTTGTTAAAATCTTAGTAGTTCGAAAACGGGATTTTTTTGTCAATCCGCAGTACTAACTATCCCCACTCTCCCCCGAAATCGATTTCCGTAAAATACAAAGTTTTTTTTAACTCTACTCAACAAAATAAAACATGGTTAACAAATTTCCAGCGCATGTGGGTCTAACAATTCAAAAACAAGAATTTATTTTCAAAAACACCCGTCGACCCCTTGCTAACCCCTTTGGGTTCGAGTTTCGCAAAATTCTTTGTAAGAAGAACTCTTTACCATGAGAGGAATGTGCTTACCAAATTTCAAGACTTTACGGCTAATACACTCATCTCCATAAATTAAGGATATTGAAGTTCAGGCAAAGAAAGAGACAGAAGCAAACAAATTTGATTTATTTGTAAAGTCTATTTATTAAACAAAAGGTAAAGAGCAAAAAAGATGCTATATGTTTGACATAATTAATAAAACATTTTGATTTTTAATCCCTGGTTCAAATTTCAAACAAGAACCGATTTTAAAAAAACAGTATAATATGGTTAGTATGATGGTTAATACGGAATGTGTCAACCGGACGATGCAATACAGCCCTTACAACGACTAGGCATGCTGAGTATCAAATTATCAATATGATCTTGGAATATATTATACCACTCATCAAGCAATGCCATCCCGAGTTCGGTAGACAGGTGGGAAGGGGTTGACGATCTGCAATTCGTCGGCCAAGCATATTCCGCACATGCTCTATTGGATTGAAGTCCGGTGAGTATGCTGGCCAATCCATATGAGTAATATTCTACGATTGAAGGAATTCGTCTACAATGTTTGCACAGTGAGGGCGGGCGTTGTCATCCATAAATACAATTTCAGCTCTCCATATTAAAGTCCGGACAGAATAAGACTGCAAACTAAACCTGGACATATCGGAAAACATCACACAAGACGACTGTTGTGGTGTCTACAATACATGATCTCTACTCTAGGTTAATTGCAGGTGGCAGTCAATTGTGGTAAGTGGAACACATCTGACAGGCCTACGATCATATAGACCAATGCGCCCTAAACGTCTGTACACGGTCTGCCTTGAAACTTGTACCGGTAGCTGAAGAGAGCAGACCAGACAGGACTGATGCTGTGTTCCGTATGTTCCTTTTGGCAGTAACTGTCAAATACCAGTCCTTATTTGCGTTGTAACTCTGGGGTGACCTGTGCTGTAACATCTACTCACATTACCATCATCTTGGAATCGTCGCCAAAGCCTGGAGATGACACTCTGGGCGATTCCAAGTTCTACGGACACTTTCAGCTGGGTATGCCACATTCCACTCGTTCAATAATTCTATCACGTAAAAAATCATCCAAATGGTTCCTTTATGCCATAACTATGCAGTTATTGGACTGAAAGGCTTTTAAAGTGCTTGTGAACAATTTTACTTCTTTGCCACCATTTCTTATATACCCCTCTCTTACACTCTCGTCATTGTGACATACTATCCATGCCATCTGGTGGTTTCCTGTAGTTTGCATATTATTTTTCAATATGTGTGTGGTAATTCTACAGGTGAATGTTTTAGTTTAGAGTTCAATTTCTGTGTGATTCTGAATTATCCTTAATTTATGGACATGAGTGTAGTTTAAGAATAGAAATTATTTTCTACAACTGCCGTAAATCTCTTGCAACACTCTTTAGATCTCGATTTTCATAAACCCCATTTTCTAACGGATTTGTATTCCAGGAAATGAACCTGCCTACCAAATTTCGAGCCTGCGTGTTTAATAGTTGTGAAAGTATCCTGATGAGTGAGTAAGCGCTTTTCTTCTTTATGTATATAGATGATTCATTTCATCAAAATTTACAATCACATGAATATACGGAGATGAAATTGAGAATTCTCTTGTTTGTCAACACTAGTATGTATTTGGGGTTTAATTCTTTATCTTGCGTGTAACCATCATTTTCGATCATTGAAAATTTTATAAAAGTGTTATCAATACATTTAAAAGAGTTTTTTTTAAAAAAAATTTGTAAAAAAAATCATTAAATGAGAACAAAAAAACTTAAATTGTTTTTCTCCATATAGTACAAGTTACGTTTTGAAATAGATTTGACTTTGAATAATCGTAATATAGTTCATTTGGATGCTTCCATATCATCTTGTTTCTTTAATCAAATAAGTATTGCGTTAGAGAAAAGTAAAAATATACGAAGAAGATGAATTCAACACATTGTGTCCAAAAACTATTACTTGTACAACAAAAATATTGAATTATTTTTAATAAGATATAAATATTTTAAATATAATTCTTCAAAGTATTTGTTCGACTCATTTGCTTAAAAAAATAAATTTTATTCAATGTTTACTTGTTCTTAATGAGAAAATATATATTTTTACATATGTTTCTGCCACATGTGTGTGTGTGTAGTATAATCAAAATATTTACACGCAGTTTGTTTTTGAAGAAGTAAATGCTTGTTTTTCCATTAAATAAAATTATTCCTTCTTCCCCCAAAGCAAGGTTTCGCCTTAGAATTTAAGAGCTAAAAACATTTTAAATGTTTCTCTCAAAATCAACATTGTTTTAAAAAAAGATGAATTTCATTAGTTTGTAATGAAAATATATTTAATTCGTGTATTCAGTTCCGTTCCACAATTTAGTCACAGAAAAATAAAATTGATAATCAAAGGTATGATTAAAAGAAAAATAAAAAGTTAATTCAATTTTGTAAAATATGATAGCATTCATAGGTAGAGGAACGTTGTTGATTAATGTTTTTTTGTTGGAAGCAAGTGTGTTTTATTTATTGTAATTTAAATTGCTTATTTTTTTTAAAAAACTGATAAATTGTTTATATGAGAGCTATTGCTATTCTTGCAGTGTGAATATAATCTACATAAATATAGATTTTTTTCCATTGTTTATCAGTGAACATGAAATGTGTACTAGTACTTTACACAAATATAATCCAAGTTGTTCTGTCTGTGAAATACTTTTAATCACTAAGCAAAGTAAGAAATAGCTTAAAATTTTATGAATTGAACTTGGATGATGAAAATTAAAGTTAAAAACTTCATTTTCTTTCTCTTGTTGATAATGGGGAAACTGTGCGTCCCAACCTTTTCATTAACAAAACTAAAAAAATACAAATTATACCTATCTATACGTATGTATATGTAGGAGGATTCTAAATTGTTTTTACAAATTGAGAAAGGAGATAGCATTCATCAAAACGGCCAATAATTACATAGGAATATGGGGTAGCATTCCAATCAAAAAGGTAGAAAAGAGGAAACGGATCATGCGAGATGAAGCAATACAATTTATTGCCTCTGATGTCATTTTGTACCTGCTTAAGTAGCATATCTCCTAAAACTATCAAGAACTTACCTCATGTAAATTTCCACTGATAAGAAGCAGCATTTTGCTCTTAGTCTGTGACGGAGAAAGGCAATCACAGCAAATTCTGTCCTTTGAAAATAGTGCAACATCGCTTCATCCGAGTCTTTTCGTGAATGCTACGGCGGAGTATGCGTACGAGGATATGGCAAAATGCACCTCGCTTACAGTGAAGCAAAAGGGAATGAACGCTGAGCGAGATAATTGTAAGAACAGCAGTTTCAATTTCGTCGCATTAAAAGTTGTGACGGATATATTCGAGATACTTCAATAGATCCTCTTTGGAAATCTTTGGGCTATCAATTCGCGTTATTCACAACCAATCTATCGGAAGAAGAAAGATGTGAAATTCAAATTAAATAACAATATATAGTCAAGGTTTTATAGCTGGTATAAAGAGAGGGAAAGGAAATAAATCCTAAATCAGATGAAATTGTTACTGACAGGTATCAGGAATTATGGTAATTAAAGACTTATTAGGAAAAGCTTTAAAGTGACAATTGTTCACTGAGACTGAATTGATATTAGATTAAATCGGATAATCGATTAGATCCTGCGTAAAGTAAGGGCCGAGTTTGATAGTCTCCTAATCCTTCGTGTATATTCGTCATTGTTCCACTTTCGCAGTTAGCCCGAGGCATTCTCTTACTGTTATTAATTGAACATGTGTGGTTTTATAGTGTGATATAGGAATAGATTGATAGGATTATGACGAGTGCTTCTTCCCTACCATCCCTCCCTAGGTGCTCAATAGAGAGGTGATATATTGTCACAAAGTCATCCTGCCTACCTCAAATGCGAGAAGCCGACAAGAATGCTAAAATGGGAAAATGAGCTTTAACAAAATTTGATACAACTCCTTCCACAAGCACGTGAACTATGGCATACGAAATAAAAATTTCCCGAGCAATGGCATGGCGTGTTGAAAACAAGAAACATATGCACACTGCCATGTGAAAAGAGTGCAACCTTTGCACACACATATAATTTTCCCTTCCAGGCAGACTTTGTGCAGTGGATGCAAGGGATAAAAAAAACGATCCACGATTTCTTGCAGTCGAATTATTTATTGAAGAGGTAAATTTTAGCACATAAGGCATTTCCAACATGTGCAATCAAATCATTTGGTCGGACAGCAATCTCCAACTGATCTACTCCAGTAATCAAGAGCAAAACTTTTTCGCGATCGGAATTATTGGTAATTAATTACTTGTTAATTCCTTACATCCTGCTGATCGGCTCAACATACCGTAGCTGGTAGGAAAATGCACAGGATTTTCCTTTCCCCATCCAAAGAGACATGTGGTTTATGGACAATTTAGCTCCAGCGATTTGTGGCCGCGGTAGCCGAGTGGTATAGGTATCGGACCGTGGCTTGCTTTGTCACGGGTTCAAGCCCAGTACCACTAAAGACCCGCCGTGTAGGGCAGCGATGCACGTTAAATCTGTCGAGAGCTGAAACGTCCTCCCGTTGGTGTGGTGTTGTAGTTAGGAGAGGCGGTGCCAGCTCAGGTGTCGTCTACGTCACTTGACCATGGTTCAAAATTACGTGGTCCGTCGCCAAAAGCCCTCGTGTAGCTGAACAGTGCGACGTTAATATTCAATCAATCAATCAATCAAGCCCCAGCGATTTTTTTCATCAGGGTCTATAACTTCTAGAGTAAAGCTTATCCCACACTATTGATTGGACGTGGGGAACTTGTACTTGACCTCCTCGGTCACCGGACCTCAACCCATTCGAATTTTTCTTCTTGGAGTATATGAAATCATTAGCGTAAGAGACAACTGGGGACTCAACTGAGGATCTTGTGGCATGAATTATTGTTGCCGCGGACAAAATTAAACAACACAAATAGTCTTCTACGTGGTGCGCTATTCGCTCGTTTGCTAGTGCCACCTGTTCATCGATACGATTGTGAAATTTTTTGCTATCGTTAATTCACTTTTCCAACACTGTTGTAAGTTCAGGTTGGGATTCTAATATTCATTTTTTCTTCCTCTCAGAGTGGAATACGAGCTAATGTTTCTATGCAGTAATTGATCTTTTGGGGATGGGTGCTACTATCCCTCTAAACTTGTAAAAAAAAATTAGAATAGCTTTGTATATATTTATATAAATTTACAAATGCAGATATATATATATATATATATATATATATATATATATACATACATTGGTAATATATAGACATGATTACACATCGGTAAATAATTATTTAGATGTACTGAACATTGATTCTGTATAAATCATAATTAATTCGATCTTATAGTATTATGTAATGAGTTTATATTTTTATTTGAATATTTTGTGTTCGTAATAAGTACTTTCACCTTAAAATAGTTTCTTCCCTTATGCATTCAAATTGTCATGGATCATTTTATAGTTAGTTCATGTAAAAATTTATATAAGTGTCAAAATAGGGCGCTTGAATTTTTTTAGATGTTTGTTTTGATTTAAAGTAAGTGCAAAAAAGCAGTACATAACCTAAGAAAAGGAGAATCAAGAAAATAAGTATCTGTGACTTAAAAAGGTAGGTTCAAAAACAGAATTTGTCTCTGAGTTTTGTTAAAAATAGACCATTTTAAGAAATATTGACAAAGGCTCTTTGTCTCCAACTTTTACTAGTCATTCATTGAGCAATAATTCATACTTTGACCAGAAATTTTATGATTATAATGTATAAGGGAAACTATTGTTCCAATATTCCGTACCTTCTGCCAAAGACAATGATACATTCCACGATGTTTAATAATATAAGATGGATCTGAATTAATATTTTTGAAACATCCATTGGTCAAAATATGTAATAGAATGTAATATTTAATTATGCAAGATAATAATTTGTTAGGTGAAATACACTCATGTCCAAAATTATCTTTACATACCCAAAAATGATGATATTCAATGAAATATCCAATCAATGTGATCCGTATTTGCAGGGAATGTGTAAAAACCAAGCCTAATTACATTATCCAATCAAAAGTAATCAAACGGTTTGTGATATGCAAATCTAGGCGTTACGTCATCCAAGGGTGAATCAAGCGCTTTGCGCAAACTGAATATTTGAGTGAATTTCTGCAACATAGCGTTTGATTTCAGTGTGTAGGGACTCAAAGTGGTTTGTTATGGCTTCGAGGTATCATTTGGAAGAATCTGTAAAGTGGCGAATTATCGGCCGTTTAGAAGCAGGGCAGTCAATCACGGAAACAGCCACATGTCTGAATATTTCAAGACAGACAGTCTCTAAGCTATGGAAACAGTTTCAAAATGATGGAACTGTTGTAAGGAGGCCTGGACAAGGTCGGAAACGAATGACAACTGCTTCTGAAGATCGGTATCTGGCATTAACTGCCCGTCGTAACAGAAAGGCTACTGCTCGCCAGTTAAGTTCAGAGCTTGCTGCCGCCACTGGAGCTGTTGCATCACGGCAAACAATATACAGAAGGCTTAACGAAAAAGGCCTTTATGCCAGAAAGCCAAGGGTATGTGTTTTACTGTCTTCACAGAAAAAGAGGGATCGCTTTAATTAGTGTAAAGAACATCAAAACTGGACTGAACATCAATGGTCCCATGTTCTCTTTACTGGTGAGTCGCGGTTTAGTTAAACAGGTGATTCTAAACGTGTTTACATCTGGAGGGAGTCAGGAACACGAAATGATCCCTCGAACATTGTGGAACGTGACCGTTTCGGTATTGGAGGTGTGATGGTATGGGGGGGAATAATGATCGATGGATGTACGCCTCTACACGTGTTCAGAAGCGGATCTGTGACAGGCCAGATATATCGGGATGAGGTCTTAGATCCTTATGTAAGACTTTTCAGGGGTGCATATGGACGTGACTTTTTATTTATGGATGATAATGCTCGTCCACATCGAGCAAACCTCGTTGATGAATTCCTTGAAAGTGAAGACATTAAGCGAACACCTTGGCCAGCAAACTCTCCTGACCTTAACCCAATAGAGAACTTATGGGACTACCTTGGAAGAGCCATTGCACGTAGACATCTTCCTCCTAGAGATGTAAATGGCCTGAAGACTGCATTGCTGGAAGAGTGGAGTTTAATTCCCCAGACTGTGATTAACAACGTTATTTCCAGCCTTAAAACACGTTGTGAAATGTGTGTACGAGTCAGGGGAGATCATATTCCATATTAAATTCGTAAGACTTAATTCTTTTTCTGAATCATTCCTTTTTTTCTTAACTCTCTTTGTCACACTTTATTACCATTTTTATTGTTTCATGCTACATGTGGTAATCTTCAATTTTTTCTTTTTTTTTCATTTATGTGTCATAATGTTATGTATCATTCCACGAAAATTCATTAAATTATAAGTTATAGTCTCTGAGAAATCCGTGAATTTATGCATGTAAACATTATTTTGGACATGAGTGTAATTTAGGAAATTTTTTTCTTAAGTAATAAGTAACACAGTGTTTTTAAAGAAAATAATTTTTTTTAAGAAATGTTCTTGCATTCAGTGCAAACCAGCACCTCGACTTGAGTTACTGGTCTTTTACATGTAAATATTGTCAGATGTTTCCTTTCAACCTTGACTTAACTTTTTTGCGAAACGTTATAATTCACTTTCTTTAATACATCTCGATTAAATACTCTTCTTCTGTGAATTGTGTAAAAACTTGGAAATTTTTAATATTGAAATGATATAATTCTTGGAATATTGTGAAAATGATATAATATTTAGTTTGGTTCCTTTGATTAGGAACAATAGCTTTAAACTCAATGAGTTTGATCCTCATGCCAACAAATTTTCCACCATGGCAACATATTTGAATACAGAAATTATTTCCCTAAATTGGCATGAGTACGGGGTCTCAATTTCGGGTAAATTTTTGAAGAAGAATCCTCTTTTTAACTTATACTAGGAACAGCTTACACTCAAAGAAATGCGATATGTTTAATAAAAAAAAATAACATCCCTTTATGTATGATCAGAATGAATAATTGGAAGAAAATAGTGAAATTTTGTGAATATCAGTTGATACAAAAATACACTTTGATAAAACAGTCTTAATTGACTTTAGTACAGTGATCAATCAATCAACACGTTGTTACCCATGAAGGATGACTAGTAGAGAAGAAAAAATATCTCAATCTTGTAAAAAAGTAAGGCTAAACATTTCTTTTAAGTTCTATAGATACAACAAATATGGGAGATTTGAACAAAAAGTGTTTGTCATCTGGTTGCAGATATGTAGAAAAGCCAGAAAATAATATATTGGTAGGGCAACAAAAAAGAAAGAAATATGTTTGCTTCTGCTACTGAAAATTTCAGTAGAAATTGTTCATTTTGGTTGTATATGTTTCTTTTCCAAAAGGAAAGTAAGTTTAATTTTATTATTTATGATTGCGAAAATTGTGTTCATGAGACAACTGAAAACTTAGCAGGAAGAAAATAACTGTTAAGGAACAGTAAGCCATGGAGGGGGTGTAAAAGTAAAATGATATGGGTCTACTTGCAAGATGGAAGTTTCAGAAAATTTAAGCTCATTGATGGTGCACTATAGAAATATATCTATTCGAATATCTATAAGCATACTTTCAACAAAATATCGGTAACGTTTATCCAAACAACAACTTCTACTTCCAACTAGACAATGCTCCCTACATAAGTCAAGACTTATCAATTTGCAGAGGTTTATTATACTTTAAGCATTATTAGACATCCAGCTCAATCTACGGACTTAAATCCCATTGAACATTTATGGAGATAACGTGGCAATATTGTAAGCAAATACGATGTATTGTTCAATTACCATATTAAGACCTCGTCAAGACGTTGAGCGAAAAATATCTTCTCAAACAAGGACACAGTTAATGAATTTCCTGTAAAATAATTTTTAAACTCTCAACAGAAAAAGAGGATTCGCGCTTGATCACTTTTGTTCTCGTTCTTTTATGATATTGTTTTCGATGTACTTTCACGTATGCCAATTATTTCGATAGCTGGAAATAATAGCATTTGATTTTGTAAATTTATTAATATAGAACTGAATTTAAAACTTAGTAGTTAACTTTAAATTAATTTGAAGATTACAAAAATAATGTATGTTTGGGTAAAATTAATACACGCATGTCCATAAATTATGGATAATTCAGAATCACGCAAAATCGAACTCTAAAATACAAATTTCACCTCTAGAATTATCACACACATCTTGAAGCAGAATATGCAAATTACAGGAAACCACCAGATGGCGCGGATAAAACGTCACAATAACGAGAGTGTAAGATAGGGGTATATAAGGAATGGTGACAAAGAAGTAAAATTGTTCACAAGCACTTTAAAAGCCTTTCAGTGCAATAACTGCATAGTTATGGCATAAAGGAACCATTTGGATATTTTTTTACGTAATAGAATTATTGAACGAGTGGAATGTGGCATACCCAGCTGAAAGTGTCCGTAGAACTTGGAATCGCCCAGAGTGTCATCTCCAGGCTTTGGCGACGATTCCAAGATGATGGTAATGTGAGTAGATGTTACAGCAATTGTCGTCCCCGAGTTACAACGCTGAATGAGGACCAGTATATATATATTTGGCAGTTACTACCAAAAGAAACAGATGGAGCACAGAATCAGACCTGTCTCACCAGCTCTTTTCAGCAACCGGTACGACAGTTTCAAGACAGACCGTGTACAAACGCTTAGGGCACATTGGTCTATATGCTAGTAGGCCTGTCAGATGTGTTCCATTGACCGAAAGTTACTGTCACCTACGATTAACCTGGAGTAGTGGACATGCATTGTGGACACTACCACAGTGGTCTTGTGCGATGTTTTCCGACGAGTCCAGCTTTAGTTTGCAGTCTGATTCTCAACGGACCTTAATATGGAGAGTACCAAGTACCTGTTACCACCAAGAGAACACCATTGAACGACACCGTTACGGTGGTGCAGGATGGCTCGTTTGGGGAGGAATTATTCTTAGTTCCCGAACTGACCTGCATGTTCAGAGTGTTACGATGACAAGCCACATCTATCGGGATGTCATTCTGGAACATGGTAGTTTGTTTCGGGGTGCCATGAGTGCTGAATTTCTGTTTACGGATGACAACATCCGTCCTCACCGTGCAAACATTGTAGATGAATGCCTTCAATCGGATGATATCACCCGTATAGATTGGCCAGGATACTCACCGTATTTGAATTCAATAGAAAAGAAAAATGACTGATTATTTTGCGAAAAATTGTTTGTAGATTCATAAGAGTTTAACAAGTATCTAAAATAATCTTCCTCGTTGTATGAATCAAATTGTTCAAGACATTCTGAATATACCGAATTTAAAAAATCTTGAATTAAAAAACAGTCTACAATTTTTGGAAATTTATTTTAAAAAGTTTCATATTTCGTTTAAAAGAAATTTATATAATGTTCATACTATAACGTGTTTATTTTGCCGCATAAAAAGTGCTATGTTAGATTTTAAATAAAAGTAATTCGTGTAAAACAGAAGAAAAAATATATTGATAAATTCCTGGGAGAGAAAATAAAGAAAGAAGAAATGGTGAAGCTAATAACGTGTGATTTATAACACAAATGTAATGAAAAAAGAAATGCAGAAGTGTTTTCTACTCGCTTTTAAACTACTTTTGTTAGAAAAAAATGCGTTCGAATCAATATATACCAAAAAGCAAAATAGAACTGTTGATTTTTCCTTTTAGTTTCAATTTTAAGAGTCCAGCGTAAAATCTCGTTACCGCTAAAATAAAAATTAAAAATAAAAATCGATTAAATATATAATGAAACTGAAAATCTTTCAAACGTCCATGCATTTAAATTAAGATAAAGATATATATGTGATGCCAATTTTCAGACGCATAAATGAAATTCAAATGAGAACTACAAAAAAGTAACGCAAGCTAAGACACTGCAGTTTTTGGTTATTTTTACTTCTTTATATTTTCGTGTATCTTTTTTAATATGTGATAAATAAAATTAAACCGAGGTTCGAAATCCATTATTTCTTTCCCTTTTAAAATGTGGGATTGATTATTTTATTTTTTGTACGTGTTTAGTTAAATAATTTTAAGAATTTTTGATAGATAAATCTTGAGAAATATGGATTGCTAAATTAATTTTTACCACTATTTTGCTCAATTTGAAGTGCACATTTAGAATTTTAATTCTCATAATGCAAAACGGGGCAAACTGAACTCTGAAATTCAAATGAAAATTTTGGATTTTATATCTCACTCATCTTAGTTATTTTTAAGCTAAATTGCACTACCAATAATAAAGAACAATGCCCACAACAATAAATCTCAAATATTGAGTCGTATACAAATTATGCCAATAGATGAAGGTATAAGTTTTTAACGAAAATATATAAAAATCAATGATTTAATGCAATACAAAATATCAAAAAAAAAAAAACTGTGTTTTAATAACTGTTCTCATTTTTTATGTATCCTTAAATTGCAACATTTCGGTTCTCCTTAAGGAAAAATTAAGAAAGATTACAAATAAAAAAATAAATACAAATAAGTATTTCAGCCAAAATTGATTTCCTCATTATTTTTTTCAATAATTTTACATTGACCATAAAAGAGGGGTGAGATGCAAACGTGATATTTGCATGCAAAAAAGAAAGTGTAAAAAAAGAGTTGAGCAATGCCATTTTAGCGCAATCGAACAAAACAAATGGCGAAAAAATAATCTAAAAATGTATATCAATGGATATGTATGCATTGGTTTCTCATTTGAATGCTGGTTGCTTCAGAGAAGATAGTGTTATGACTTCCCTAAAATGTACCAAATTTCTATGAAAGAACTGACCAAAAGTACGTGTCAGAATTCGATAACTGCAAAAACAAGAGATTTTGTCAGAGAATCTTATCTATCCATAGCATTGCTGCACGCAGCGACCAAATTGCAACGATTGTTGAAAGATCATACTATATGTCATGTATCATATCAATAGTTTCCATTCACTAATAACCGAGACGACAGACAAAATGTGAAATTTCTCTTACGAAATCGTGTAATCTCATTACGAATCTTGTCAGAAACTGGGCTTAGCTGTACGACAAGTTTTACATGGACAGTGCAATGACTTATAGAGCAGCATTAATGACTTGAAAAGCTATAATTATTGTATATAAATTCTCTTCCATCTTATATCTTAATCATTATGCCATAATTTTATAGCCAACTTGAACAGTAGTTTTCATTTCATAAGTGCTTGAAAGAGGATAGTTCTAAGTGAAAACAGTTCATCAGGACTAGATGCAGAAATTCTCATTAATCCAAAGCGCCTTTCCTAGCAAGAAATGTCATTGTGATGTTTGCAGCTTAAGGTATCCGATTACGTTCGGAATCGTGATTTTCAAAAGCACATAAATGGATAATTTTCATGATATTTAGTGTCACTTAGATTAGAATGTATGCATAAAATTGTTTTAAGAATATTTTGACAAAAAAATTTATTTAAATACAATATTTTGGCAAAAAATTAACTTAGAATAATCATTTTTCCAAATGTTCTCCTTTCGTGACAAATGCTTCTATAAGAATAATATTTTGCCTGTGTGTGTGTGTATATAGGTCAGACTTATGTAGTGAGGCTGAACTAGAATTTGTGAAATATATAACTTAGACGTCGGTTTATCCATGTTTTACGACAACAGAGGGGAGAAAATTTAAGAAAAAAAACGCCAATAATTATTTCAATGGGTGGTAATTCTGAAAATAATATGAATTTTTCAAAAATTCTAGTTGAGCCTCTGTAGAGAGGTTTGAGCTATATACAGGCAAAATATTTTTCTAATAGAACCATTTTTTACAAAAGGAGAACATTTGGAATAAAGATTATTCTAAGTTAATTTTTTGCCAAAATAATATATTTATAGGAATTTTTTTTTCAAAATGTGCTTACAACAATTTTATGCATGTATTTTAATCTGAGTAACACTAAATTTCATGAAAATTATCCATTTATGTGCTTTTTTATAATCCCGGTTCCGAACATAGTCGGATACCTTAAAAGACTGATCGTATTAATTCAAAAATTAGTAGGAAGCATCGTTTATGTTCAAAAATGCCCCATTTATATGTCTGAAAAAAATCAAATTTATTCTTGATATTTTTTCTAATAATTCCTTGCTTAAGGAAGAGGTTTTGTATGCACTTGCGAAGTTGCCATATCCTTTAATATTCAGTGAATAGTGGGAAACAGTGCACTGAGTAGTAAAATATAGATAGAGATAGCATAATTTGGCGAAATCGTTTGATTTTAATACATTTAAATCTTTGTGGGTATTAAGCTTTATCAATAGTGAAAGAAAAAAAACTGTGCACTTGCACTGTAGCCTAAAATTAGAATGATTAAGACCATTGTTTCCAAAAGTGATATATATCAGCCCTCAGGGGGTCTATGACGTCCTGCAAGGGGTCTACATAAGTGGTGAAAAAATAATTTAGGGATCTATGAGGTTTGAATGGGGTCTACAATAGTGGCTCTCCTTATCCACTAGATCGTCACTTTAATTTTAAAGAAAATTTGATTAAATAGAATCAGGGATTTAACTATATAGCACATTTATTTACTAAATTTATTGATATTAATTTGCAGCTACAAGACGACAGCATAAATGTTATTAAAACAAGCACCATCATTTCAGCGTTTCGTGCCAGAGTTAAACTAACTGAGTATAACACTATTACATTAATAGTATTAATTTAATATATATATATATATATATATATATATATATATATATATATATATATATATATATATATATATATATATATATATATATATATATATATATATGTATATAATGACAAGCAAATTTTCAGTTTCTTAATTGGCCACAGACAATCCGCCAGAAAAATGTGTTGGACTACGTTTTCCACCTTTAAATGTCATTTATTCAGATTTTGAGTGAGTGAGTGAATAATAACGTCGTACTGTTAAGCTACACGCTGGCTTTTTGGCGAAGGATCATGTAATTCTGAATCATGGTGAAGTGACGTGGATGACACCTGCGATGGCAACCCCCTCTCCTAACTACCACAACACACCAACTTGAGGATGTTTCAACTTTCGACAGAGTTAACGTGCATCACTGCCTTCACGGTGGATCTTTAGTATTACTGGGCTCGAATAGGTCTACTGGGCTCGAGTGGTCGGACATGCTTACCATGATCCAACACCTTGACCACTAGGCTACCGCAGCCTCTATTCAGATTTTGAAGCTATGTTTGTGAGAAGGGTTTCCTATGGTATTTATGTCAGTAGGCAATGAATTCATATGATCGAATTGAAAAAAAAACAATGTCATATTACCAAAGGAACTGTTTGGACAGGCAGTAACAGAAATCTTAATGAAAAGTTAAGAAATGGGGATGGTAGCAATTTTGGCTTTAAAAATACATACCAGTTATTTATGTTGAATTATGGAGTATTATGCGAATGGGTTTAATTGCTTTTCGTAGTGAGAAGTATTAAGCATGGGTGACAATCTCCTGAATAAAAAATGAGAGAAAGGGAGACTGGACACTACTTAAAAAGAAAATATTTAGGGTTAAATCACACACGATTGAAACCAATGTTGAAAATTTGTTAAGGAAGCACTAGAAACTTCGCTAGAAACACACCCTTCCCATTATCAGCATTTGTTTACAGATCAAATCTTTATCTATTAATTAAATTTTTATTTAATTAAGATGTATTTATAAATTCTAAAAAACTTTACTTCATACACAATACAGCTAAAAATTTAAATCTTATAAATTAAGCAGCTCTATGCCAGCTGTCAAAAAGACTAAGTTAATATATTTTCAAAACTTCAATATTATGTTAGCAGGGGTCTACCGAAAGCCTAAAAACATACTAAGGGGTCTATGAGACCAACATGCATGGGGGGGGGCTTTATGATTTAGACAAAGGAAATTTGGTACATCCTATCTTTCAGTTATGATGTTGTACATTTTAAAGAGATATTTATTTCGAATTTCCCTTTGAATTTTAAAAGTAAATTTTTGCATGAATTTTCATTAACTCTGGATATATGAAGTCTTGATAATCTCGAATTTCGAAGCCTTACATTTCATGCAGTTTTTTCTTAAGGATTTTAGATATTTTGTTATAATTATATTTATTTTTCTGTAGGTTTTATTCAAAATTTTGTTCCTAGAGAAATGATTACAATATTGAGTAAAACAATATATATGATTACGATATAAAGCAATTATTTGAGTAAATATAATTTTTTTTGAAAATGATTATTTCAATAATTGAATTTTGCCTACCTAATGAGTTAACAAATAGCATGACAATATTTATAGCTTGCGTTGCTGTATTTTGACGATGCAAGCCTTTATATATTTAAGGAGAAATATTTTTAATTATGAAGGCAAAACAGTAAGAATTTGCAAATAATCATAGAACCCTTAAGGAGAGAAATTATTTCTACAAATAACTTATAAATGTCAAAAAAAAAAGATTGCTTAACACTGAAAAATTAAAGTATTTCAACTTTTTAAATAGTACTTTCAGATATTATCTTTCATCCAAATGAAAATATACGTATAATACGAGAGCATCGCAAGTACCTAGATCTCTTTTTTATACTTAGATTGAAGATGCAGCTCTATCTTAAATATTAATTAATTGCAAAATTAATGCATACATTTAATATAATGCTAAACAAGAATACAATATCGAAAATGGCTATTTATGTATACAGGGAAAAAGTGGGTATAATTCGATGGAAAAAAATAAAAGATATTCGCTAGTTGAGTAAATAGAAAGGGTTGTATATATAATCCCTTTATTTAACATGGCGAGTATTTCCCAAAATATCATTTTATGAAATGGCATTTCTCACGCAAACTGAAACTTAAAAATACATTTTTATAACAGGTGCAGACAATGATAAATATATTAAACATATCCATAAACAAAGCAACAAATACCACTTATTTAGCTACCTAAGGTAGGTCGGGTGTTGCAAGGTGTCTACGAACGTGTTAAGTGTCGCTAGCCTGCAGCTGTATTCTACTCAAATGAAAAAAAAATTGTACCTGAGGTAAAGAGTAATGAAAGTTCGCAGAGGGAGCTTTGCGTGTATCCCAAAGAAGTTCCCAGTCTTCTGTTTTCATAAATAATATTGCTTTTCGAAAAAGTTTAAATAGTGTTATTCACGTTATACAAGGATTTTCAAATGTATTGGCCTTAAAATGTTCTGGTTTTTAGTAGGTATATAATTTCTAAGGCGACCTATGGCTTTTCGTTTAATGATTATAAAAGACAAATCCACCTGTATTTCTTAAATAATAGAATAACCTCTTTAATAGCCAACTTTAACCTCAATGTTAGAAAATTCCAGGATATTGAGATAGTGAAGACGTAGTACTGCTATTCTACGGAAGTACCAGAAAGCTGATATAGCCAGCGGTAAATATAATTTACGTACGCTTAAAATAAGCGTTAGTTTAGTCGAATTAGTTAAAGCTAATGCAAGTTAAGAATTCGAATACGTGTATTTCTCGGACCTCCTATTTCGGAAGACCTTACTTGATATTGAGCGTAATTATTAATTAATTGCATAATTCGTAATTTAATTTAGTATGAAGGTAAATCCCTTTATTTGACGTAACGTAAACGTATTATATGTTATTAGAGTGTTTTTTTTTGAGACTTGAAATAATAAATACTTATTATTATTATACAAAATGGCTCTTGGTGGTTTTTTGCCTCAAATTAATATCGGTGTCCAGGGTGAGACCCCCAGGGGGTCTCCACACACTCTATAACAAGAAAAAATGACGCACCAAGAACGAGTTATCTGAGAGTGAGTAAATTGGTCGTTAGAAGGATTATGTACAGAAGGGAAATGATTAAAATTTCAGAAAAACTGAATGAGTTACTTAAGAGTTACATAGTTACACAGTAACGAGCTCAATAAGGTGTTGACTCACCTCTAGCCTAGGTGTAAGCTGTCATACGAAGTGGAAAAAAATTATAAAACACTCTGATGGTCTCTTGCGTTATTTCTTGCCAAAAATTCTCAAATTCTCGGGCCGGATCATCAACATTCTCTGGTAGATGCAGTCGCCTTCTCATCATATCCCAGATATGCTCGATTGGAGAGAGGTATGGCTATCTGGCCGACCCAAGAAGTGTTTTACAAGCTGTAAGACAGTTCAGAGCAACACATGCCGTATATGGTCTGACATTATCTTGCTAAAAAAGGCCAGAGTACAGCAAAAGAAGCGGTAACAAAACAGTTCTCGGAATGTTTTCGACGCCCCGCAATGGTGTAAGTGTCCCTCTAATGTTGGTCTAAGGGAGCAGGCTGTCAAAAGAAATCGCACCCCATACCATAGGTCCCGGATGACGGCCTGTTTGGCGTAAAATAGTAAAAGCAGGATCGGTGCGCTGACTTGGGCGTCTCCAGACGCGTGTTCGATTATCGTCTGAACACAGTTGGAAATGGGATTTGCCACTAAACACTATAATTCCCAGTCAGCATTATTCCAACATGATCAAGCTAAGAACCACTGTATTCTGGCTCGAAAGTGTGCAGACGTCAGTCGCAGGTGGTGTAGCGGTTGGTACGAGCGTAAATCTCGCTCTATTTTCTGTTTGTGAATGCTCACGTGGATCACTCGTGTGAGGGCCGTACGTTTGATGGTTGATAACGATGAATCAAGCTCTGTGACAGCTGATCTGACAATCAATCTGTCCTTCCGATCTGCTATGGCCCTAGGCCGACATCTTTTAATCTCTGACAGTTGCCCGTGATGAGCTGGAATCCCCCCTGCTGTGAGACTGTTTTCAGTCATTTAAATGTATCCTAAATCACAAGGCAACATATTTTGACCATCAGATTTAGAATCGTTTCTTTTAGACATCTACTGAGGGAGCAGTTCGGATGCTCTTTAGCTCCCGCTTTTAATTTTAATTGTAGACCAAATTTTATTCATTTGCATGTTCGGTATAAATATCTTTGCATACGAAACTTCATTACAATCAAGCATCTCCTGCTTAGTTCGTTTTTTTATTATAGATTGTAAATAAAAATGAATTTACATCAAAATTGCAATTGTAATTATATATTGAACTAGTTTGGTATTTTCATTTTTAACGTAAAATTCTGAATGTAATACTTAATAATTTTGACAAAACTTATAACATTGGGTTTTTATAATGCTTTGATATAAGGAGATATGCCATATATCAAGTTACACATGATCATACATGCTATCCGAGAAAAAACAGCTACGTGTTCGTAATAAAAGAAATACCTCAGGAATGTCCCTCCTCTTCTTCCCTTATCTCCAAAAAATATTTGTAGAAAACATCACAAATAAAAATATTAACTTTTCTGAATTCAAACACACACATCAGGAGAATTAGTAAACCATTTTAAAAAAGTGTGATTGCCCAAGGATTCAGATGTGTTTCCTATTTCTTCAGAATACATTCCTTGGATCCTCAAATTTGTTAAATGTAGAAATAATCATTAAGCAAGGGACATCACCAAGAAAAACGAAAAAAATCTGAAGGCTGACTCGTGACGAAGAATATGCAGCAAATTACCAGGGTTGATTCTGAACACCTAAGAAATCCATTTAAGTGGCAAGCCTCTATACTCCCAACTACCGAATTGTTAGACAGTGATTAAAGAATGCCACACTACACAAGTAGTCAATGACTAATATATTAGTTCCACATTCACATTAACATTAAACTATCACACTACTCTAACAATTACCTCAAACACATTTTATAGTTCTTAGAAGAACATCATTATTTCTCCCAAATAAAGAAATTGAAAGGTAATTTGACTTCCTCAGATCTTTTTCTTTCGTACTCTAGAATAAATTATCTAGCTTCATACCTGAAAGTCACATTAATTATAATATTATTCAACATAAAAATATTGCACCACTGACTGATAATAACGCTACTGATAATAACACTGATAATAACACTAAACCAATTAGCAGCAAATTTAAAGGAGTCCACCTATTTTTCTTAGGCTTCCACGCTCCCCCATAAATAAAAATGACAGAAAGAAACGTAATTCGGTAAGAGTGGTACAATAATAAATACCCTTTCCATCCCCCGAATATTGAATCCATTGCAAAGGCAATAAACTTCAGAAATAAATATTTTTTCCAGACGCCCAATTGAAGATTTACCCAAATGATTCAAATATATTTTTTTTAAATTACACATTCTTTGCTCATGGACCTTCTTTATAATACTCAATATAATATAAACGTGCTTGCTAATCCCCTGCAGAAAATGGTTTCTGAAAATTTGAAACACACACACATTACGGTGAATACATACGGTGAAACATACGGTCAAATAAAAGGGAAATGTTGAAAGTCTTCTAAACCGTACTACCTATCTGCATTAAAGTATCTTTAAAGAGTGATAAACATGATCTAAAATCTTCAAACTTGGAAAGCTGTACCAAGGTAGCTTAATCATACAAAAATATTGCACTTAACGAAAATACTTGAAATGCAACAACTCATATGAAAAGAAATAATGTATCGCACTCAATTATTTTTTTCAGAAGAATGGATTGAGGCTTTCTGAACGGTCATACTCAAAACAAGCAAAGATTCTAAATTTCCTAAAAAGCGTAAGTCAATAAGCACTGTCAACTCTGCAGCAAAAATATATCTGACCGCAATCCACAATCACTGTAAAGTACACGGTATCATCGAATCTCTTTTTTTTTATCAAGGCTTTCAAAAATAAATCTGCACAACTGACCTTATAAAGCAATCGCAATCAGGTATCTTTGCAACTGCATTTTTTTGTACAAGGCTTCCTCGTTTCCCCATTTCATTCCGGACGCTCTTCCTTCATGCCATTACCTGACTCAAAATGTTTGAACTGCTCTTTCTTTCCAATGTTCTACTAATGATAACATTACGGAGAAAAAAACTACGCTTTTCTGACTTTATGCTTACATATATTTCGGATCTACTTTTCTAGCGCACTTGTTACGAGTCAGCTTGCGCCTAATATAACCGAAAGAGCTGACAGAAAGGAACTAGTTCGAACTAGAAATTTCTCCGCGTCCCTTCACACTTGGTCAACTGACATTATGTTCTGTAGCATTAACTGAAACGCTCAAAAAAGACATTTCCCTACCCTCTCGTTGACTCAACTAAATGCATAATGTGGAACTTACATTTTTCATACGTGGTTATTGATGTATTGATAATGGAGAAAGCTTGTTATTCACTTTCATACTAAATTATTGTACCTATGTGTTCCAGGAATCTCATTTCACCTACAGTACTTCCGCACCATTCAAATTTGTGTTTGAGTGTGAAAGAAAAGCTATTCATTTTTAACACTAGAGGAATGGTGACAGAAAACGAGTTGCCTCTGAAACTAGTATTAGAGAGTATACATTCTTAAAATTGGCTATTTAAAGCAATTCTTTCTAAACCACACTCCATTGCATTATAAATATATAGTTGGCGTTTCTCCAAAATGTATCGCTATCAGCAAACATAGTTGCAATCAGCAGCATCTGTCGACAAAAGGCAGTTAATTTCAAATAGTAGCAGTCTATATTATCGCAATATATTGCCTAAAACTACTTTTCGCATGCTGAGGGGTAGCTGATAGTAAAACATTTAAAATAAATATTAATTTACTAAAAGAAAGCAAAACAAATACGTTCTGACATAATGAAAAAAATAAAATACACATTTACAAGTATAATATACTTATAAATACATCAGTACTGCACAATGTTTTTGATAATTAAATTATCTATATTAAAAATTAAAGCATTTTTATTAATTACTATTGCCCTCAACGGGCTTGTCATATACAAAATCTAATACTTATATTGATAATTTGTATGATTTATAATTAAAGTCATATTGTAGCTTTACATCAAAGTACATTTTTATTGTAGTCAATACATTGATATTGTATGGAGGGGTGGGGAACGCGATGGACTTATGATTGAAAATTGGGTTTCAAATATTGAAAGTTTGAGAAGCACTGGCATAGAATCCAAAGACTAAGCCTAAGAACTTTTTACTGAATTACTGTAACTATTCTACTTTATTCCTTACTGTGCTTTTCTTTTTCTTCTCTATTATTTTGTTCTAAGTTTGAATTAAAGTAATATTCAATAATGTATCTGCATATAAATCAAAATAAGATAAAAACTATAATAATTATTACTCATATGAAGTAATATATTGCTATAACTTTTATTTACTCCATAAAGAATAGCATTTTCAATTTTATAGTAAAACTTAATTTTAATAATTTACAAACGAATAAAATATATATTTATCTCTCAGTATTCATAGGAATCTGACGTTCACTACTATATCGCTAATTCATTGGTTCTCTCTCTAACACTCTGACCTCATTCGCTTTCACAATAACGTTCATTCCGAGATTGGACATAAGAGAGGATGTGTCTGGGTCTGAGGTTATGACATATATTAAGCGTGGTAGTTCGAAGTTAGAAGGATCTTACATTAGGGTAACGTTATCGCACTGTTAGGTTAACAAATGGTCAAAACCTAATTTGGAACAGCCTTTGTTATCCATTCTACTATTCATTATGTTGTTTAATATGGTATAAGAACCAACCGTATTAGGAAAATCTATTTTAGGCAAACTAATATTCATATTTTACATGGAAAACCTGGAATAATATGTTTATACCAATTCGGAAAATACTTAGATTACTTCAGCAAAATGTTTGGGTCTATAAGTGTCCTAAATTTTATGAAAACGTTATTAGGAAGATAATGGTGTTTTAATAAGTTATAAGTAATATATGATAATATTAATTGAATGTAAAGATTATAATGATGAGAGAGAAAATTGTTTAACATTAATATGATATTCCAAATTCAAATCTTTAATGTAATAAATTATATGTTCACAAAATAATTACTTGTTCTTATTTAGTTACACATCAAATAAGGAGATGAAATGTTTTTATATACACACAATTAAATGAGGACGGTTCTTTTACTGATTTTATAAATCATGATTTTTATATAAAAATTATCACTGACTAATTTTAATCCTTTTCTTAAATGTATAAATAGGCTTTGCCTCGATCACATTTCAAAAGTTAAGAATTATGTAAGATTATGAAATATGACTAAATTCACAAATTCCAGTATGTAATTTAAATATAAAAAAAAAAAAGAACCAAATATGTTGTATTGATGTGATTGTCAAACTAGTAACTGGTAGGAATATATTTAGCAGAATGCGTTAACACTCCTGTAACCTCCTAGTAAATAAAATATTCGACGTTACATTTGTTATTTGTTACTAACTACATTTCAATTTCTTTCTCATGTCCAATTCAATTTCAAAATCCAGTTGTTATATACAGTTTAGTTAAAATTTATTTCTTATTTATTACAATTGTACGTTTATAAGAAATAAATAAACGTAAGATATGTTTTAAAGTTAGTTGACCTTTTGGTTTGTGTCTCATAGTATAATTTTTAAGGGAACCTCTTTAACACCCAACCTCCAACTGGCTGGCTGGCTGGCTGGCTGGCTGGCACGGTTGGTTTGCCTCTAGCCCTCTGCACAAAAGGTTGAGGGTTCGAACCTCATCCATGTGGGTGGATTTTCCTGATACAGAAAACGACAGCGTCTAGGTCGTATGATTTTATGGCATGTAAAAAATCCCTTTAGTCTACATTTGGCGTGGGTACTCTCGGCAAAATTAAAATTCCTCAGTACATTATCGCATTAATAAGAATTGTACAATTTCTAATTAATTTATTATTATAGGTACTTCTCATAAAAAATTATTGCAGTTTACTCAAAAATAAATCATTAAATGCTTTTAGACTTCTAATCATGCATACTTTGCATGAAATAATTGCATTACGACATACGTATGCATTTAAACGAATATATATGATGTATTCTATTTGAATATATTGAGGTAAAAAAAAAAAAAAATCAATAAAATTTTTAAAACATCTAAACTTACAAAATGTTTATTTATAAAAATGACCATCTAACTTATGAGGCTTTTGTTGGAGGTCAGTTTTTCCCAATGGGGCTGCGTATTAGCATTTTTTACCTTTGTAGACCTAGTACATTTCCCAGAAGCTACTATCACTTTTTAGTGTGGCACCATATACGCGATACAAATTGCCGCATGTAATTTTGATGCCCAGTTTCCTCCTCAGAGGGAGAGGCTCCTGAGCTTTGACGATGCGATAGTGTTCTTATGCTGGATTAGAAATCTAAAAGCATCTAATAATTTATTTTTGAGTAAACTTCAATAATTTTATATGAGAAGTATATACCTATAGTGATAAATAATTAGAAATTGTGAACAATTATTATTATTTTATTACTATCATAAATCTGAACCAAATAGGTGTTTAGAATTTTCTTATGGTTAAACCGAATAACTGTCTACAAATAATTTTCAGCACTGTTTGCAGGTAAAATACATATTACTTTCTATAGTAGCAAGACTAAAAACGTTAAACTATTTCTAAAATTAAGTATGCAAGACTTTGATGGTGAGTGTAGTATGTGTTTTTAAAAAGTTTTCTTTTGAAGTCGTGGTTCATAATAATGATTCGTTAATTAAAAACAAATATTAGAATAGTGGTTCCAGATGTTGAATCAAAACACTTTACAGAAAAATATTATTTAAATAAACAATATATTAATATGTCTGTTCTTATTTTTAAAAATATACTTTATAGATATTTAGCTGATGACTCAAAAAAGCACGGATTCCCAAATATCTGCTTTCGGAAAAAAAAAGAGAAAAAAAGTGCATCTTTGCTTTTTTTTTTTAATTTGTATTGCAAATATTCTATCACATGAAATATAGAAAAAAGTGAAATCATCTTTACTTAAGTATTTGATAAGCAAAAGGGATTTAAGGAAATTATGCTGTTAAGCAAATTACACAAGTTTTACATTAAAATTAAATTTTTAATAGTGATAGAAACATGTTACTGAAAACTATCGCAAGAATACGCGTAACCAAATCTAAATATTCGGTAAATAAGCTTAAAAGCATAAAAGAGACACTACTCAATATATCGACATCCTTTAAGAGGAATTGAATTTGTTCTAGCCTTATTAAAAGAAATTTAGAGAAAAATACGTAAAAATACTTAGAATATCTTACCATATCCATTTGTGTCCCGAATCATCTAATTCAAGACGAATTTATTAACTAGATTTAACATTATTTGATAAGAGAGAGACAATTTTATCTTACAATTTTTCCAACTGAATTCGAAGAAATGCACAAGCTCTTTTGTGTATTAAATGAATAATTATATTAAATCCACTAATTTCGTGGATGTATTTTTCTCTAATAAGTAGTAGAAATCAAACAATACATATTTTCAGAGTTCATTAAATCTTAGCTTGTTAAAATGTTCCCCTTAACGCTTATTTAAAAATTCGAACTATTTTGGAATTTTTTGAATCCACTCGATCCAATGTCTGTTAAATCTACAACTATTAGAAATGACTTTTAAGAGATCTTGTAGATGCATAAGTGTTGTATTTCTAAGATATCATCTAAACTAGGCGCTTAAAATCTTTATGATTCAAAGAATTTTAAAACAATAGATATTTAAAGATAGTATTACAACTCCTTTTAGAAAAAAAATGCATTTTATGCAATTTAAAATTCTTACAAATTTCTCAGTAACATGAATGTAACTGTGTTATATGCACTGCACCATTTCAATTACATCAATTTCATAAAATTAAATTGGGGTTATAAAAAATATTCAAACCATGTACATAAATATTTTCATGAATTTAGAAATACACAAGTATGTTTTAAAGATGTTGATTTAAATTTAATTGCATATACATATATATGTATAATTATGTCCATGTCTCGAACAGATGAGATCTTGATAAGTATCTACGAAAGGAAGATTTTAATATTTATTTTTGGAGGAATTCAGAAAATTGGAACGAGCAAATACGATAAAATTTAGAGCTCTATCAATCATATAAAGAATCTCACATTGTTAAGGTATGTGATTACCTTAGGAGCACTTTTTTTGAAATATATAAAATTTCACACAGTTAAATAAACATTTTTTTATTTGAAATGGGACATAAAAGTAAGAATTCCAACACAGTTTTTACAAAGTTAAAATTAATTTGGGTAATATTGGGAATTTAGTGTGAAATATTAGTGAAAAATTACAGTTGCGGTAAGGATTGTATTGAAATTTCTAATTAATATATTCTTAAAATATTTATACAGTATACAGTATATCAATGCCATCATTATCTGAGTTGATAGCTATAAAATTTCTAAATACTTCTGAAAGTTTTTGAAATATGTCAATTTTTATGCAAAACTCAATTTTTTACAAAACATTAACGTTATTTTCTCACAAAAGTGCAATAAAATAAATAAATATATACACATAGATTAGATTATAGTCTAAAACACAAATAACACTAAATAAAACATTTTCTGAAAATTACAAGTCAATATCTACAAAAGATATTCTGTAGTGAACTGTGCCGTGAAGAAAAAAAAAATTGAAAAACATAGTTTTTCAGGAAATGCATTTAAAGATTTTAATACTATATTAAAAATTTTCTACTAATTTTACACTTTTTAAACTCACTATATTTATAGCTCATACTCTTTTTAGTTTCATGTAAAACTGATTTGACCTTTATTTTACCCTTTTGTTGTTTTCTGGAGAGTTTTGTAGACTATAACAATTGTTGTTTTTAGCGAAGTTTTGGTGGGAAATTGCAGTTACAACAAATCTTGTACACAAAACTCTAATAAATGTATTCAAATAATATTTATAGAGTACATAAACAACATCTTTATCTGTGATAGGAATCAAAAAAATTGTAAAGCTTTCGAAAGTTTTTTAAATATGCCAAATTTTATGCAAAATTAAAATTTTTAAAAAAATAATGCAATTTCTATCATAAAAAGCAATTAAGTACATAAAAATATACACAGAGATTAGAGTTTGATTCATAACACAGATAGAACTACATAAAACATGTTCTGAAAATTTAGTTTTAGTATCTTAAAAATATTTTGTGTACTTAGCATTATCGTGAAGAAAAATATTGAATAACAGTTTCTCGTAAAACACATTTAATAATTTTAACTGAAAATAATTAATTTCTACTAACTAAACATGTTCAAAATTCCCCATATTTATAGCTTAAGCCCTCTTTAGCTTCATTTTTAGCTAATTTGGACTTTTTGTTATTTTCTGGAGAGTTTTGTTGAGGGTAATGACTGGCGTTTCGATTTTTGAATTCTCTCCTTGTCAAATCCCATATAGTTTTTAAGTGTCGTTGGATCAATTCCTATACCTAAATAATTAAATACAGACAATAGCCCTAAATAACCCAAATTAAATAAGATGACAGCCATGTATGAACCCAAAAACAAGGTTTTTTTATGAACAAAAATTTATTTCGGCAAAACAGACCACAATACATTATTAAAGCTTTCATTATTATTTTGAGTCTTGCCATGGAGGCATTTTTAGCAACTCCTTATCACAGAGTGCTAAATTAGTAGGCTTTATCACTTTAATGACTGAATTTGAAAGGCCTGCTGTTTTGTCCACATATACTTTACCATTACATAATGCTTGTTTATACTTGCACCAGCTGTGTTTCCCTGTTGGGCATTGCCCATGCATGGGATTTTGATTGCTAGAGCAGCAGTGAAAGAAGGCAGCTATTACAGCAGATTGCATTTTTTCGAGGCATCCAACATTGCTGCGGATGGCAATCCCATAATAGTTCTGCAGTTTATCGATAAATTTATCAGTTAATTTCCCCTTCCCACCAAGTCCTTTGGTGTTCTTTTTTAGTTTCCTTAAACGTGAGCCTACTCTTTTTTGTATATGTCCTATACATTCAAGTTTTGTGACACTTTTTGCACCATATATATCATTCACTTGTAAAAATCCCTTGGAATCACCATCACCATAGTACTCGGTGTATTGCAGGTCTCGCTTGATTAGTGATCTTTTGAAAATTCTAAAAGCTCCAACAGCTTCCATGTTTCCAGAGCCAGATGATCCTTTATAATTTGAACATGCACAGTCTTATTTCACAATAATTTCGCACATTTTGCAATACTGAGTCAATACTTCCAGATCTAAAATTTTTCCAGTATCAATGGAAATAACTGGAACGAAGCCATTAAGTGACATATGGTCTATCCGCTGCCATGTGCCATCTACCGAAACACCACAAGTTACATTTTTTTTTAAATTTTGCACTTCTTTAGATGCAGCTTTCATATTTTCTTCAGAACATAACTGTATTGCTTCCAGCAGTTTGAGTTCATGAGTTCTGAATGTATTTTTAGAAATGCATGGCAAATTTAAAGTGCATAACAACTTCTTACCAGCTGTGAATCCTCTGCCAATCAATTTCAATCCAAATACCAATAAAGTATTGAGAGAGAATTTTTTATTTTCTTTAGGAGTAGAAGTAAAACCAGTCATGAGTCCTCAACTGCAAGCCACACATAAATTAGAGCAAAGTTCTTCCTTAGAATCTTCTGCCAGTTTCAATTTAGTTGCATAACATTCCGGACAACACAAGATTGAAATAATTCCCATCAAAGCTTGGGAATTAATAATTCTATTCCCTTTAGAACCATGAAATTCAGGTTCAAACTGTCAAAACTGTCAAAAGTGCTCAATTTCGCTTCACTTGCAGACGTATTAATACTGTTCAATGCTAACTTGGTAAACCTATTACCATAAAACTTTCTCTTTCTAGCCACTTTCGATCTAGCTTTCGGCATTTTGAAATTATTCACTATCAAATAAAACGTTAAAATTAAATGAAAATGAAGGAATAAACCATAAATATATCAAAAGTAAGTAATAATTAAGAAGAACGATTTAGAATGAACAATGTAAACAAGCTATAAACGATAATAATATTGTCATTCAGTAAAACAAGTTTGAATTAAAAAAAACAGTTGCCAGATTAAAAAAATAAGTAACGGATACTTAATCAATAAGTAAAGGATACGTTGATCTATATTTACCATAAATATTAGATATTTATTTTGCTAAAATTTACGAAAAGAGCGTTCTAACTTTTTGCTTACATTTTTATGTCTCTTTAAAGACCCATTTCCGGTTTTGAAAATTCCATTTCCGGTTTACTAAATAAGCTATAACTTAGCTTTTAAATATCGATGGAACTAAAAGAAGATATTTTTGGAATCCTAAGCGTATGGGCTATGATATAAAACATAAAAAAAAAATTCGAAACTTTTCTCCAAACTGAGGGTTTTGGGGTAGTCACATATCTTAACTTCATCAAAATACAATGAATTAAATGCGCAGTTCACTATGTCAGAATGGACGAAAAGCGAGCTACTACAAAATTCTTCAATGTCCAATCAAATGGCGTACGAAGAAGGGCAAACCAAATCTTAGATGGTTTTATGGCCTAGAAAAAGGTGTCCTACTTTTGAGAACTAAGAATTGGAGAACAGTAGCAAGAAGAAGGCTGGCCATGACAAGGCTTCTTGAGAAGGCCAAGACTCACTTAGGACTGTCCAGTCACTGAGGAAGGAAATATATATTTATATGTAACAGTTCACTTAAAGTTTATCTCGAGGGTTTTTTTACGTTCGGAACCGCGATTTTAAAAAGGCGCATTAATAGGTAATTTTCATGATATTTAGTGTCACTAAGATTATAATACATGTATAAAATTGTTTTCAGGACATTTTGACAAAAAATTTGTTTAAATGCAATATTTTGCAAAAAATTAACTTAGAATAACCTTTTTTCGAAATTTTCACCTTTTGTGAAAAATGCATCTATTATAATACTATTTTGCCTGTGTATAGCTCTGATGTCTGTAGAGAGGCTCAACTGTGAATTTTGAAAAATTCACATTATTTTCAGAGTTATAACCAATTGAAATAATTATCGGCGTCTTTTGCTTACAATTTATCCCCTATGGTGTCGTAAAACATGGATAAGCCCACTTTTAAGTTATATATTTAAAAAATCCTAGTTGAGCCTCTGTACAGAGGTCTGAGATATATACATGAAAATTAATTTTACAGTAGAAGCATTTTCACAAGAGGAGAATATTTTGAAAATGAATCATTCTATGTTCATTTTATGTCAAAATATTGCACTTAAATATTTTTTTAATACTATTCTTAAAATACTTTTTATACATTTTATAATCTAAGTTACACTAAATATCATAAATATTATCCATTTACACCAGTGCTTCTCAAACTTTCAATACTGGCGCCCCCCTTTTCGATAATAATTTTTTTCGCGCCCCCCTTATACATTAATAATGTACTGAATGCAATAGTAATGCACTTTGAAGCTAAAGTTACAATAGGCGATCTTAATTATAAACCATACAAATTAGTAACATAAGTATTAAATTTTGTATACTACTTTTAAGCAAAAAAATAAATAAATAAAATAATAGGATAATTATTATGTTATTTTTTCCTTTCTCTAATTTTTAAATTGAACATATTGCAAAATGCGATAGCTGCTTAGAAGACAAAATATAGATATCTGCTAAATATAGAAAAAGAACTCAGAGGGTCAATTTCTAATAATAAGCATTCCTTATAAAAACTTTGCTTTCCAAGACAAGCTCATGGACGTCATTAATACTTATTAAACTTGTTCTTAATTTAGTATTAATTAATTAGTTATAAAATATTCTGTGCAGCACTGATACATTAAAAGTATACCGGCTGAAGTGCCCGCTCTTTGCAAGAGTTCATTTATAAGAAAATAAAACTTTATTGATATAATAGCTGAATTGTATAGGAAGCAAAGCCAAATGCTCGACAATGTTTACAAAAACGTAAAATGATTTTTTTTAAAATCGTTGCTCAAATTATAATTAGTTTTAAGCGAATTGTAATTTTAAGCCTCACAGAATTAGCATTTATAATTGATGTTAAACAGTAGCGCACACAGGAATTTTTCAAGGGGGGGTCCAGGGTCGAAAGTTCACCAATCTTGCATAAGGTTCCTTTTGATTTTGTCTATTTTCGGGAACAAAACACAGTAAAAAACTAATTCTTGAATAAATAATTAGCATTAACTAATAAAATTAATCATTAATAACAAATACTTAACTAAATTTTGCATACTATAAACTTAGAATTATAATCAATCGGAAAGAAATCAAGGGCATTGGGGTGTTCCAGACCCCCCCTTGTGTGCGTCACTGATGTTAAATAATGATCAATAATATAAAATATCGATGAAGAATAATTGTATTATTTTTAATATTTAAAGCGAAAAGACTTCAACATGTTTTAACCCGGGAGCGGGCGCACTCGATACGGTCGGGGTTATTGAGTCACCCCAATCCTTTTTTTTTATAATTATTTTATTGTACACGATACAAAACATGATCCCAGTGAATAATTTAACTAAGAGAAAGTTTACTTACCTACTTTCAAGGACTTTTCAGTTTTTCTTTGTTAATAAATAAACAGTTTAGCCAGAATTAACGATTTTGTAATCTGTGTGTCGCGCGCGACCACTTCCGGGTAAAAAGTATATTCATTATGATAATATGTATGTTAATGCTAAAAAAAATTGTGTGAAACGTTTTTCGTTATGCTTTATACATTGAGAATATTTTAAAAAATATGTCTTGGCCAAGTAGTCCTTCATGTGCTTGTGTGTGTGTGTGCTCTCCGTGGTTTTCCAAATATCATAAAAACTCTTTATAGCGCAACAGAGAACACATAAGAGAGGGGTCATAACTAAATGTACCAATAACTTAGAAGGTCAAATAGATTACAGCTATAATGTGCAGTATTTCAAAAATAATGAAAGTGATGAATTTTTTTTGTTCCTGAAGTTTTTCGATTCTGGGTCCGGGATCTGTTTTTTCTCTGAAAGAGTAGTATGTTAGGTTAAAAAAAGTGTAATAAAAAAATCTCTCATCACGGGATGACAGCAAATGAAATAAAAGTTTTTTTTTTTTTTTTGGTTATAGGATCAAAGATTGTGATGGGAGGCGCGGATTCATTCAGGAATATTCAAAAGAACTTCAAAATTGCGAACTCAGTGTTTTCTTTCCCCATCACTGAGGGGTGAATTCCTCAGCAAAGGGCGCATAACATTCCCACGCCCGGAAGGAACATTGCACTCATAAATATTGGGGTGCGTCTTAGGATTTTCCCGCGCTTCAACAAGGCAACGACCTTTGTGCGGTAACTCTGCGCTGGTTCCGGACCAATCAGAGGTAATTAAGTGGACAAGGCAAATAGTCCGCTCTAGGATTTTCGCGTGAAAAGGACGTCAAATAAAACGAGATGCACCCCGATTTGGAGACACGGAGAGACAGAGACAGACTAATCAGATCCAGACCTTGAATCTAGACTCAACGGGACTCCGGGCGGCAACAATGTTCCCACTCCATCCCACCTCCTATCTCTCTCAAAGCTAATTTAAATTTCAATCTTGTTATGCAGTATATGTACAGTTACTTAAATTTAAATATGTTATTCAATAAAATTAATTGTCAACTCTTTACGATCGGACTTTTAATTTAGAGTACAGTAATTTGTCTATAGAATATTAGTGTTTAATTTTAACTTAAGTCATGATGCGATGTTAGTTTAAGAACCTGGAAAGTTAAGAAATTAGTATTTTGGTTAAGAAAAAGAAATTAATTAAATAAGTTATCATTAGCGTCGCATCAATAGCTAATTAGGTATTGAAGAAGTTTCTATTTTTGATGGCTTAATATTGCCTATAAATTATATCAGAGTAAAAGTGCATTTTTTATTATGTCTGAAAGTATTTTGTTTTAATTCATGCCAGTAAACTAATTATTTTTAAATCTTTTATTTTCGATATGCTCGCGCCCCCCTCGTAAGGTCATCGCGCCCCCCAGGGGGGCGCGCCCCACAGTTTGGGAAGCACTGATTTACACGCTTTTGTAAAATCACGGTTCCGAACGTAGCCGGATACCTTAAGTAAGTACACTGGTGTGCAATACTTAAGCAACAGGTGGGTTTATTGCCATAACTTCACGAAAAATCATCTGAGAGATATGGAATTCAGAAATGAGGGAGAGTATTATGTACGTAAAGGATGACGAAAGCATCGGTGCTGAAAAAGGAATACAATGCATACGGTATGGAATCAAACAAAAACATGCTTTATTGAACGTATAGTATCGTGACTCATGATGGTATATCCGACAGGAAGAACAACAAGCAGATGTTCCTTAATATGGTATATGCCCTCCCCTTACTGCAATGGTTGCTTCGCACCATCTTCGCAAATTCAGAACCAGCTGTTGCAACATTTATTGCGGTAGGAGTGCCCATTCTTCAATCAGCATCTGTTTGAGTTAATGGGTGTTCTCCGAATGAGGTAAACGTGCTGCAATACGACTCCCTAAAACATCCCACACATGTTCAATGGGATTTAAATCTGGTGAGTACGCTGGCCAATCCATTCGAGTGATATCTTCGCTTTCCAACAGCTTCTCAACAGCAGGAGTCTGATGTGAACGTGCGCTGTCATACATAAAAATGAAGTCTGGGCCAATGGCACCTAGGAACAGACGCACATGGGGAAGAAGTACCTCCTCACAATAGCGATCACCGATTACATACCCTCTATCGAAAATGTGGAGCTCAGTTCACCCGTTCATCATAATGCCTCCCCAGACAAGAACTCCAGGACCACCGTAATGGCGTCTTTCCTTGATGTTACTGGTATAAAACCGTGTCCCGATCTCTCTCCAAATAAAAACACGTTGAGAATCGCTTCTGGTACTGAACCGACTCTCATTCGTAAAGAGGACATGACTCCATTGATCAGTTGTTCAGTTTTTGTGCTCTCTGCACCACTGTATACGATGGCGTCGGTGGTCAACTTTCAACGGGATGCAGCATTCTGGACGGCGGGCGAATAGGCCCCCTTTGCGAAGGCGTCTGGTCACAGTAAACCACGACACTTGCCGCCCTGTTGCTGTAGAGAATTCCTGAGCAATGACGCTTGTTCACTGACGTCGGCCTCTTTTCACCTGCAGGATGATGTATCGGTCATCCCCTGCAGTTGTCGTCCTCAGGCGGCCACCACCAACCTTTCTAACAGCTGTACCTGTGGTTTGGAACGCTTTCCAAGCGCGCGAAACGAAACTTTTGTTGATTCCGAGCTCTACAGCTACTACAATGGTGACGGTACGCCCCTCCTCCAGCTTTCCGGTCATTCTTCTATGTATGAAGTCGTCCAGATGATTTCTTCTAGCCATATTTCACGAACTGACTCACTGGCACTTGCAGCGAATAAGTTGAATTGTGTCTGCGTCCTTCATTTTATTTTACTGTTGAACAGCTCGTGCCGACATCACGCGTTTTGCGTAAGCTCACGTCCTTCCTGACGTTTCGTTCCTGATATTTGCATACGCATGACGTTTCTACTGACTTCCGTGTTCGCTGTACTGATCTCCAGACCTCCTTTTCTGCAATTTCATGGTTATCTGCTTAATTTTTACACTGTTGCTTAAGTTTTGCACACCAGTGTATATACTTTTTAATGCATTTACTGCTATATATATATATATATATATATATATATATATATATATATATATATATATATATATATATATATATATATATATACATATATATATGTATGTATAATTAGGACCATGTCTCAAACAGATGAGGTCATTATAAGTATATATATATAAAAGGAAGATTTTATTATTTATTTTTGAAGGAATTCAGAAAATTAGAACGAGTGAAGACGATCCAATTTTGAGATATATCAATCATATAAAGAATCTCACATTGTTAACTTCATCAAAATACAAATTATTAAATGCGCAGTTCACGGTGTCAGAATGGATAAAAATCGAACTACTACAAAATTCTTTAATTCCAAATCAATTGTCACACCAAGAAGGGCAAGCCAAATCTTAGATAAATTGATGGTTTAGAAAACTATCTCTTAGTTTTGAGAAATAAGAATCGGAAAACAGTAGCGAGAAGAAGGTTGGCCATCAGAAGGCTCCTTGAGAAGGCCAAGGCTCACGCTGGACTGTCGAGTCACTGAGGAAGGAAATATATATTTAGATGTAATAATTCACTTAAATTTCTTTTGAGGGTTTTTAACTCAATATGGTTTTTTACTTTGTCCACCTAAAAGGAAATAATCGTAAATATATCTTACAAAATGAAAAGAAGGAAATAAACATTAGCGTTTTTAAAACAGGATGGTGCATTCTTGCAACACTCTCGCTTTCGAACCATTCATAAGAACCTTTACTGGAAATCACACGCTTTTAACCACTTCCGGTGACCCAGACATTAATGAGATTTCCGAAGTGAACGATGAATGCTCTTACGAACGTCCTGTAAACCGCGTGTGCTTTTATTCTCGTGTTGTTTGTTTATGTTTGTCTTGTGAGTGTCTTACGTAACTAAATAAGAGTGGAATTTTAAAAGTATAAAACTACCTCATATTTCAGCAACTGCAACAAATTAAACAGTTTTCATTCGAAAAATGACGCATGTCAAGTATGTAAATTTTAGGCATACATATAAACATACATTTAAAAGACAAACCATACGTTAAAATTGACTATACTCTTGAAATGTATTATTTTTATGTTGTAATGACAATGATTTTTGTAACATAATTGAGCTCTAATTTATACTGATAAACTGATTGTGTTAAAAAAGCTTAAAGAAAGTGCTAAAGTAGCTTAATTATAAAAAAAATACTATGAGTCAGTCAGAATTTGCTTTATTAACATCACATTCTGGTAGTGGACTTGGGAATTTTGAGTTAAGGGATGAAACCCAAACGTGAGCTTGTCCCTCACTGTCCATAATTTCCCCTCCATTCCGTCGCGAATTTGATAATTCATAGGATTATCTCGTATCGGTGGATCTTTAATGCAACATGACTTAAACTTCTGACTGTATGGAAACAAAGCTTGCCACGAAAGTTCACTACTATGATCTGCTTCCATGATTACTATTCTACCATGGATATCTTATTAATTTTAAGGAAACATATCTTAAAAATATTTTCAAACAAGAAAACATATAGAGACGAATGATTATGCCAAATATAAAATTATTAGAACTTCGTATACAGAAAAAAGTAGAAAAAAACTTTTAAAAAACCGTTTAGCTTTAGTATTTGTGTTTCCATGTTTTATATAAAAACGATTAAAAATATAACTATAGAACTCAGTCCTCATACACTTAGAGAAAACGATGCAATGAAATCAAGGTACTAAGATCATAATTTTCATCATTTTAATTTAACAAACTCTTTTAATTAAATAAATAAAAAAATATGTGAAAATAGCCGATTTTTCTATGTTTCTCTTTGGATTAAATAACAGTTCGATCGAAATATATCGCATTCGCCAAAAATATGCATTATTGCACATTGCAAAGACTTTTTTAAAAGTGATAATTAAACAGAAATAAACGTGATATATAAATATAATTTACTGTTTATATGTAAATATCTAAACATCCATATATATGTATATATATATATATATTCATACGTATTTATGTCCATTCAGTAAATATACGAGGGAAACACTAAAATGTTTGAGATACACGCAGAAAGAAGTTACGAAAAAAATTAAGGGTTTAATTTGAAAATGCAAAGTATTTTACAACAGCAGACGACTATTTAATTGGCTAATTTCAAGATGTTTAGTCTAGATTAAATTTTACACAGAAGAGAAAATGGAGTTGACACAAGAACAATATCGTGCTATGAATTAAAAGCTGGATTAAATCAATAGGCGTGTTTTAACGGCTGCAATTAGCATTTAGTGACGAATCACCATGTCGGGCTACTGTATTCAAATGGTTAAAAGACATTTACAGTGGATGTAATTCTCTTCGGGATGAAGATCATACGGGGAAGCCACGTTCGGCAGTAATTCCGGTTAATGTGTCTACTATATGAAAAAATGTTAATGAATGATAATCGCTGTATTTACCAAATGATACAGAATACATTTATCATTAGATCCGCAGTAATACACAAAATTATTCATGAAGAATTACATAAGAATAAGTTAGTCTGACGTTGGGTTACCCATAATTTGAACACCAAAAAGAGAAGAGCGTGTCCGAATTAGTAAAGACACCCTTAAATTGATAAATGATGTTGGTCACTGCATCATTTCTGAAATTATAATGATTGATGAAAAAATGTACATCCGTTTTTTTAAATTACCAACACGTCAGAAAATCAAAGTTTGGGATTTTGAAGATGATCCTAAGCCAAAAACAATGGTAAAAAGATAATGAGCAACGATAAAATTAATGTATTCCGTTTTCTTTAAAAGTACGGGATTAGCCAAATCCATGAAGTTGGAAGGACAGAATACAGTGGCCTTCACCATGACAACGCAATTTCCCATACAGCCGGATTAATAGTTGAGTTTCTTAAAAAAAACGAATTAAATAGATAGAACATCCACTTTATTCTTCGGATCTAGCTATGTGTGACGTTTAGATAGTTTTAATCTAAAAAAGAACTTACGACGATGTTGCTTTCAATCAGAGAAACAGATTGATGTGGCTTTAAATGTATTTTTTCTTCAATTCCAACAAATGAATGGTTTGAGGAATTTAATCAGTGGAAATATATAATATTCGCCTTTAAAAGTTCATTGATGCTGGAGGAGACTATTTTGAAAATTTCTATAATTTTATAAGTATAACTTTAAAAACCTAGGAGTATTTCAAATATTTCAGACTGACCCTCGTATAAGAAAATTCATCAAAATTTATGAACATCCTATATAAAAGTATAGAATGTGTGAAAGCTCATTAGAGGTTATTAAAACTTTAAATTTTCCTTTCACATTTGTTTTTTTAAATGTTTATGTGAATACTTAAAATATATTATAGTAATATCTGATATTATTCTATTGGACCTTTAATTTATTTTAGTTTTCTTAAAAAAAAGAAACATAAAATTTGGAAGCTCTTTTATTGTAATTTTTACTTTCAAATAATTATGATGGTAAAAATATTGGATTCGTTTCGAGTTTATTTGAAGGTACCACTAAAACGCAATTAATCGGTAAAATTAAAGACAAGTTATAGATCTAATATATACAGAACTAAGCGGCACATATTAATTAGGAATTACTCGCATGTTTAGTTATTAGAAAGCTGTGGGTATATGAGGACACTATTGATAACCAATTATAGCATATTCAATAAGTGTTATCCGCTTAATTTGCTTAGTATTTACAAATTCCTTAATGGTGTATCAGTGATTAAATCAAAGCTTCTGATATTAATACGTTTAACGAAAACCAATTAATTCTAAAGCGTGTCTGTATTAATATGTCCATACGCTTTTACAACTATAACAGCCCACTTATAATCGCTTTTAATAGGTTATAACCGAAAATCTGAGAAATCGTTAATATATTAACAGATGGTGGAAATCGCAATATATATTATTTTGGTTTCTAAACATAGTTGTCTGAAATAGGTGGGGAGCATTAAATACAATGTGGTTGTTTATTGGTTCCATACTTTATTTTTTTAATGTTTGAATTATTATGAATGTATTTGAATGATAAAGTTAAATTATTGATATGATTCTTACTGTTTTAATAACTTGTTAAGAATCTTCAAGCTATAATTCAAGCTTAAATATGATAATGTTATTTTTTTAATTTCTTACAATCGCATCACATGTTGCATGCTTTATAGTTCATAATTACTTTGCCATATTTATATCATTTTTTATTTGTATTAATAACATTGTTTGGTTATCATTTTGTTGATTAAATATTTTTTATATTTATTTTATGTATATGTATGTGTGTATGATTATGTGTTTGTATGTGTACGTATAATTGAATACATGTATTCGACTATGCATATATGTATTGAGGATATAAAAAAGGAAGCACATACGACCAAACGGTAAAAATACATAATGGTCCCCATCCGAAACATTTTTCCGCTTGTAAATACGATATAAAATTAATATTCTAAATACATCTTTAATAATAAGATAGTTGAATGATTCATCTAGTATCAAGCCTATTTCATTTTTCAAGGAAGAAGTGAAACCTCTCGACATGAATACAAGTATATTTGTCTGTATATATATATGTTGTAAAACCCTTTAGATATTCGAGTAGGGGTGCAACTTTTGAAAATTTAAATTAGTAAATAAAGTTATTGATCACACTAGACTCTTGTCAGGCAAGTTCATGTGATTATCATCCCATCAATATTTTTATTTCAAAAGGAAAATGCCCTCGAGCTTAAAAATGCAAATTTAAAACTACACGCAAACAGGTAAAAAAATGTGAAGTGCTATCTTAGTAAGAAGTAAAAGTTTTTGAATAAAGGTTCATCCTGTATTTAAGTTAAAGAATCCGCTTATACATAAACCTCCCGAAAGAAAAGAAATTGTAAGAAAACCCAATTTTGCTTATAACACCAGAAAAAGTGTGTGTTATCTGCTTGTGGTCAAACAGAATGTGCAATTTCGAATAAATTATGAGAAAAAAAGAGTCAACTCATTCTAGATGCAGTCTCTCAAAGTATTTTTCAAACAAGTATTAATATTTTTCTTTTTGTGAGTATGTGTGCTTCTACTTTAGCTTGTGTTTTTTGTTTTGGTAACATTACTTAAAAGCATGGCTAGCTAAAACTAAGTGAAAAATATAATGTTCAGTTTTTTTCTTTAGCAGCATTTTTTCTCATTTTTTATATTCTAAGGAATTATGAAAATTAGGAATCACAATTAAAGCAGTCATTGAACTTGAAATGTTATTTTAGAAAGAAGTGGCATCAATTTACTAATTCTGTCATATAGTGTTATTTTTTTATATTTTTTGTCTAAAACATAGCAATGTGTAACTTTGTGTCGTAATTTTACATTCACATGATTATAATTTAATCATGTTAATGTAAAATCCTTTAAATACAAATATAATGAGAGATACTATTATTATAATATATATTTAAGCGCATACACATTGAAATTTACTATGCATCACAGAGTTTTATAACGTATTGTTACAATTATTTTGCAGTTTTTCTAAGAATAGTATTGCGTTTATAACAGTGCTTCTCAAACTTTTAATATTTGCGACCGACTTTTCAATCATAGTTTTTAACGCCCCTCATACAATAACAATGTATTGAATTCAATAATAATATACTTTTAAATTAAACCTACAATACGACTTTTTAAGTGTCACCGATGTATATAAACATGTCGCTCGGCGAAAGCGTTAATATAGCCCCGGACATATATATACGTCCTCGCGAAATACGATCTTTTCTGGGCGCTGCTATCTATACAATTATTCAGAAGGCTTTGGAATGCAGTAAAAGGATCTTGACAGTATCTGCAAAATATTTATTTTACTTATTTCAGAGGATTTACTTATTTGTTCCTTTTCTACTCCCCCCCCCTTGATGCACCACATACTCTAGCCTACGTGTAAAACTGTGGCATTAGGAAGCGAATCACGTAAGTTTTAAATTTTAATCGGTGTTTACGGTATCAGTTATAAACCGTACAAATTATCAAGAAAAGTGTTAATGTTTGTATATAATTTTTTATGAAAAGCTGATGTGGTCACTGGTAATTATTAAACGTTCTTAACTTAGTATTGTTTAGTTAACTGTAGAATACATTGCGCAGTGCTGATATATTTATGAATGTATTATATCAGTGTAAATGTGTATTTTATTTTTAGGTTAAAATGTATTTTATTTGTTTATATACTTTCAGTTTGCTTACTTCAGTTTGTTTGTTTAATTTTTTGACTTATCATTATGCTCGCGTCCACCGTATATTGTTATCACGCCCCCTAGGGGGACGCGCCTTACAGTTTGAGAAACGCTGGTTTATAAACTTAACTTATCCATTGAATTAAATTATTTTTTACTTGATTATGGATATTTGTATGTATTATAAGTCCTTGAATAGTAATCTATTCTCAAATGTGAACTTGAACGAGTGCAAAGAGAGTTTTTCTGTTCTTAACCCTCCAAGCGGTTAGCACAAAAAAGTCCGTCATAGTAAAGATGCTTCGAAAATGCACTGCACGGGGTTTTTTTGCCTTCAAGTAACATTATCAAAAGCGGTTGAGCCATACTTTTCTAAAATCCTTTCCCCCTTTTAAAGGTTTAACATATTGAAAGATAATTAGGGACGGTGGAAGCAACACAGCAGGAAACTGATAGGAAATTTTATGGCTCGCAGGCAACCCCGTGTTTTGACCCTGGAGCAATCGTAAAAAATCGGGGGGAAATTTCTTTAGACCCCTGTAATTGTATGTTTGTTAGCTTGTATTTTAACAGTTTTGAAAAGTCCCAACGCATAAGTAAAATATGTTACAATTCCCTTTTGGTTTCATATTAATTTGAAACTGTAACAAGTTGAGGCATGTCAGGGCAATCTGCTATTTTATATAGTTAGACAAATTATATCTTTTTTTAAGTATATTCTTTTGCTTCATTTTTGTTATTTTAATCATAGCTTTCAATTTTTGAAACATGATTATTTTATTATAAGATACCGAAAAAATTAATAAAACACCAAACTCTTTAAAATTTGAAACCTTTTCAATTTTCCAACCACTAAACATGAATAAATTGAAACTTCATCAAATCATTTGAAACATTTTCTTACACTTTGATAAAAATAATAACGAAAAAAAAAACTAATTAATATTTAGTAGTTTTTTTTTTTTTTTTTTAGATTTCAAAGCCCGAGTGTTCAGGGAAGTTTAAGTACAGTGTTTGCCTAGTTATATATTGTTAAAATACACCGAATTATATTTGAATTTTAATTGCTTTAACTTCGGTTTACATCAAAGACAAAATGAATGAAGATTTTCACACATTTTTTTTTATAACTTGAATGTTTGAATAAATGGTAATCAAAAATATACGGAAACATTTACAGTAGACATTTATGCATATAAATAAACTTAAAAATCAATTTTAAATTCGAGCTATTCAAAAACTTTCGAAATATTCTTGAAAAATATCTATCTATGCAAAATACCTCAACATTTATGTTTTTTTAAAAGCTAACTGAATAAGTAATTAAGGTATACGTTCGAAACCAGCATTTTAAAACAGCGTGCATACGAATATGTTTTTCAATATTTTTTGTCACTTAAATTAGAATACACGTTTAAGAATATCATTACTGTCCGCCGCACGGGACTAATAAATTGGACTCTTGCTTCTAAAAACTTAACAACTTTAATTCAGTGTATAAAAGATTTAGACAAATGCCAGCAGCTTCAAGCGGTGATATCATCTCCTAACGATGGATATTACAGGAACTGAGCTTGTTGCCATCGCGCAAAAGATAAATGGAGTAAATGGCGTTGATAAGAGGCAGGGCAGTAAAACAAAATATTTTGCAAAAAATACATATGAAACAGAAAGTTTAAGTAATAATAAGAATTATATAAAAGTTAAACATAGCATATAAATGAATATATCAAGCACATTAATAATAAACTTATAGTTTGGATAATAATAAACATATAGTTTTTATAAATATGAAAACATAACTTGAATAATAACTAAAATATAATTTGAATAATAGATTGATACATTTCCATCCAAACAATTATAATAAAAAATTAATTAAATGCAATATTTTTGCAAAGAAGTAAGATAGAACTATCTTTCGAAACATTTTACTTTTATGTAAAAATGCTTCTTAATAACATTTTGCTTTTATATATAGCTCTGTACGGAGCATGGACTAGGATTTTTAAAGAATAGAGTAAACTTGGAAAATATGGACACTAAGGTAATAAAGGCACATATAAGTAATTGCCCATATTATTGGTAAAGGCTCTGAGTTGGTGCATTCGCACTCCGATGTTGGCAATCCTCAAGCGTTATGGCAACTGTGAGATTTGTTTGTGTTGTGCTCTTTAAACAGAAGAGCATGCATCTCATTTCTAATGGAAGTATATATGGAAGTATGCTATTTAAAATTGCGTCTGCTATATTTTAGTTATCTTTTACTTTTTTTTTTAAGATTTAACATCCAAAATTAATTTTACATGAGACTTATAAATGTCTGTAATCTTATGTTTAGTATCCGTTGGTTGATTGATTGATTGAATATTAACGTCGCACTGTTCAGCTACACGAGGGCTTTTGGCGACGGACCACGTAATTTTGAACCATGGTCAAGTGACGTGGACGACACCTGAGCTGGCACCCCCCTCTCCTAACTACCACACCACACCAACGGGAGGACGTTTCAGCTCTCGACAGATTTAACGTGCATCGCTGCCCTACACGGCGGGTCTTTAGTGGTACTGGGCTCGAACCTGTGACAAAGCAAGCCACAGTCCGATACCTATACCACTCGGCTACCGCGGCCACTTAGTGTCCGTTGGAGTGAGATGATTACTTTTCGTTCCTTAACCTTTCGACAACAGCAATGCCAACTATGGAATAATGTTCAGGGAGTTATATAAGTTAGCGTAATACGGGCAGTACCGAAGTATGATGAAGTAATGTTTTCCGACCCTACTCCTGAACCATTATGTAAGTTAATCTTCCTTCCACAAACCTAATCCTTATAATAACTTAGATCAAGATACAGCAGCGCATGGGTCATATATCGTCACTACTGAATTCTTGCAATCTGTGGCCTCACGGCCTGCGTAAATCACGGAGATCGCAAGAATGTTGTAAGATAGTTGACAAAGGCAGACGGTCTAACTTTTATCTACGAAGAAGAGAGTTTTCAACGGAGATCGTAGAGACAATGTAGAATAAGGGCAAAGGGCAGAGAAACAGCGTGTGCCCGCAAACAAAATTCACCCTGCACTTTTTGCTCTGTTTGTGGTGCTAACTAATATGTTGAAAATCAAGGACAGGAATGAGTGCAATTTTGTGAATCTGGTACGTCTTGGTTCCATGAGGGATGTGTTGAGTTAGAGTGTGACTCATATTGCAATTAGTGTAACGCTTGGCAAAAGAGGAAGTCTTTATCGAGTGTCGTTTTTCTGTAAGTTTGTTAAAATGTGTGTTAATTTAATAGTGTATTTGATTTTCGCATTCAATTTCTTTTAATCTATAGATCAAAACTTGGACATTTTTTTCTGATATAATTTATTTAATAACAAAGGTTTAAATTTGTTTATATTGTTTGAATTTACAAGACATACAATTTGGGTAAAAATGCATTTCCGTTTGGAAAAGGTAAATGAGAAGAGGATTCTAGTTTTTACCTTATATTTTGTCAAATGCAATCTGCCCATTATTCTGTCAATTGTGCCCATACTACCCAAGTTTTAGTCCAATATGGGCAAATGCGAAAAAAAAAATTGTTTAGGAACTTATTTATACACTCAGAACAAAATGGCATACAATTTTGTTAACATACTATTAGAAAAACCATATTCTAAATTTTGAAATATCTTAATTTCGGAAAAATGAAAAGTGTTTTAATGTAGTACATATTCAATTAAGTGTTTTGTTCGCCATATTTTCCTAATTTTAAGAATTTATCTATATTTTAATATATCAGTGGGAGAAATTATAACAAAAAACCCACCGATAATCATTTTAATTGGTAGTAACTCTGATAAGAATGTGTATTTTTAAATCCTTGTTTGGGCTGTCGAGAGAACTCATAGCTATACATTTGTGTGCATTAGCAAAATATTATTATTACAAAAGCCATTTTCATTAAATGACAATCTTTTGAAAAATAACGAATTGTAAGTTATTTTTTTGCCAAAAAATATTACATTTAAATATTTTTTTTATTCTAATTATATTTTTAAAGCAATTTTATACTTGTATTAATATCTAAGTGACACTGATTACTTAAAAAAATAGTTTTTGTATTTTTACAAAATCAGGGTTTCGAACGTGGTCGGATACATTAAAACGTTTTGCGTGATGATTTTTGTTTTAAACACTTTTTGCTTGTTTTACTTTCTTTTCGGCATTAATATGAAACCATATCCGTATGCTAGTAGTTGTAATCCGCATTTATCAATTTTGAATTAAATTTTTATTTTTAAACCTTCAACCGAAAATATATATAATTATATATAATAGCTCATACCACATCTTGTCATGAGCTTGAAGGATTTTCAGGTTCAGCCAAAGTTATTTTGATAATTATTTTTAAAGTAAGGAAAGAAGACTTACTTCACTTGGCAGCAAATTTTAGCTAAGAGGCAACAGCTGATGTAACTGAGCCAATTTTAAAAGAGGTAATCGCGAGAAGCGTAACGTACGACAAGGAAGACCCCAGATTGATGTTTAATTGCATTATTGAAGACGGGAAAGGAAAGGTGTAAGAACTAAAGCGTAAAGAGGCATTAGTAAAGAAGAGGGAATGAAACGACCTACACTTAGAGAAGCTAGGAATTGTAGCGAAGATTAAGTCACGTGAATGGATATTAATAAGAAACACTTGTGCACTGATTAACGATTTGAATAAATTACTGTCTGCATTTCATGTGAAAGTGGATACCAATATGTGTACGATAATGTTCAGTACCAAATAAATTTGTATCATCACAGCTTTGAGTCACGCATTTGTTGGTTATGCATTCATGTGATATGATTTAAATAATTGCTCCAAAGTCTGAAGAAGATGTATCATGAAAGTATGTAAGAATATTTAATAATATATTGATACTTACCACCTTTAAAATGCTACTTCCAAAACATAACAATAATGGTCCAAGGTGTTTGTTAAAAAATAAATCTCAAATTTTCTCAATGCCAAACAAAATTACTGTACAAAAAAAAGTTGTTGAATAAAATGAAATTTAATATATTTAAATACATTGTTAATGTAATTTAATTACATTAAAGATGCAAGATCGATAAAAGAGCATTCAAAAGATCAAAGCAAAACAACCATTTATTTTTTTTAAAAAAAATGAATGGGGGATATAGTTCCCTAGCTGAAAACATCTAGCATTAATGCATTATGTGCTATTTTCGGGCTATGAAGCACATAAATCCATCATAATGTTCTGCGACATATCGATCAAGGGTTACTGTAAGCGTGCCTTTAATTCGACCCATTCGTAGGCTGTCCAACTTGCGCTTCTAAATCAAATCAGTTTGCCTCAATCGGATACAAATCTAAATATTAGGCCGGTCAACTACCATCACACCTCTTGTTTGAGAAATGGGCTGTAGTACAGCTTAGATAGAATTGAAAACGTTTTCCATGGAGCCTCCACACACGTACACGGTTCTTATCACTGTCCAAATTTATTTTGGAATCATCACTGGAGACAACTTGCATATATTTGGTTGCAGAGAAATCCCTTCGAAACAACACTTCAAACAATGGTAATTGTGAGTGGATGTGAATGACATTATACTTACTGTGCTCCCCGATAACAACCCACCATCACCCAGGTGCCTTACGATGGTACGGACTGACACATAGGTCTATAAGGAAGTTCATTGTATGTATAGAGGAAAATGAGACAGCTCACGCTGTGCAGGCGTCTCGTATTATGTGACAGTCTTATCGACTATTGATCTGTTGAGGGTGTCTTGAGCCTGGTTGCAGTCTAGAAGGTATATTTATAGGCCATGGGGCGAAATACCTTTTTAAAGTAATGTCAGAACGGCTTAGGTGGTGTCATCCTTATAATTCTTCCCCTCTTGCACTTTTACAACTGTTTCCAATACATGAATTATAACATTTCTAGTCAATAAATATCCCTCTACAACGCATTAAATACACGGAAACAAGCTATGGTTACCTGTTCTACAATCTAACGTGAACGAAGCTCAACGCCGTCTGATGACATTACTCATTGCGCAATTGCACTGCACTTCTAATCATTTACATTTCTGCCTGACCCGTACATTTGTGCTAAGCTCCGTAAAATTTCTGCTCTTACTTCTTGGGGCACAAAACTTTATTGCAATGATCGTATACACACACACATATATATATATATATATATATATATATATATATATATATATATATATATATATATATGTGTGTGTGTAACTCGATTTTCTTTAATCTTTGCGTTCATGCATCTAATGAATATTAACACTGGTCTTGCAATATATTTTCAACATGAAATTTAAAACTTAATTTATAATATTGTAGAATATATTTTAATCCATTTTTTAAGAAAGTGAAGCGCACACAATCAGAAATTAATATTATAACTAGTTTTTTTTTAAATCACACATATATTTTAAGAAAAATTCTGATGGCAACTTTTAATTTTGTAAAATTGTTTTAATGTTTTGTATTGTTTTTCTTATGATTATGTTCACGTAACTCACGTTCAAGCCAATCACAGGTTTTTGTGGCATCTAATTAATAAAGATACATGGTTAGTTATAAAAAAAACCTTGTGTCATTTGTCAAAAAAGTATACATTTATAGTCGTACTAATATTCCATTGACAATTTTCTACTTTTCGGCTAATCGATTTAATACAATCTCATTGATCTAATAAAGCTGTTACCATCTTCATATGATTGCATGCATATATACAAATATACTAGTTGAGAAAACGTCATATTTACTACAAGTTATCACAGATGAGACAGCTGTAAAATGCTCCGTAACCCACGGATTGCTTAAGTCATCACTATGATTTGAAAAACAATCAATATTCATGTAAGTCACTACCTCATCGTCAATGTTTGATATCTTTCGAATTAATACCACGCCTTACAATGCTTGTACCAAATGGTGTGGTAGCGGGGATACACGGAACATGAACACAAGCTCTAAGTCATAATAAACAGGAACTACAAATCCGAATTATCTGTATAAATACTCAGATGCACACACATGCATAAAAAGTATGTATGCATATTTGAATAATTGTATAATAACTTATACAAAGGAAATTAATTTAGGTGGTGTTACTGAACAAAATATGATTTACTTTGAATGGAATAAACTAATATATAAGTACTTCCTAACCTTAGAAACGACTCTGTTGAAATAAGATTTATTTATTATTTATTTAAGGAAAAATAATGCACGTAGTATCAGCTAAAAGCTATTGAATACAAATCAGTTTATCTTGTTTGGAAAGATGAACTTTATAATATTTCTGTATTATAGCATGACGCAAAATCAAGAAACATCATTAGTGCAATAACATTTCTCACGCGAAATAAAAGTTAAGAATCTTGTAGAATGTATTCAGCCAGGAATGAATAACCCATTAGCGATGTCTACAAAATTTCAAGCATTGCAGTTGAATAGAAAAGTTTTATTCAGAGGGGAATGTGTAAATATAAATCTATTTAAGTCAAAACGTTGAGAAGAGACCTTATTTGTTAGGCAAAATAAATGTATGATAATTTAGTTTTCTTTCAAACTACACATGACCATTTAATATTATTTGAGCTCTAAGTATTGAGAAAATAAAATGAAGGGCCTGTATTATGAACGAATGTTTGTCACGATATCTAGCCTTATTTACTGGATTGTAGATTTCAATCATTAATGTAAAAAAAAAGCAGTGGTTTCCAATATTTTCTTCTCCTTGCCAATAAAATGAATTTTTTGCTTAGGGGCACCACTTTTATTCATTAGTTTCATTTCTGCCTTCAATAAAGTTCCTTTTCTTTTTCAAGGTAAATATAATTATTTGAAAGAGTCAAATATTAAAAAACATAGCTGTATCTCTAAGCTTTTCATAACATCCATTTACATTTTTTTCCTGCTTTGTACAAATCAGACATGAATACAAACCGACAGAAAATGGTTTAAAAGTAATTTTTTCCCATTTTATATCTATAAAAGTAGAGTACATATTTAATATATATACTTTAATATAATAATTCCTTTGCATCTGACAGATGGAAAAACGTATTGCTTCTTTTGAGCTTATTGATATGGTCTCAGGGGTGATAATTTTGTCTCAAGAAGTGAAAATATAAACAATTTTCAAACAGGTATAATACTTTTAACTTTAAACTAAATAATTCGATTCATTTACACATTATTTACAAATAGTTATAACTTCAAAAAAGTACAAAATGTTTAAAATATAATAGCAATTAAAAATTATTAGCATATGATAATAAGATAACATTTTGTAATAAATATTAAATAATTTTTGCATTGAGCACGCTATTTTCTAAAATAGTAGCCTCTCATGTATAAGGTTGTATAAAACATTATCGAATTATAAAATGTATTATACTCTTTAAACCCTACATTATTTAAGAATAATATATATTTTGTATTTCAAAATATTTGAAAGAAAATATCAATTTAAAAAAAAGTAAAATGTAATTGTTTTTAATTTTTTAAAAAATACTTTATTATTCTACTAATATAAAAATTAATACTTCTTATAGAAATGTTTCTTATTTTCTTAAGTTTATAATTTTTAAATTTATGATTACACTTTAAACATTTTATACTTTTCTGAAGCCCCATTCCTTTATAAATAATGTTTAAAATATTTGATTTTAATTTCAAAGAGTTATATATATATATGAATACTGTTTATATATTCCAGCCGTCTAGATAAAGTTAAGAACCTTGATACTTCTGGAAAGATCCGTAATTATAAACATTTTCTAAATGTACTAAAGTCCTGACGGCTGAATGATAAACATATTCAAGTGTTTTGTTAGTTGAGTATACAGTAAACAAGTTTTTTTGTACTCTTTATACTTGCAAAATCCATATACACTTTACTTTGAAAATTTGGTAAATATTTCCCAATGATAAGATCCTTATAAAAATGTTTCAAAAGAAAATCAAACATTATCCGAGTGTTTCTTGAATGAAGTGCACTTTTTTCTTTTAAATACGTGAGTTAATATTGTTTCAAATGTGAGCTTTTTAGTAGAAAGTATCTGCAACAAACAACTGTTGTCAACATGAAGGTGCAAGAACTGGTTGGCTGGAAACAATAGGTTGCATTTACCATTTGATTATTACTGGAATTTATCCCATTTAAAATCATTTAAAGCTGACATCCTCAGTGGCATCAAGCTTATTTCAATATTGAATTTTCATATACGCATACGAATTACAGTGTTTCTTTTAAAAATTCGACCTTAGTGAAATGATATTCGCATTTTTTTGTCTGAACATTTAAATGTTTGCACTTTTCTTTCACTGTGTGTGTAAATGACATTTCTTTTCTTTTTCCTCAAAATAAAAAAAAAATCTTTGTAAATGCAATCAACATTTTCTATTCTTTAGAAAATAACATTTTTTCTGCTTCAGAAAAAAACTATTTTCTGAATGATTTTTTTTTAAATGGATGGCTTCATTATAACCTGTAAAAATATTGTTCGACTAAAATCGTACAAGATTTAAGTGAATTATTAAGGGAAGTCGGTAGGTCCTATACCGGCAATATTAAATTGAGCCATTTTAGGTACAAGTTTCTTAGAAACTGTTAAATATATAAACTTCAAATTTTGTCTGTATATTAATAAGATTTTTTATTTAAATACTGGTGAATATATTTAAAATATATTGTTTACTTTTTTCAAAAAAAAACATCGTAAAAGTATCACTTTGAAATTTTTGAAAAACAGTCAAATTTTTTTACAACTGCTTTTCAGCAAAATATTTCAGGAAAATCTCCAAAAAAATGAGCTTAGTATATAGAGTTATATATTATTTATGTGCAGTAAAAATTGCATGAGCACTCATTCTGTAGATTCTGAGAAAACTGTACTCGTGGTTTGAAAACAACCATTTTGAGATAATTACATTTTTAGTGTAAAAAAGCATTTGATCACAAAAATAATGAATTACAACATGTATTTGCCCTATTTTATTAAATATTTAGCTTATTCTCTATTACTTTTTTAAGGCTTTTTTAGTTTTTTTCTCTTATACTTAGATTTCTCAGAAAATACATTTATAGCATTTTTCACTATTAAGCTAAGGAGGTATTTTTTTAGCGTTTAATTATTTTACTCAAATTCTGTATCACTTTTTGAGGAATTTTCAGTTCTGATACATTACTTTCATCAAATTTTGACTATAAAGCATCATAAATACCATGTGAAAATGTGTCAATACATGGAAATACGGCTTTGGTAATACATGATTATACACTATTTCGAAAAGTTTCATTAGTGTTTTATATATTCACCTGTTAACACAATGTTTTAAAGCAGCAGAATTAAAAATTTTCTTTAAATATTTGGTAAATGGTATTCAAAACAACAAAAATATAAAAAAAGATTTCTTGAACATGAAATTTATGTATTTTTATATATGTAACAAGCAATGTGCAACGAAAAAAGACATTGCATTTTTAGATATTTATAAACATTTTACTAAAAAACTATTGAACACCAAAGCTTAAAAATTTGTATAAATACACAATACATATGAAATATACAGTAAAAATGTCCGGTACATGCATACAGTAGAAGTATAGAAAAAGGAATACACAATTTATTAAAAATTGTCATTTTCTGTGTCACGACATATGCTCATTAGTGAAAAATGTCTGAGAAATATTTTTAAAATTTTACATAAAGAATAAAAACATACAATACATATGAAATATACGGTAAAAATTTCCAGTTCATGCATACGGTAGATTTATAGAAAAAAAGAATACACAATTTGATAAAAACTTCATTTTCTGTGTTACGACATGTGTTCATTAGTGAAAAATGTCAAAGAAAATTTTTAAAAAAATATGCATAAAGAATAAAAACACACAATACCTATGAAAAATATAGTAAAAATTTCCAGTTCATGCATACGGTAGATTTATAGAAAAAAGAATACACAATTTAATAAAAATCGTCATTTTCTGTGTTACGACATGTGTTCATTAGTGAAAATGTCAAAGAAATATTTAAAAAATGTTTCATAAAGAATAAAAACACACAATACATATGAAAAATATAGTAAAAATTTCCAGTTCATGCATACGGTAGATTTATAGAAAAAAAATACACAATTTAATAAAAATCGTCATTTTCTGTGTTACGACATGTGTTCATTAGTGAAAAATGTCAAAGAAAATTTTAAAAAAAATTGCATAAAGAATAAGAACACACAACAATTTACACTGCTGGACAATTGCTAAGGACGGATAACACTATCATCCATAGCAACCACAAAATGAAAGGAAGCAAAATGTGGTAAATTAGAAGAAGTGCGGGATATTAGTAAGAAGAAGTATGAGTATGCAAATTTTTTTCCACGTTTGTTCATCACGTGATAGCGTTCATAAGAGCTTTAAAGGTTTTGACGCGTGTGGACAGTTGTTATTTCAAGTCAAAGTTTTACAGGAAAGATTTAATAGACGAACTTAAAATTTTTGGCATGTCTTCCCGACATCACATAGATGATTTTATGCGTGGCCGAATTATTGGAAAGATGGAAGAAAGGCGAAAAATAACAGATGTTCCCAGGGAATTCGACATCGCTCACAGCGTTGTTTCACGGCTGTGAAAGTCATTTAAAACTACTGGAATGTGTAGTAGACGACACGAAAGAGGTCGTGTTAGAAGTACGACGCCTGCAGAAGACAGATATATCGTCCTATATCAGCAAAACGGAACAGGCGCACCACAGCTCAGCAGGTGGCAAATCAGTTTCTTGCTGCCTCAGAAAAGCAGATCTCCCGAGAAACTGTTGCCAGACGTTTGAGGGAGGACTATACGCACGCAGACCTGTTGAGTGTGTCCCATTGACCAGACAGCACCGTACTGCCCGTTTGCAATGGTGTCGTGAGCATCACAATTGGACTGAACAGGACTGGACATGCGTAGAGACATGCAGATGAGAGTAGGTTCAGTCTGTCATCGGATTGTAGACGCCAACTGATCTGGCGCGAGAGTGGTACTGCTTATCGTCCAGAAAATATCCAGGAAAAGGACCGATATCCGACATGCAGTATCATGGTGTGGGCCGGCATCATGATCAATGGCCGCACGCGCCTACATGTGGTTGCGAATGGGACTATGACGGGCCAACGATACATTGATGAAGTTCTACTTCCTCATGTTCGTCTTTTCCGTGGTGCCGTCGATGATTAATTTGTTTTTATGGACGGCAACGCAACATGTCATCGAACACTCGCTGTTCAGGGTTGTCTAGACAGCGAGTGTATTCAACGTCTCGTATGGTTAGCGCGTTCTCCAGATCTAAACCCCATTGAAAATGTGTGGGATGCTTTGGGGAGGCAAGTTGCTGGTCGAAACTATCCTCCGACAAACAAGACACCCTCATCCGTGCACTCACAGAGGAATGGGATAAATTGCCTCAACAGCTGCTGGATAACGTTGTGCAAAGTATGGTACGACGTGTGGAATATTGCATCCCACTCCACGGTGTATATATCCCGTACTGATACCTTTCTTTAAGGTGCCTGCTGACTTTTAGATGCATTGTTCCATTTTTCCGTACGCAGATCAAATGAACATTTTTTTTCTTTCAGATGTTTCACAGCTTTTGTACTTTCCAGAACAATAAATATTCTTTATTCTAATGTCTGAACAGTGTGGCAACTATATTTTATCCTACTAGGCCTCATGCCTCACTTAATGTTATGCTACATAGCAATTTGTGATCCGTCCTTAGCAATTGTCCAGCAGTGTATTTGAAATATATAGTAAAAGTCTCCAGTTCATGCATACAGTAGATTTAAAGAAAAAAGAACAGACTACTTGAAAAATATATTAATTAGAAAACACATTAGCTTTTGTATAAATTACCTCGTCAAAAAGATCCTGCACTGTAGTCGGTTTTTACCTTATTTTTCTTAATATTACCTTCATCTTTCTTTCTTTTTCTTCTTTTATCTTTTCTAATTTTCTTCGAGCGTCCAGAAAAAGCATAAATTGCTTTCATTAGTCATTTATCATAGACGATTAAAAACCAGTTCCTCACTTCCAATATTTAAGAATATATATCTTAATTTGGAGAACCTATTTTTCCAAGTGAATGAAAGCACTACCTTAATATATCTAGTTGTATTTTGGCGTAATGTAACACAAAACAGAAAATGGAATCGCAAGGGCTTTGATGAAAATCGTTGATTGACTTTTGGGAATTAGAGTTATATATTATTCAATTAACAAATTTTTAAAATAGGTAACTAGATAGATTCATTTCACTCAAAAGGTTTTAAGTGCCCGCGGTTGCTGAGTGTTCAGGGTCTTTAACTTGCTGCTGGTACTGCCAAGTCTTATTTACGAGTCTTGATTTCATTAAAGAACTAGCACATAGATGGGATAATGCATTTTTAAACTGTCTTTGCACAGCACTGTCATTTTGTTGATGCAGGATGCAAGCTCAGATATCATGCTCATCTCTTAACCCAGATTCAAAATTATAAAGTCTTGTAACCAATAGCCATAATGAAGCTCCATATTCCAGCCTTAATGAAAGAAAATCGACTAAGATAGAAACCTATAATCAACTACTTACAACCAAATTTGACATAAAAAATATTCATTAATAAGGCTAACCTGGCTAGTTTTGAAATTATCGCCCAATTAGATTGAATTAATCGATTGCGGAAGATGTGAACTGGGCGGAGTAAGGATCTCTTGGTACCTTACAGCAATCAGGATTCCTTCGCGAATTGCATGCAGGTCAATAAGTACATCAATTTCATGCTTTGTTATTAATATATCTACTTATGTATCTTTCAATAATGTTGGGAAGCTAGTTTCGGATACGTCTTTCTGTTTAGATCAAATAGCAGCTTTAATCAATCATCAAAGTCAACCGAGATTAAGCTGTGAAGTGTATAAAAGCTAGTTGCTTTCTCCAGGTAAATCTAATGTAAACGGGTATATTTATATCGTTCATTAATAGAAATACGTGCACTAGGAGTAGAGATCTCAATTATGAAAATGCTTGAGAATCTTAATATCAGATATCATCATCTTTATCGTGACGAAATGATCTGGAATAAAAAGTATGATAGGATCTCTTTCATTCGTGTTGGAAATTTAGAAAGGTACATTACTTAAAATTTGTAATCGAAGATGAGCTGAAACATTTTGAAATATCTTTTAAAATTCATGATCATAATTTTTAATCGCACTTTAAGATATTTGTAGATATGCAGAAGCCTCGGCATTTTTATGCCTCGTTTCTATCCATTTGGTTAACTGCTATATCTTGGTACGTTGTCTAAACAAGTGCTTCTCAAACTTTCAATACTGGCGCCCCCTTTTCAATCACAATTTTTATCGCGCCCCCCCTTATACATTAATAATGTACTGAATGCAATAATAATGCACTTTGACGCTAAAGCTACAATACGCGATCTTAATTATAAACCATACAAATTAATAACATAAGTATTAATTTTTTATACGTTACTTTTAATCAAAAATAAATTAAGTAATAGGATAATTATTATGTTATTTTTCCTTTCTCTAATTTTAAAATTGAACATATTGCAAAATGCGGTGGCAAAGAAGGCAAAATATAGATATCAGCTTTTTTTTAGAAAGAACTCAGTGGATCAATTTCTAATCATATAAGCATTCCTTCGAAAAATTTGCTCTGTAAGACAAGCCCATGGAAGTCGTTAATACTTATTAAACTTATTCTTAATTTAGTATTAATTAATTAGTTATAAAATACTCTGTGCAGCACTGATACATTAAAAGTATACCGGCTGAAGTGCGCGCTCTTTGCACGAGTTCATTTATAAGAAAATAAAACATTATTTATATAATAGCTGAATTGTAAGGAGAGTAATGCCAAGGGCGCGACAATGTTTACAAAAATGTAAAACGATTGCTCAAATTTTCATTAGTTTTAAGCGAATTGTAATTATAAGCCTCACAGAATTAGCATTTATAATTGATGTTAAAGAATGAACAATAATATAAAATTCCGATGAAGAATAATTGTATTATTTTTAATATTTAAAGCAAAAAGACTTCAATATGTTTTAACCCGGGAGCAGGCGCGCACTCGATACAGTCGAGCGGGGTTATTGAGTCAACCCAATCCTCTTTTTCTTTATAATTATTTTATTGTACACGATACAAATCGTGATTCCAGCGAATAATTTAATTAAGAGAAAGTAAACTTACCTACATTCAAAGACTTTCAATTTTTCTTCGATAACAAATAAACAGTTTTGTCAAAATTAACGATATCGTGTTCTGTGTGTCCCACGCGACCACTTCCGGGTAAAAATTGTATTCATTATGATAATTTGTATGTTGCTGCTAAAAACAATTGTGTAAAACGTTTTTCGTTATGCTTTATATGTTTGAGATATGTTTATATGTATCATAAAACTCCTTTGCATGGAAAAAAGCGCAACAGAGAAAAATACATTACTTACAACTTCCCTAAATGAGAAGCAAACAAAAGAAAGGGGTCACAACTAACTGCACCAATAACTTAGGTCAAACAGATTATCAGCAAGAACAGATTACAGCTATAAGTATTGTGCAGTATTTCAAAAATAATCACAGTGATGAATTTTTTTATGTTCCTAAATTTTTTCGATTCTGGGTCTGGGATTTGTTTTCTCTCTGAAAGAGCAGTATGTTAGGATTAAAAAGAAAACGTAATAAAAAATCTCTCATCACGGGATTACAGCAGATCAAATAAAAGTTTTTTAATTGGTTATACGATCAAAGATAACTAATTAGGTATTGAAGACGTTTTTATTTTTGAAGACTTAATATCGCGCACCTATAAATTATATCAGAGTAAAAGTGCATTTTTTTAATGTGTCTGAAAGTATTTTGTTTTAATTCATTCCAGTAAATTAATTATTTTTTAAATCTTTTATTTTCGATATGATTGCGCCCCCCTTGTAAGGTTATCACGCCCCCAAGGGGGCGCGCCCCACAGTTTGAGAAACACTGGTCTAAACAATATCTAATGAGTTTTGATACATATCCGTAAAACTGTAAAGCATAAACATACAATCGATATATTTAGAGTTTTCTCTATCTGATATGCATGTTTCATAAGTACAACAGTTATATGTGCCCAGTTCATGTTTTGCTCTTTTTAACTTTTATTTTCATTCTTTTAGTGATAACGGCAATGATAAGTTGAACCATAAATTTTGGTGAATGTTTTATTTATGTGAACGGCAGAAATAAAAAACTGAAATGTAAAGTTCAGGAGAAAGTTTTCTTCTTTTAAATTATGATTATATTTATTTCAAATAGAGAAATTTATCTACTCATATAATTTTCCCTCTTTTAAATATTATTTATATTAATAAATAGAAGTTAGTTTAGATATCAAGTTAGTTTAGATATAATATATATTATCAAGAGAGTTATTCTAAAAAAACCGTTTTGAAAGTGGGGACTTTGAAAGAAATTTTCGCCATTTTTTTCCTTTTTTCCAGAATAAGGAGACAAGTTACTGTCGGATTTCCTCGAAACGGGTACCGAACTGTTCACTTTTTGAAGGTCTTCATTTCCATGCAAAGAGTTCGATCGTGAGTGCAAAAGAAAGAAAGTTATAGAAGATAGTTTATTAATATCTTATTGAGATATTAATAAACATTTGTCCAATGACATAGCAAATAATAAATCAAGTATCATGAAGATAATTCGTGCACTTAATCACGTTATATCACGTTGTTATCATAAAATATATATACTCCTGAATAAATATATGCCAAATGAGTATAGTATCGAAATTTTATTGTTATATAACATTCTTAAATTATTGTTACATAAATTTAAACAAGTAATCCGATGTAAATGAAGTATGTATTTTATTGTAAGCATTACAGCACATACAATTTTGCCTTCAACATTTTAGAGTTTAATTCAATCTAATAATTTAACGAGATCTTTGATAAAATAGTAAAATATTAAAATCTTAAATATACTTAAGGTAACTTAACATATTTTAAGTACGAGTTTGAAAAAGCAAAACATTTCAAATAATGTACTTTTTTAAAATGAAACATAATACTTCACATATATTTCCACTATGTTGTTTTTTTAGAGATTTTAAGAAGTATTAGTAATAAAATACATTATACGTTCAAATTTACCTAAATGTACCCTGGTGCAATACTCATCAATCTTAACGAAATCATTAATAATTAGTATAATAGAACTCTGACACCAATGGCTTGTACCATAATGATCTTTCGAGAATCAAACATAAAAGAGGATGATTCTGGATACGTATATTAAATGACGCAGCTCAGAGTCAGACTGATTCCCGTAAGGTTAACATTACCGCAGCTAGGTTGACGGATGGACGAGGGTAATTTAGCAGGATAATAATCATCTTTTAGTCAAGAAATATATTATTGTTTGGTAAAATAGTGTAATATCTGTTATTGTTTAAATTAGATTCAGGAAAAATCAGCATAATCTTAATACATATTTTCTTTTATAAACTGGGGATAATTTTGATAATTGTAAGCCATTTTTAGTATAATTTAATTCTTCAAAAGTAACTTACGAGTAAATTTGAAAGTAATTATTTATTAGGGGATTTATTTGAAATTTGTTTACTCAAAATTTAATTAAAATTGTACCAGTAATCTTATAATGATATAATATTAATATAAATATTATATATTATATAAATATTAATATAAAATTTATATATTATATATATATATATATATATATATATAACAATAATTGTTATTTACTAAATAACAATTTTAGTAAATAACTATTTAATAACATTGACATTTTCCCCAATGATTTTGCATTCCAAATAAAAAAAGAAATTCTTAAAATGGATTTTTTACAGCTTTTTACAAGTAAATTTAAACATAACTTATCAGAAATTGTAGTTTGAATATAGCATATAACAATTTAAAGAATTATTATTTAAATGAAACATCATTTTGAGATTTCCAATATCCTAAAATTACATTAACTTTCTTATTAATCAAAAAATTAATAAGTGTTTAAAAAAAGTCAGTCATGAAATTTATAGCAAGCAATAGGTGTTTCAAAAAAGATCAAAAGAGGAGAGAGAGAGAAATGTCAAAATACTTTAAGTTGACTTCAAATTTATTGTGCATATGAGTTAAATGCACATGATATTATGTAAAACACAACGTACAAAAGATACGGCATTAAATACACACATATTTTTGAATAAAATATGTTAATAGTTAACTCTCGAATGACTAAATAGTGCTGGAGTTAATTACAACACTGTATCCAGACGAAATATAAAACATAAGAGATTCCAATGGGAAAAAATGCATACCTCGGCTTAAAATCTTTAATCTTATTGGTTTTTTTGTAGTAGAATTGTTCATGCTATGTAGTTGAACATCGGTTTAGTCCGAATATCGAATTATTTTTCGATTTGTTCTAGATTTATTTTGTCATATCGACATACTTATTAAAACTCACAGTAATCGAGCTCACTCAGTTAGAAAATATTGTGCTTAATGTATGATATTATACGTAGGAGAGTAATTCATTTTGCCTAATGAAACGAATTCTAGATCAAATTCTAGTGAAACTTATTGCATTTAAATGAAATATCTCCTATTTAGGTATCATCCGAATAAATAATTTCTTCTCTGAAACTCCATATACTAATTGACTCACTGTTCACCAAGCTTTAATTTCTACCTTGTTGGATCACGATACGATAATTTACCCTTAATGAGTCATTTATATCGTCTTCAATTGATCATCAAAGTATGTGTCTCTTTTAAAGTAAATTTTGTTATTTCAAATATTAACTATTGCTCATATGCAGTTTAATGAAATCTAAGAAAGATTCCTAAATTCATGAAATGAATATCAATATATTACAACATTTACACAAACCATATATAAGTGTAGGATTTGATTTTAATGTACCTCCCATTCTCAAGCAACGCAAGCGCTATTGGTAAAGAATCACGTAATTTTGAATCATGGCCAGAAAATGCGGATGCAAAATGAACTGTAACACCTTCATTAAAATTCTACAACACGAAAATGGAAAGATTTTCATCTTCTGAATAGTTATCACGTTCATCAAACACTCTATACCGTGCCTTGATAACGGGTTTGTATACAGGAGCGAGACAATACTGGCCCTGAGTTCGCGAACACCATACACACACATATATATATATATATATATGTATGCGTGTGTGTGATGATTCACATTAAATTCATCTTAAGAGCTTTTTAGTTTGTAATGGTCCTACAACCTCAAGGACTTCGAGTAAACAATTATTCCCTAAAAGCCTAATTGAAATAGAACTGACTTTAATTACTTGAAAATTATAAATTCATCAAACTTAGAATATTTATAATATAAACGAATTATGTGGATGAATCAGGATAGACATTCTCGGAAGTCAGGTTAATTTTTGAATTTCCGTTTGCTGCTTTGTATAAATCTCGAATTTAAGGAACATTCGCCGGCTACTACTCATTTTTATAATGTTCCGCTAATCGTGTGTCCATCTTCTTTTGCTCTGTGTCAGTATGTTTGATATTTAAACTAAAAGTTCGTCTAATGAAAATATATGTGTATCAAAATCATATTTAATTTCCATTATTAATTTGTGTTTGTAAATATCGTTGACATGGTGGAGTATTTTATATATATATATATATATATATATATATATATATATATATATATATATATATATATATATATATTATATATATATACATATATATATATATATATATATATATATATATTTATATATATATATATACATATATATATATATGATGTGTGCTATTTACTTTTGAAATTGATTTCCATTACGATATTTGAGTTTATGATATTGGAACTGATTTTTTTGGAATACGCATATATACACTGCTGGGCAATTGCTAAGGACAGATCAAAAATTGCTATGTAGCATAACATTAAGTGAAACATGAGGCCTAGTAGGATAAAATATAGTTGCCACACTGTTCAGACATTAGAATAAAGAATATTTATTGTTCTGGAAAGTACAAAAGCTGTGAAACATCTGAAAGAAAAAAATGTTCATTTGATCTGCGTACGGAGAAATGGAACAATGCATCTAAAAGTCAGCAGGCACCTTAAAGAAAGGTATCAGTACGGGATATGTCCACCGTGGAGTGTGATGCAACATTCCACACGTCGTACCATACTTTGCACAAAATTATCCAGCAGCTGTTGAGGCAATTTATCCCATTCCTCTGTGAGTGCACGGATGAGGGTGTTCTTGTTTGACGCAGGATAGTTTCGACGAGCGACTTGCCTCCCCAAAGCATCCCACACATTTCCAATGGGGTTTAGATCTGGAGAACGCGCTGGCCATACGAGACGTTGAATACCCTCGCTGTCTAGACAATCCTGAACAGCGAGTGTTCGATGACATGTTGCGTTGTCGTCCTTAAAAACAAATTCATCACCGACAGCACTAAGGAAAAGACGAACATGATGAACTAGATCTTCATCAATGTATCGTTGGCACGTCATAGTCCTATTCGCAATCACATGTAGGCGCGTGCGGCCATTGCTCATGATACCGGCCCACACCATGATACTGCATGTCGGATATCGGTCCTTTTCCTGGATATTTTCTGGACGATAAGCAGTACCACTCTCGCGCCAGATCAGTTGGCGTCTACAATCCGATGACAGACTGAACCTACTCTCATCTGAGAATAGTACGCATGCCCAGTCCTGTTCAGTCCATATGTGATGCTCACGACACCATTGCAAACGGGCAGTACTGTGCTGTCTGTTCTTTGGGACATACACAACAAGTCTGCGTGCGTATAGTCCTCCTCCCCTCAAACATCTGGCAACAGTTTCTCGGGAGATCTGCTTTCCTGTGGCAGTTAGAAACTGATTTGCCCCCTGCTGAGCTGTGGTGCGCCTGTTCCTTTTTGCTGAAAGGACGATATAGCTGTCTTCTGCAGGCGTCGTACTTCTAACACGACCTCTCCCATGCTGTCTACTACACATTGCAGTAGTTTTAAATGACGTCCGCAGCCGTGAAACAACGCTGTGAGCGATGTCGAACTCCCTGGCAACATCTGTTATTTTTCGCCCTTCTTCGATCTTTCCAATAATTCGGCCACGCATAAAATCATCTAGGTGATGTCGGGAAGACATGCCAAAAATTTTAAGTTCGTCTATTAAATATTTCCAGTAAAACTTTGACTTGAAACAACAACTGTCCACACGCGTCAAAACCTTTAAAGCTCTTATGAACGCTATCACGTGATGAACAGACGTGGAAAAAAATTGTATACTCATACTTCTTCTTACTAATATCCCGCACTTATTCTAATTTTTCACATTCTGCTTCCTTTCATTTTGTGGTTGCTATGGATGATAGTGTTATACGTCCTTAGCAATTGTCCAGCAGTGTATATTAATTTAATTTGAGATGCATTCTTTGCTTGTGAATATCATGTATTGAGCAATTTTACTAATTTTTTCTCTAATATAATGGGAACATTTTCTCAATTATGATGCTACAAAAAAAATAAATTACCAAACAAAAATTTTTGATCAAACTAAAAATTTTTTTGAACCTGAAATTGCAAAATGAACTAAAAAGTAAGGCAATGTATTCAGTAGTTTTTTCTTTCTCGAAGGCATACTTCGAAGTAATAATGATTGTTTAATAAATAATAGACTTTGTTTCATTTTGTATTATTAATAGCCAATCTTTCACAATAGCGATGTATTTTTCCAGAACTTCCTTTTAGATATTGCTTATTTAGTAAAAGGAAAGAAATTGCAGAAAATAAACTGTTTATTATAAGATCATTTATTTTCCTAATTTGCATCTAGCATTTAGGCAATATCTCTTTCAGTGCTTTTGAAAATTAATACATGTTCATATTTTAATGGAAATGGTGCGCTTCCTCGGAAAATAATTAAGCCCAAAATAAGAGATGTGATCATATCTCACTCTGAATATTTAATGACAATGCTAAATTAATTAATTTAACACTAAAAACTGAAGACAATTAATCTTTTAGCAAAGCGTTATAAGTGTTAAAATGACCTTTCTATATTTTTTTCTAAAATAATATAATTGGATTTAAACGATTCGTAGAAAAGTACTTATCATAATTATTAATGGAGTCTAATTTTTTCATGCACATTTTTATTTCATTTTTGAAATATTTCTTTTTATATTAATATTTAATCTCAGCTAGTTAAATTAATTATTCCATATTCAAATCTCAAAACTAAACATGTGCAGATATTTCAACACAAATAAAAAAAATCATGATAACTTTTTTATAAAAATATCCTTATTTTGTTATTCTTACCAATACATTAAAAAAACTAATTAAATACTCTACGCAATTCTCTTTAATTTGTGAACATGATAAATAATATTTGTTGCAAATGTATAAATTTTAATTTATGATTTTTTTATTTTTATTTATTTTCTTATGAATTTTAATATTAAAGGAAATAAAAATAAATTAAAGGTAATTAAAGGCTTTCTTGTAATTATTAAAGGGAAAAAAAGACAATGCTTGATTTTAAAAAAGTTTCACAATTGTTATATAAATCGGAATAATTCTTATACTTTTCTTTTACATAACTAGCTATTACCTCACAGCTTGCGTTTTTTAAAATAAATGTTGTAAAGAACAAAAATAAATTTTTTCCAAAACTGCTTTTTTCCCGTCCCATTATGTACCGATTAGAATGAAATATATCCATGTCGATGTGAAAGCTGTATACAAATCTTAAAAAAATACATTTTAAAATGATAAATTCTACTTTAAAGCATTAAATCGTATTCTTAGTAGTTTTGTTAAATTTACTGTTTCGCTTCTTGTTATTTTTAACCGAAATATCTAAGATATTTTGGGGAAAGTATCATGTATTTACATTATCATCATTCATGTATTCAATGTATCATCAAAGATCGTATAAGAATTACTGTTAAAATATTTATAAAAATCTTCACTTTGGTAATATATTACACATATAGCAGTAGTACTTTGTGTGCCTTGAAAAAGTTCCATTAGAAGTTTTATATCTATTAGAAAAATATTAATTTTAAAACATTTTCATTTGACATCTATTGTTCCATCCCGTGAATGCCATTCGTTGTGTTGTCAAATCTCCAACCACGAAATACGAAATTTGGTTTTTGCTTAGGGAATTGAAAAATAATTGTTGCTTGGGAGAGATCGGGTGAAAAGTGAGGATGTAATTTTGTAAACCTTTCTTTGATTCCTTAGCCACGTCTTGAGATGAGTGAGCAATTGCATCGTCTTCAAGATTATGAACGATTATGCTGTTCATACAGCATGAACTTTTGATGAGAACCTCGAACAATTTTATAAGCAATGCCCTTCACCCTTCACTAGTACTCGTCTGTGGTTTTTCCATGTTGTACGTTACTACAATCACTTACTTCTGAATTTTAGCTTTCCTAGAGAAAGGAGCTAAGTTTCCATTGCTTGCTCATGTACTTAATCTCTGGATAAAGATAATATGTCCAAAATTCATTTGTTTATACTCATGACCAAAACACTCTTTTTCATCTTGCTCGAAATAATTCAGCGTTTTCCTTGACAGGTCGCACCGTGTTTGCTTATGAAGGGGTTCGTTCATCGGGGTTCCCAATTTTATGATAACGTCCGTACATTCAGTTCTACACAAATATTTTTATCTGCATTGTCATAACTAAGACTGATCCAAGACATAAATATTTGAATGAATTCTCTTTGGTCTGCCAGAATAAATTTATACACTTTCTACAATGTAGCAACATCCCCCACGTGCGATGGTATGTCACTTCATGTAGCGTTTTTGAGGAATATGTGACTAGCTTGAAATTTGTCTTACCAAAGCAAAACAATGTTATATGATGGGGTATAATTTCCAAAAGCAAAATATATTTAAGATTGGATTTGCTAAACACTGTAATCAGTTAGAGGAAAGGTCTTAATAAGAAGTTAGTTAAATAAGCAGATAATAGTTGGGAGAAGATCACTTTTATCACATTAGTGGCAGTAATAACAGTGTTATGTGTCTAAATATTGAATCTATGATGCGAAACAGAATATATGAAGTCTATGGTGATTCCTCTGCTTTTATGCGAAAGTCAATTAGTTCCTTGAGAGGTATAATTTAGAAAATCCAGGCTTTTACTGGACGAAATACTGTCTCTTGTAATGATATCATATCTCTATAGTTGTTATCAATGAAATGACTGATTTTTCTATTCGTTTCTATTCACACTAGTATAATAATAAAATTAAAATTATCATAATAAAATATATTAAACAATGAAACCAATTTATTTAAATTTTGCGTAAATAAATAGATTTTATATTTTTATAGGAAAAATACATTTTAAAATTATCTAGCCAAAGAGCTGGAATTATATTTATTTCGATTAGGATATTTTTCTAATATCACGTATTGAAGCATGGAAATCGTAATATTTAAACACATTCTAGACGGTTGTAAGCGTTTGTTTGTCCTTTAAGACTATCAAAGGTGACAAAATATAAAGAAAAATTACTCCATGTTTCTTAGAGTTCTGAAAGATTGTTCGAATACTATATTAATCTTGATTTCCTTTTAAAAAAATAAATAATTGATAAACATTCTTTCCGGCAAAGTTATGTAATTTATAAGACGTTGAAAAACCACTGAGGCTAAAAACTGCATCTGAACTACAAGTGAAAAATAATCAAAGATTAGATAAATAATGCTTAAAATCTAAAACAAAGGCTTTCCTGAAGAATGCTGTTTTGTGTGATATATCTTAAAAGGTGCATCGGTTTTCATTTAATTACATTTGTTGGTGAAAAATGTTTTGTCGCGAGGCAATCGATCTTTTTGTCCTTCGAATTAAATTTGTTTTAAAAGCATTAGGACATAGGTCCTAAGAGAAAGAAAGCAAAACTAATGAAAATGCTTTGAGATTTTTTGGGAGTACAAAAAATGAAAACACGTGATATATATATATGTGTGTGTATGTGTGTATGTGTGTATTAAATGTAGGTCTTAAACCCAACAAACATTGTGTTTTACAACAAAGAGCGATTTAAACATTTTTATTGCAGAAAGATTAAATGCTCAAATGTCCATACAATTTGTTTTCTGTACGTGTACTTCTCTGAGAGATATTTATCCTTTCCAGCTACATATAAAATTTGTGCGTGTGGGTTCATAGAAAAAATATTTATATTTTTTTTTCACATGTGTTGGACTAAAACTGGTTTTCTTAAAAGCGTTCTATAGAATTGATTAGAAAATTCAGTGGAGCGTTCATTATACTTATTGGTATTGTTGTATTTGCCTTTTCTTTATTTTAAGGATGTATGCTTGAAAACAAAGCAATTTTTTTCTTCTCGCAAAGTTTCGAGTAAAAAAATGTATTTAATCTCCTCTTGAATGCATTTTTTCTAAATTGTTTGGTTACTTAAATGAGCTGTTTTAATTAGTATTAATGAATACATGTGAAAGGATATTTTTACAATGCAAGCACACAAAAAATGTTAAACATTTCACCAGAAAACGATAAAGGTATGTTATTTTTGTTTTATAAACTTATTTTCCAGGTATTTATTAAAAGAGATTGGTCTCACATAAATCAGCTTAAAAGTTCGAAAACATATACATTATTGTTTAAGACAAATACGGAACAATAATTAAAATGAAGTATATTAAAAAATATTCGAAAACTTGAGAAAAAAGAAATACTGAAAAATATTTAAAACACTGCATTTTTTAGTCAATTTTCTGATAGCAAAATCTGTTTTTGAGTGATAAGTGTCATAAATAACAAATTATTAAAGAAAAAGAGCATGAACTTATATATTTTTTTCCAATTGATGTACAGAAATAAACTTAACTCAGTGGCACGACAGCCCATGGGGACAAAGGCCTACTGCGCCGAGCTTAGTATGTGTGACTTTGAGCCCTGAGGTGCATGAACAGATGTTCCGGTCAGGTGGTCTGTCTGACGCGAAAACCCCCAGTTTTAATCTTCCAAGCAAGCTTAGTACTTATTTTAACGATCTACTGAAGGGAGGAAAGACTGAGTGAACTTTGCCCAGACCGGGGTTTGAACCTCAGACATGTGGCTTAGAAGCTCGATGCACGAACCACTCAACCACTGGATTTCGGATGTATAAAAGTACTATATATAAAATAAAAAAAAAAACAAAAAAAATATTTAGTTACATAAACAAGAGCTTTTAATTCAAAATGAGCTCTTACGCACATTTTTCTCAACTAAATCCTTAGGTATATTTATCACGTATACGAGAGGCTTACAATATGATAGCATTGTGATGCATAAAAAAAAGTACTAATGTACAAATAGAAGTGCATTGAATAGACGTACGTATACTAACACTAGAACGTCCATCGGTGTCAATTTGACACCGGAGCCGGTTCAGTTTGTTCTCCTTTCCCCATTTTTGCAGGGAATATGAAAATTTTTCGTGACTTTTAATTATTTCCCATGGTAATTACACAGTAAAAGTTTTATAGTTTTAGGTTAATTACGATACGAAGACACTATCCAAAGTATTTCAAAAGTACTACCGCACATTTATTGGACATTTAATACAGTTTTATTAGGTTAACAACAGAAACGAATCTATTCTAAAATTTTAGTGTCACAAAAAAAAGTCATTCAATTTTTGAACCTTGTGCAGAGCAGACACTCTAAAACGATGGCTCGTAGAAAAGGTCCCTGAGGAAATTGCTAATTTATTGCGAAAGATTTCTGAGAATTAATCGTACGGTGGTGAGCTGTCTTGATCTAATTTAGATTACGATGATGATATAAGATTGAATGAAAATTACCGCGATGAATCTGAAGAAAGTGCTGATATTATTGATAATACTCCAATAAATCCTTATATATATATATATATATATATATATATATATATATATATATATATATATATATATATATATATATATATATATATATATATATATATATATATATATATATATATATATATATATATATATATATATATATACATATAAGGATTTATTGGATTTTAAGGATTTATTACGTTATTTCTTGTTATGTTCTTTATCTATTATTTCTTGTTTTTGATAAATAATACATATTTCTTTTATATATATATGTGTGTGTATGTATATATTCAGAGAGAGGGAGAGAGAATCTATAATTCTCTACAAGCAAAAGATAAACATACATCAATCGCATTCGAGAAACACATAGACAGTAGGAAAATCACACAATGTAGGACACATTAGCAACCGAGATTAAAAATTATAAAATTTATGCTGCGGTATTATAAATATTGCAGACTTAGGTAAACATAATGTCAACGTCAGTTTTTATGATATTAAAAGCCATAAAATTTGTTAATTACGTTAACTAATTTTAAAAAGCCTTAAAACTAAACCCTACTGAGCAAGAGTCCTGCAGTTATGTAATTAAAATAATTATTTTATATGGTATATATTGTGGTGTCGAAATGCCACTGGTGGACTTACAAAGGTAATTGAAATCCCGGACGTTCTAGTGCTAAAAGACAATTGCGTGGCAGCAGTGCTGAAAGCATAAAGGAAAAATTAGAACAAAAATTTATCAGAAAAAAATGTTCTTAAGAGTAAGCAGTATTATATGGTGGAGATAACGATAGCAGTAAAAGCTAATTCAATTCACATAATATTTGAAGCAGTTTCCAAACTTTTTGACTTATTGTAACACTTAAAGAATTGTATTTATTTAAAAATAATGAAATATTTATATCTTTCAATGATATACGGCATTAAGGGAAATGTTTTAAAACAATTTGAAATAAAAATAAACGTATTTAATTAAAATTTAATAAGAATTTTAATAAAAAAGTTTATTTTTTTATATGCGTTACAAATTCTATTATTATTATTTAAAAAAATATATTATAACTCTTAAAACTATTCCATTACTTTTATTTAACGAACTAAAATACAAGTAACATCATTTTTTTGATTGATTTAAAATCACTAGAACTAAAAAGATAGTGCTATCTTTAAATAAATATGTTATAAATTATATTTTATCATTGAAGTATCAAATGTACAAATGTATTAGAAAGTGTATATCAAAACATTCGAAAAACATAATATTTTGTAAAAGAACATAATATAAATCTACTTCGGGGTTTGCAAACGTTCAATATTCATGATGAAATTTTCAATCATAATTTTATCGCACCCCCCCTCCTACAATAACAACGGATTGAATGCAATAAAAATACTTTTGGTTCTTGAGGCTACAACAAAAATTTAATTATAAACCGTAAAAATTATCAAGATACGTATTAAATTTGGATAATAGTTTTGAGTATGACAAGCCCACGTGAGCCACTAGCAGTTATTAAACTTGTTCTTAATTTAATATTGATAAATTACTTATCACACACACGTACACTCAAATGCATTATGAAGTAGAAAAGCATTTGTATTAGAATAGTGCAAATGTGTATTTTATTTCTTATTATTTCAGAATGTATTTTAATTTGCTTCTTTTGAATACGTTAATATTTGTTTTAATATTTGTTTTAATATTTTTTTTAATATTTTTTTTTCACTTTCGACTTTTCGATGTCATCATCCAATCCTCACTGAAAAGTATTACACCAGCTAGGTGGGCATACCCACAGTTTGAGATATGCTACTATACTTATATATTTCAAGAACATGGATAAATAAGGGAGAACATTAAGTGTAAATGTAAAACATCGTATAAATATTTTAGTGATAGTTATTTTCCTTGCAATTTATTTCTAGAATAAATATTTATCTCTGAAAATAAAATCTCCATTATAAAGTAAAATGTTTCTCGAATGATATAGTATGCTTATAGAAAACAGTGATATGGATCATTGCTTTGGAAAAAAATATTCAATATCTCTGTGCTGAATGAAGAACTAAAGAACAAAAGTAAATTATACGAAAACTTTGAGGTATCCTATTTTATTTTTTCATAGAATAATGTGAAATGTCCATTGAATCTAAAGACGGAAATGTCCTGCAAAACGGAATCAAATATATTTTTTTTAAATGACACAACATAACTTTTGGCTTTAATTATAGAACTCCATGAAAAGGAACAAGTTTTGTTCGAATATCCTAAGACGGAAAAAAATATTTTCTAAACATAATCTATATAAGAAACATTTGTAAAATTATGCATTTAACATTTCTTAAATATTCTGAGAAACAGTCTTATTTCAAATTTTACCATAAATTACATGTCTTTATGGAAAAGAAAGTAATGCATATTAGTACTCTTAAATAAAAAAAAAAATTAAAAGAAGAAAAATTCTACAGCTGCTTGAAGAATAAACGATTTTACCATTAATTAAGTCTCTTCTTCAAATTGTGCTGAATGGTATTCGTTTCCTTACGGAAAACAGATGGAAACCTTTGAAAAGGAACCCAAATAGTTACCATCATTAACTCCATTCTAAAGTAATTGCAAGAAGAATCAAAAGTCACAAAATAATTACATATCTGTCATTAAACGTAGTTTTGGTGCACTATAATCATTTATGCCAGTAAATTTTTAATTGTGAGTAATGAGATACAATGAAATTTTTAATATAGTTTCCTGAACAGAAATTACTAGTTTTGAAGGTAATTTCATTGTGGGTGTATAATTACTCTCATTAAATCTTGGGCAGTATTTTTTAGCTAGATAGCTAACGACGCTTTAATTCGAGGACGCGTAAAAATAAAGGATATAATCAATAATACTGAATGTGCTATTTGTTTCAAATCTGATGTCTTAAAAAGTATTCCTCACAAAATGTAGGTTTTTAAATGCTTATTTTAATTACCTCTTCATTGGGGCAAAATGATTGATCAAAAGCAGTTTATCAGAGAAATATGCCATTAGTTACGGAAAATGACGTAAATCAGCTTTTTTCCAACATGATATCCTTTTAATATTCAGTAATTTTCAAAAGATATATTTTCTAAGTTATTAATCAATATATATATATATATATATATATATATATATATATATAAATATATAAAGGGTGTTTTTTGAGAGGTATAGAACTTTAAATTGCAATAAAACAACGATGTATTATTCGACTGACATGATTTTTTTTATTCGAAAGATAATCTTGTGGCATTACATTTTAAATATGATTTCTGGCATAGGAATGCCAAGGCTGGCTCAGATGTAGTCCAATCTGGACGTCCAATTTCCGATGCCTTTTTCCAACATTTGTGGCCGTATATCGGCAATAACACGGTGAACGTTGTCTTCCAAATGGCCAAGCGTTTGTGGCTTATCCGCATAGACCAATGACTTTACATAGCCCCACAGAAAATAGTCTAGCGTTGCTAAATCACAAGATCTTGGAGGCCAATTCACAGATCCAAAACGTGAAATTAGGCAGTCACCAAACGTGTCTTTTAATAAAACGATTGAGGCACGAGAGCGGAGTGACATGTTGCGCCGTCTTGTTGGAATCACGGCTCCTGGACATCACGATTGTTCAATTCAGCAATGAAAAAGTTAGTAATCATGGCTCTATACCAATCACCATTGACTGTGACGTTCTGGCCTTCATCGGTTTTGAAGAAGGATTCCACCAGTCTATGAAGCGCACCAAACAGTCAGTTTTTCTGGATGTAACGGTGTTTCGACATACACGTGTGGATTAGCTTCACTTCAAATGCGGTAGTTTTGTTTGTTGACGTAAACATTCAACCAGAAGTGCGCGCTGCATCGCTAAAAAAATTCGCTTATGAAAATCGACCATTATTTTCGAAATAAAATTGCACAATTTGAAAGCGTTGTTCAGGCGTGAGTCTATTCATGATGAATTGCCAAACCAAACTGAGAATAAATCACTTGACAGCAGTTAAATCGGTCGCCATCTTGGCCAACTTAATGACAACTTAAACTTCTATAATTGGAAAAAAAACACTCTGTATAGTTTAATTTTTCCAAAATATAAAAATGAAACAAAAATTAATGACTTAGCAAGATGTATAACTACAATGCATATATCTAACTTAACATGTTAAGTTTTATCGCAATTTATGATTTGTTTAAATTAATTATAGCATTTCAGTTGCAGGAAAAAACAGGGGGAGGAGTTACACCTCAGAAAGAATTGCAGAAGTGTTGAATTCAAAACTATACTATTTTACATAAATTAATTAAACTGCAGACATATTTGAAACATATGTAATATCGGGGCAGTCATTAATAAGACTCAACATAAAAATAAAATTTTGAAACTTCATGACATATTAAAGTATAGTCAAAGCTATTCGTATATAAAATTGTTATCGACTTATTATTCTCAAAAAAATTTAATTTTAATTGTATTAGTTTCCTTAGAATTAAAATAACTATAAATATATTAAGAGCGACGGCATTTTTTTGCTGTGGACAAGAAGTTATGCAATTATTTTGTTATATATTTCTTAGAGCTATTTAGGCTGATAGATTTTATTATATTGTATTGTTCAACCCTTTTCTAGTATTTTTATTTCTAAAAAAATGAAAAAAAAATTGCACACAATTAAAAAGAGCGGACAGTTAATTTGTTTTAGTGTAATAAATTGATTTAAAAAGATAATCAAGAACGGGGTAAACTTTATAGCCTCCATAATAGAGATAGAAATAGAATTTAAACAATTTGCATTTTAGAAGAAATAGTATGCTTGAAAAGCTGGAAAAAGTTTTAATATTAATGTAAAACTTCTAAAAAGTATGTGCTTCTCAATGAAAAAAATCACATAAAATTTTTAAAACTCTTTTCGATTGTGAAAAAGGTTTTTCAAACATAAAATCTACTAATTTCTTAACTAATTTGTTATTTCAATAGTTTATCTTTAATATATACATATCGTCATGCTTTAAATGTATTTCTACATATTGAAAGACGATACTTAAGTATCGTACTGTAACAAAAATTAAATTGCTCATCCTTTCAACTTTCTTAAATTGTAATATTTTTACAAGTTATATTTCATGCATTACTGTTCTCAAATTTGCTATTTTTTATTCAATTAGTAATTGATTTTAGTGCAGTTTTTAGAAAAGGGGTCTCAGGGGTGCTAAATTTCTGTAGAGGTCTGAAATTATAAACGATTTCAAACGGGTATAATTCTTTTAAATTTAAATTAAATTATTCGAATCTTTTACATATTATTTAAAATAGAATGGAGCTACAGAAAAGCATAAAGTGTTTAAAATATAATAATAATTTTAAAAGTCATAAGCATATGAAAATTCTATAATAAGTATTAAGTATTTTTTGCTTTGTGTACGCTATTTTCCAAAATAATAGCTTCTGATGTATAAAAATTATAGAATTATACAATGTATCATACTCTTTACACCCTACCTAATTTTAGTATTATATATCTTTTGTACTTCAAAATATTTGTAAAATATTGCAACTTTGTAAATATTTTTTAAAAATGTATTTTTATATTTATTAAAATATATAAGTTATACTATTCTATTTATATAAAAGTAGCTACAAAATATTAAGAATAAATTTGTCTTTATACATCAACTTATATAGCTAGTAATTAAACCTACTCTTTTAGAAAATAGCATGCGCGACGTAAAACTTAATAAATGTTTCTTATAGAAAAGTTACTTATTTTCATATGCTTATAATTTTTAAATTATGACTATATTTTAAACATTTTATACTTTTCTGAAGCCCCATTCCTTTATAAGTAACGTGTAAAAGATTCGAATTATTTAACTTAAATTTAAAGAAATTATACCTGTTTGAAAAATGTTTATATTTTCAGACCTCTACAGAAATTAAACACCCCTGTGACCCCTTTTAAAAGAGTATTTTTTTCTTTTTTATTTTTAGGATTGGTTCTGAAGATTTACTAATGCAAATGCTTCATTTACGAAAAGTGAAATGTTGGATAAACTTTTAAACTTGGTTAAATTTAACGTGTGATATTTTCTTAAGTATAGGAACTTTAAAAATATTATATTATAAAGTGGTATAAAAATATAATCACATTATTCACTGAAAATGAAGCAACGTGTTTGTTAAGAATTTATAAGATCAGCAGCAACCCCTGAGGCAAGCGGGGTGCTAGCGTTCCAGCACAGTGTGTGGTTTTTCTAAATTGAATCACAAACGTTTAGTTGGATTCAGGCAAGGTGAATTCGAAAGTCATGACGTGGCAACATGTTCACAATAATAATTCCCAAACCAACCCTGTAGATTCCGCCCTTATGACAGGGAGCATTCTCTTATTTTTAAACGCCTTACATAGTAAAGGGTGTTTTTTTACAGGTATAGAAATTTAAATTGCAATAAAACAACGATGTATTATTCGATTGACATGAATCTTTTTTATTCGAAAGATAATTTAGTGGCATTACATTTTAAATATGATTTCTAGCATATGACTGCCACTGCTAGCTCGGATGTGGTCCAATCTGGACGTCCAATTTTCAAAGATTTTTTCCAACATTTAAGACCGTACATCGGCAATAACACGGCTAATGTCGTCTTCCAAATGGTCAAGCGTTTGTGGCTTATCCGCATAGACCAATGACTTTACATAGCCCCACATAAAATATTCTACCCGTGTTAAATCACAAGATCTTGGAGGGCAATTCACAGGTCCAAAACGTGAAATTAGGCGGTCACCAAACGTGTCTTTCAATAAATCGATTGTGGCACGAGCTGTGTGACATGTGGCGCCGTCTTGTTGGAATTACAGCTCCTTGATATCATGATTGTTCAATTCAGAAATTTAAAAGTTAGTAATCATGGCTCTATACCGATCACTATTGATTGTAACGTTGTGGCCTTCATCCTTCTTGAAGAAATACGGACCAATGATTCCACCAGCCCATAAAGCGCACCAAACAGTCAGTTTTTCTGTATGTAACGGTGTTTCGACATACACTTGTGGATTAGCTTCACTCCAAATGCTGCAGTTTTGTTTGTTGACGTAGCCATTCAACCAGAAGTGTGCTTCATCGCTAAAAACAAATTCGCTTATGAAAATTGGGAACAACGGCAATCTCGTTTTGGGCCCATTCGACGAATCTACACCTTGCTTAATGATCGTTTTGATGAATTGCCAAACCAAACTGAGAATAAATCACTTGACAGCTGTTACAGCGGTCGCGATCTTGGAAAGTAATGTCAACTTAAACTTCTATACCTGGAAAAACACTATTTATGTTATTGTGCAAAATCTAAGCAACGAAGTAGTTTTTCAATATGCAGCCGTGAACTTAAAAAGAAGGGATTTTTTCGATTTTCAGAATGAAAAAAGCTTTCAACTCAGCTAATGCCTATTTTAAAACCATGTTTTAAGTAGTAAAATCAATCAAAATGCTTAATTTCAGTGTATTAATAAATGAAAAATTAAAATTAAAAATTAAAAACATCCCATATATTATTTGTAAACTTAATGCAGTGTTTCTCAAACTGTGGGGCGTGCCACCCTGGGGGGCGCGATGACCTTACAAGGGGGGCGCGAGCATATATCGAAAATAACAGATTTAAAAAATAATTAATTTACTGGAATTAATTAAAACAAAAAACTTTCAGACATAATAAAAAATGCACTTTTACTCTGATATAATTTACAGGCGCTCGCGCGCTATATTAAGTCAGCAAAAATAAAAACTTCTTCAATACCTAATTAGTTATCTTTGATCCTATAACCAAAAAAAACTTTTATTTCATTTGCTGTCATCCCGTGATGAGATTTTTTTATTACGCTTTTTTTAACCTAACATACTACTCTTTCAGAGAAAAAACAGATCCCAGACCCAGAATCGAAAAAATATAGGAACATAAAAAATTCCTCACTGTCATTATTTTTGAAATACTGCACATTATAGCTGTAATGTGTTTGACCTTCTAAGTTATTGGTACAGTTAGTTATGACCCCACTCTTATGTGTTCTCTGTTGCGCTTTTTTCCATACAAAAGAGTTTTATGTTATTTGGAAAACCACGGAGAGAGCACACACACACACACAAGCACATGAAGGATTACCTGGCCAAGACATATTTTTATAAATATTCTTAACATTAAAAGCATAACGAAAAACGTTTCACACAATTTTTTTAGCAGTAACATACATGTTATCATAATGAATATACTTTTTACCCGGAAGTGGTCGCGCGGGACACACAGATTACGAAATCGTTAATTCTGTCAAAACTGTTTATATATTACCAAAGAAAAATTGAAAAGTCCTTGAAAGTAGGTAAGTAAACTTTCTCGTAATTAAATTATTCACTGGAATCATGATTTGTATCGTGTGCAATAAAAATAATTATAAGAAAAAAGTATTGGGGTGACTTAATAACCCCGACCGTATCGAGTGCTCACCTGCCTTCGGGTTAAAACCTGTTGAAGTCTTTTCGCTTTAAATATTAAAAATAATTCAAATATTCTTCATCGATATTTTATATTATTGATCATTATTTAACATCAGTGGCACACACAAGGAGGGGGGGCGGACCCCACCCCAAAGACCTTGATTTTTTTCCGATTGATCATAATTCTAAGTTTATAGTACGCAAAATTTAATTAAGTCTTTGTTATTAATGATTAATTTTATTAATTAATGCTAATTATTTATTCAATAATTATTTTTTTTCTGTGTTTTGTTCCCGAAAATCGACAAAATCCAAAGGAACCTGATATAAGATTGGTGAACTTTCGACCCCGGATCCCCCTTGAAAAATTCCGGTGTGCGCTACTGTTTAACATCAATTATAAATGCTAATTCTGTGAGGCTTAAAATTACAATTCGCTTAAAACTGATTTTAATTTGAGCAAATATTTTAAAAAAATCATTTTACGTTTTTGTAAACATTGTCGAGCACTTGGCTTTGCTTCCCTTACAATTCAGCTATTTTATCAATAATGTTTTATTTTCTTAAAATGAACTCGGGCAAAGAGCGGGCACTTTAGCCGGTATACTTTTTGATGTATCAGTGCTGCACAGAATATTTTATAACTAATTAATTAATGCTAAATTAAGAACAAGTTTAATAAGTATTAATGACGTCCATGAGCTTGTCTTGGAAAGCAAATTTTTACAAGGAATCCTTATGATTAGAAATTGAACCCCTGAGTTCTTTTTCTATATTTAGCAGATATCTATATTTTATCTTCTAAGCAGCTACCGCATTTTGCAATATGTTCAATTTAAAAATTAGAGAAAGGAAAAATAACATAATAATTATCTTATTATTTTATTTATTTATTTATTTTGCTTAAAAGTGGTATGCAAAATTTTATACTTATGTTACTAATTTGTATGGTTTATAATTAAGATCGTCTATTGTATCAAAAAGCATTATTATTGCATTCAGTACATTATTAATGTATAAGGGGGGCGCGAAAAAAATTGTGATCGAAAAGGGGAGCGCCAGTATTGAAAGTTTGAGAAGCACTGACTTAAGGGTAGATTGCACGTGCGATATGGCTATAAAACTCTATCAGGCTGCACTTGTACTCAATATGAGAACTGATGAGCATACAGACGATCAATGTCAGATAATGAGCTTACTAAGACTTGGAAATAGCCTCACGTGTAGAACGCCCTCTAAAGGTTAGGAAAAAATATAAGAATGGTTAGTGTTGCACGTCAAGGAAAATAAAAACAAGTTACAATCACTATAAAGTTGATAGTCGATAAGTAATCGTGCAAGTAAAAAAAATTATATCTGCCACAATGTAACTACTCTGTTTTTAAAACAGTGAAACTAACGTCATCCAAATGAATGGTTACTCCTTGCCGACAATGCATTCAAAAATATAAAAAAGCTCTTCAAAATCGAGATACGTTGTCGCTTCTTTCACAGGTCATTCAGTTCAAAGATGATTAATCTAGTAAAAAGTGACTAATGACCACGTAATAAAATACGATGAGAAAGAATTAGAAATCATTGCGAATTTCAAAGTGTTATGTTTTGTAATAAGTATCGAAGGTTGTTCTACTGAAAGTTTTTCTTGTTACATTTGCCTTTGGGACCGCTTATCCAAAGCATTCTGAAACACGCTGCATTAGTCACAGGTGACCAAGAGTTCCGTATAGAGATATACGGCATATAAGAGTTATTTATATCTTTATGACATTTAATGTTTTCCGAAATTAATAAAAAACGTAATTGCATAAGTAAGGTAATAATAATAATAATTGATTTAACTATTATAGTATGAACTAGTATCTAAATATTATTCATATTCCTCACATTTCATTCTTAATATTCTTTATAATGGAGAGAATATTACCCCGTTTCATTATCCAGGCATAGTTTCATCTTCTTTATGTTCCCCAATACAATACTTTTAACGAAGTTACCCCTTTATCTATCGCTACAGTTTTTTTTCTCATGCAATAGGTTTTTTTGAATCACTACATTGAAAATTAAGATTAAGGGATATTCATAAACAAAATACTCAACTTTGGGAAATTTAATTAGTTAGAGCTAATTAATTAAACAAATATATTCAACTGTATAATTAATTATACATACTATTCACTTAAAATAAATAGTCAAATAATTTTCTAAGTTCTTAATTAACATAAAAAAATAAGATGCTTGCCTTTTCATATTAACTATTTTTTCGAAAAAAAGTTATAATATTTGCAATACGCTAAAAACGTCGTCAGCTGAAAACGCAATTTCCTTTATAAAACTATTCGCCTTTCCCGCTAAAATACTCATCATAGAACCCATGCTGTCATATATTTTGGAAGAGTGGATTTAAAAGAATATTCCAGCAAAGAATCGTCAAAGGTAAAAATGGTTATCTTATGTAATTTTAAACTGAGGTGTACTTATAAGTACCGTCGGTAGATAAAGGTGTTGTGTCTGTAATATATGCATGGTGTTCGTAAGTTGCCTAAACTAAGTAAGAAGGATGATAATACCCCTATATGTACTCTATCTACAGTAGAGTTTGGGTTCAAATATAATTCCTTTGAAAATGTTAAAGTGCATCATCCTCTTTAAACTAGATAGTAAACGTATACAAAATTACAAAGTGATTAGTCATTTTCGTATTTTAGAAATCATGTAATAAAAGATAATGAGGTACTACTATGCATCCACGCAACTTACAATATTGAATGAGAGATTGACTCTTTCCTGTTAACTGGTAGTTTATTCATTGCATTCTTGGGTTTGAACTGGTCCTCGATCTGAAAATAATTCTATAGTAACAAACGTATTTATAAACCTCTTACATTATTAAATAATTTGTTTTTTTAATGAACTTCTGTTTTCTTAAACAGTATAATAATATGCTTATTATTTTTAAATAGCAATCATCACTTAAATAAAGGATATTCGTATAGTTATCGTATCGCATTCGTATCTTTATACAAATTAGATTCATTTCACCTGAATTTCACTTTCCATTTGTATTTCAATATCTAGTGGTTTCCTTATTTTTCAAAAACACCTATGCCAGATTTGTGCTACGGGTGGTATTGTTCAGCTTTCATTATATTAGTTGCAAACTCCATCGTTAAGATAGCTATGCACTAATGTAACTTTTGAACATAATTAAGAATATCTTTTATTTGTGAGGTTTTTAGGTCTGTAAAGTGCAAGTCCAGACATTATAATAACGACAATTTTTTTTAATCAATTGCTCCCACGTAGATCTAATATTAGGATTTCCCCAGCTGAAGATTTCATTCATGTGTATGAATCATATTACGATAATATAAAAGTGTTTTTTTTTAAAAGTAGGTTTAATTTCAAGCAGACCTTATTTTTCTATCTTACGTTTCTAACATCGAAATTGAAAATTTAATTAAAAACATTCAGTACTTTTAGTACATATGTGCTCAAAGATATGACAACTAAACCTCACAAAATAAATAATAAACGAAAAAACCCATTTTACTTAGAGAAGACAAATAGGTAAGTATTTCTTTCTGCCAGTCTAAATTAATCTTAACCCAGACGCTGTTTATACTAGTAATTTCTTTAACCATCCCAAATATACCAAGAACAAAAGCAGAAGAATAATTAAACGTGTATAAAAAACAATGGTATTTTTCATTTCATGCTATTAAAAACCATGTTTTTGACAACTTTAGTTTTATTTCTTTTTTTTATGAAATGTGTTTCTCAAGGAAAATTTTTTTAAGAAATCCGATGAAGTAATCTGCAGCTTATTAAATCACTAACTACCTTAAACTACGCAGTAAATTGAGTCATTTTCCTTTCTTCGAAATTAATATTTCTTTATCAGAATATTTTTATTGAATTTATTTTCCTTCACTGAAAATAATTAAGTTAAATATTTGGGGCACACACTGGCCATATTTCTTTCTTAATTTATAATGAAGAATAATTACTTTGCCGCTTAAAATAATGGAGATTATTTTGCCGGTCTTTATGAATGCATGAATATTCTTTCTCCCTTTTGGGTCTTCTTTCCATATAAATGACTCCAAGAATTGTAAATCATAAAACTAAGTGAAGTTTATCATTTAAGCTACTTATTAATTTTTTAATAATTTTTATACATAAACATATATTTTATATTATAAATATACATATATATATATATATAAATATAAAGATTGTTTTTTCAGGTATAGAAGTTTAAGTTGGCATTACTTTCCAAGATGGCGACCAATTTAACAGCTGTCAATTGATTTATTCTCAGTTTGGTTTGGCAATTCATCAAAACGATCATCAAGCAAGGCGTAGATTCGTCGAATGGGCCCAAAACGAGATTGCTGTTGTTCCCGACTTTCATAAGCGAATTTTTTTTAGCGTTGAAGTGCACTTCTGGTTGAATGGCTACGTCAACAAACAAAACTGCCGCATTTGGAGTGCAGCTAATCCACAAGTGTATGTCGAAACAATGTTACATCAGGAAAAACTGACTGTTTCGTGCGCTTTATGGGCTGGGGGGATCATTGGTCCGTACTTCAAAAACGATGAAGGCCACAACGTTACAGTCAATGGTGATCGGTATAGAGCCATGATTACTAACTTTTTCATTCCTGAATTGAACAATCATGATGTCCAGGAGCTGTGGTTCCAACAAAACGGCGCAACATGTCACACAGCTCGTGCCACAATCGATTTATTGAAAGACACGTTTGGTGACCGCCTAATTTCACGTTTTGGACCTGTAAATTGGCCTCCTAGATCTTGTGATTTAACACCACTAGACTATTTTCTGTGGGGCTATGTGAAGTCATTGGTCTCTGCGGATAAGCCACAAACGCTTGACCATTTAGAAGACAACATTCGCCGTGTTATTGCCGATATACGGCCACAAATGTTGGAAAAAGTCATGGGAAATTGGACGTCCAGATTGGACTACAGTCGTGGCAGTCATATGCCAGAAATCATACTTAAAATGTAATGCCATAAGATTATCTTTCGAATAAAAAAAATTCATGTTAATCGAATTATACATCGTTGTTTTATTGCAATTTAAATTTCTATACCTCTCAAAAAACACTCTTTATATATATATATATATATATATATATTGAAAGATAAAAGAATAATGACATTTAAAATATTTTAATTATTATTTACTGTAAGAAAATAATAAATTTTCTTAAAGTTTCAATATTGAGAAATATGCTTCATTGATTATGTAAAAAAAATAAAGACATAATTCTAAGACAGTTGATTGCGCCTAATAGTAAATGGTTACTGCACAAGACTAGGAATAATTTTATTTTGATTAGTATATTTTTACTGTATTTCTTACGTGATTTTTTGCAATATAATATATGCATTAAGCCTTTACTTTATAATTACAAATTTTATGGAAATTATTACTTCAAGAATAATTATATGTGTGAAGGGTTCAAAAATTATGACAGAAATTGTTAGCGTCATGACAAGTGACTGAGCGCACTTCACAGTGATGTGTGCTGAGAACCCCAGAGACAGAATAGACACTGAAATGACGAGAGACCGTACGAATGGTGAGAGACTGAGAGAGAGAGGAGAGGTACGGAGAGAGACACACAATGAAACGACGAGTGCCTAAAAGAGGAACTTTAGCCACTTGGCAACGACACGCGTCTAATTTAGTACAGTATTCTTGTAATCGTGTAATCATTTTTACTTAATTACTGTTGAAGAATACAGTTTTGTTTCTTAGCTCTTAGTCTGTACTAGCATGAACCCCCACCCTGATACAACATGTGTATGTGAATGTTTGTATGTGTGCGTGTGTGTCTGTGCATGCGTATAGGTGTGTGTAAGGAGAGAGAGAAACGTATTTTAAAAGTGCGATTTTGTGTTAGCCTTTATTATAAGTGCTATTCAGAACAATTATGTACACTTTTAACTAAAAAACAACGTTTCTTTAGTTGTACGGTATTTGAAATTTAAGCTTATTTGATTATTGAAAGAAGTTTATCGAAAAAGTACCGTTATTTTATTAAAACTATCTTTAAAATATATTTTCTAATTAGAAAGTTATCAACTTTGTTAAATGAGTTGATAAAAAAAGATTTATATTTTTTTTCAATGCTAGTGCTGCAGTTTTCTTTCCCAAAAATACACTAGTACTTACTCAAACATTAATGTAGAGACAATTGTGTGTGCGTTTGTGCGTGTGCGTGCGTTCGTGTATGTGTACAATTGGATTTTACGAATAACATCTGACCTTCACACATTTAATCTTATACTTCGGTACTATTTCATTTGTTTACTTTAAATTTAATACATAGCATTATATTATAAATACATATGTTGAACTAACAATATTTAGGAAAAGTATTTACCTATCTCTTTGAATTGCAGAATTTGTGAATTACAAATCTAAAACTAAACAAGTTATAATTTTTAAGAATATCGTTTTGTACTTTGTTATAGGAAACATTATAACTACAAATAAAAATTAAGTTCCTTGATGATATATCTTATTTTGTTTCACAATAAACTAAACGTTCTTTTTAGTGTTTGTTGATCCTGAGAGTGAACAGGCGTACCCGAAGGCTCTGCTAAATTAAAAGTACATTCTTCTAATTCGATTTAAGATAGCGTATGTTGATCTGGAATCTTTAAGAACTTGTTCTGATAATATTGCAAACTTTTTAGAGGAGTTTCACTATTTTCTGTTGAATTAATAAAAAGAAGGATAGACATATATCACTAGTATCTTTAGTTTGGCCGAAGAAACATATCTAGAAGATGAGAAATGTTTTTCGCTAACCACCAGTACATTAGTTTGGCGGATTCCTGACAAAAATCCATTTTCCTCAATTTATATTTCTATGAATGATATTTAATTTTTTTTTAAAAAAAGGTGATGTCATGTTTACACAACGAAATTTAAAACTTGTTAGAATTTTTCTCTCATTAATCAATTTAAAAGTATTTTCATCTCAACCTCATACCATTACTTGATAAAGAAATAAGTATTTGATCCTCTATAAAAAAAAATGAAGAATAGGGCAGATGGAGACTATTAGTAAATTACTTATAGTGTTTGTATTCATTTATTGAGGGAGTCTTCAGATTGCTCTTCTTTTTTTTATCCAATAAAAATGATTATATCTACAATGCGCATGTACTTCTTGTCTCGCATATTACGTCAAATGACGTCATTATCTATGTTTGTTCCAAATATTTATTTTTCATGGTGTATTTTTGGACATTATTATATTAATCGCTGATATTAAAATCATGGGACTGCTGGATGAATGTTGAGTTTTATTTTAAAAGTACACTCACTCAAATAACGACTGCCTACGACTAACTAATCCTCAGCCGCTGACTACAAAAATTATATGGCTCTAAAATATCTCAGAGAGTAAGCCAAAATAAAATTAAAAACAAAATAGGAATACCTGCTAGACTAAAAAAATAAAAATAACTGAATAGCAATTATGTTAAAATTCTGAGTAATGGATTCCTAGCTTACTTCTTTTTTAAATTTGAGATTCTAAACGCCATGAAGAAAAAAAACAATAGTAATGAATTTCAGAGATCATTTTATTTTAATGTATTAAACAACATACTTGTTGTTATATATATATATATATATATATATACAAAATTATGTTAGTTTCTGATAAATTCAGAGAGTCCCCTTGATAATAATGATTTTTTCGCTTTCATTAAATATTACAAAAATTTCAAAAATATTTAAGACATCAGTGCATTCATTTGCACTTAGTAGCCAAATTTTTGCGACTACCTAGCACTTATACGGAGATCAGTTGTGCCTAAAGGGTGAGACCGCTATTAATTGGTAATGGGTAATTCAAGAAAAATGAAACATATATTGTACTGTGTTGCTTCTGAAGAAATGGGAATGATTTAGTTGTGTTTGAACGCGGAATGATAATAGGTTTTCGAAGTGTTGGAATCAGTATCATCAAGATATGTGCACTTGGGAAGTGTTAGAGAGTAACAGCTATCAATAGCTACAGATAGTTGATTACCCTACTGCAAACCATGTCTCAACGTCAATCTTGTAGATGACATATGCTACTGGCTGCTTAGTTGGAAAAAAAATTGGAAAAGCTCTCCAGGTTAATAGAAACGCAACCGAAGGTCAAATTGCATGGAGTTTTAATCACGGTGCAATGGTGAACGTTTTTAAATCAGCGTTTATAAGCTGTGGAGAGCGCCCCCTTGGGGGCCGTGACCAGTCTACAAGGAGGACGCGAACATATTGAAATGTCGAAAACAAAATTTTACCTAATTAAATTTGTTTACTTTCAGTGAATAATTAAATACATTCTGACATAATAAAAATAAAATACACATTTACGCTGATAATTGTATCAGTTCTGCACAATGTATTTTATAATTAATTTAACAGTATAAAGTTTTAAGAACAAGTTTAATATTTACCAGGGACCCCATGGGCTTGTCATTAAAAAAATATGTACAAAAATTAACATTTATCTTTGTAATTTGTACTGCTTATATTTAATCCCTTAGCTGCCGATTAAAAGTTACGCGATTTGCTTCCCAATGTCAACTGTTTTCCACGTAGGCGCACGTGTGTGATGTATTGGGGGCAGGGGTAAGGAATAAAGAAGCAAGAAATAAGTAAATCCTTCTCAAACACTGCCAAGGTCCTTTTATTGCATTCTAAAGCCTTCGGGAAAATTATATGGATAGATGTGTATTTAAAAATTCGTATTTGGGAAAGACGTATATATTGGTATTTGGGTTCGGGATTGGTAATGGTATTCGGGAAATTGGTATTTGGGTTGAGCGAGAAGTTTATATACATCAGTGGTTATTAAGAGGTTAAAGTCGTATTGTAGCTTTAGCTCTAAAGTATAGTATTATTTGAATTCAGTACATTTTTTATTGTATGAGGGGGGCGCAATGTAAATTATGATTAAATATTGTGTCGCGAGTATTGAAACTTTGAGAAGCACTGCCTTAAATGATCTTTTTACCTTATATTGTATTGCATATGCAATGGTAGCCGACTGCTTGTTCGAAAGCCTCTACTGTTGGCCTTGAATTGGAACAGACGCCTCCACTTGACGAAGATGGACAAGGGGTGGACTAGAAATGACTGGCAAATGGTCATGTGACCCGATGAATCACAACTATAATCACACCATGAAGATAGAAAGGTACGAATATTAAAATTTAGAATTGAATTACGAGCTGCATATGCATTGTCACAACACTTTAAACTGGTGGAGGCAGTATTATGGTTTGGGAATTTTGTTTTCTCGTTGCATGTGATCTTTGACTCATATGGTGCAACTTCTCAATGCTTAAAGGTATTTAAATGTTATCTCGGATCAAGTATACCTTATGAAGGTATTCGAGTACAATAAAGTCATGATTTTTCTCAAAAATTGACAATTTTTTTAATGATTTAATTTTATAGGTCATCTATTAGCTTAATAAAAATACCAAATTTTTTATATTCCACACACTAGAACAAAAACTACAAGTGTTTTAGTAAAAACAAATGCCACAACTATACATAAGATGTCAAACTTTAAAATGCGTTTTACACTAAATGTGTTTTTTCGAAAAGCTCAAACGGGGACAACGATTAGTCAAAATATTTTAAAAATAATTTGCTGAAATATTTGTGTATGATATGTATAATAGTAGAAGTGTTTTGACCTTCAAATTTATGAATCACTGTTCTGTTTTAAAATATACAGTCCTTTATGTGAATATAATCACTGATTTTATTAGCAGTTTCATATAATCACTAAGATAAAGTGCTCTAGTTTTCGTAAAAATTAGAATATCTTTTAACCTGATAGTCATTTCAAACATGAATAACAAAGTAACACTTCAAAATTGGAAATTTGAGAATTTGCTCATAATATATTTGCACACAGGTTGCCCGGTGTATGTAATTTTTTTGAAAAGTTTCCAAAGTTTTTCCGTTTTTAATATAATAATACTTTTTTTTTTCTTTTTCAATTTTAGGATTTTTACCTTAAAATATACTAAATAAATCTAAAAACCACAACAAAAATCCCCATATCTCCATTTTTTCAATAAAAAAAGTGGTCGTAAGTAGTCGGATACATTAAATTAATGAAGTACCGTTCCAAGGAGGGATACTTACAGCGAGAAAATGCCTCCTTTTATATTGCTGGCATTGTCTTTTCTCTAAAATTTTAGTAATAATCATGGTTTTCTATAATGTTTCAAATATTCTGATGAAAGGTAAACTAACGATCGCATCTCATGCAGGACGCAGCACTTACTGTACTATGTAGATTTGTACTTACTTATGAATATCCCCAACCGGGTGCGACAACAATGCATTCAGCTTTTGAAAAAGTTTATAGATCCATTGTCTTAGTAAAATCTAATTTGGTATCAGGGGAATCCTTTTTTTCTTAAATATATAGGTACTATTCTATGTGATTTTTCCTAAGCAATCTGTTTCATGGATCAGATTATTAAAATACGTGCACATAGCGTATGAAACATTTTTTCATTCTGCAGCGAGCCTCCGTTCACGTTGGTGGAATGAAGAATCATCTTCATAAATCAGTAAGTGTCTTTCATTTTTGTTTACCCGTTCAAGTACGTTCAAAGGTACTATCTACCTCAATTTAAATCTGTCGAGATAATAGAGGAGCCAGCTCAGTGAGCTTTAGCATACTTCCGTCGAAAAGGAAGAATTATTTATCATTTACTCAAGTACTATCTACAGATAGTTCATTGAACTTGAATATAAAAATTTCTTATCCTTTATCTATACGCACTATCACAATTCACATATAAACAATCATTCAATCTAAGGGATTTTCGAGTCCATCCTCTATCCTCCTCCACAAACTCAATTTACTAACTTTAAATCGTAGTTATCCTTACTTAAGTCGCGGTTCCTTTACAGAAGACGTGTCAAACTTTCGACTGACAATGTGCATTTTTGCAACCTAATCCGTATATTGGCACATAATAAAATATAATAAATTAACAAACCGACAAAAATACCAATAAAATAGGTAGGATTTTAAAAAAATATTTAAATTTAATTATTAAAATTTATTATTAATTATTAATTAACTATTATTAAATTAATTAATTAATTATTAAATTAAAATTATTAAAAATTTTCTCTTTTTTTTGCTGCTATTACTAAACAACATGCGTACATTTTTTTCGAATATATTTATTAATTTTTTGAACATTAAAAACATGAGGTCCTCGACTTATTGTAAAGTAGAACATACAACCATCAACAAAACAGAACTTATAAAACAAAATATGTAACACAGAACTTGCGACCCACAACTTAAAATAAAATAGAGCTTGTGGCCTGTAATATATGAATTTGACATACCTGTTTTACGGGAAGATGTTCTGAAATCAAACAATTTATTAGAAGTACTTTCCCTTGAGGGTTAGTAAAATGATGAGAAAAGAATCCACATTTCAATGCACGATTTTCTTTTTGGCGATGTCTTAAAATTAACTGTACATCTGCGAGATTTTAGTTTAAGAGACTATTTGACTATACCTTTAGATCAGTAATTGTATTACAGATCTCTATGTGTTAGGTTTTAGATGCAACTGTCTGAGTGAGATAACAGTTTTTCTTTCGACATTCTTAACAAAAATATGTTCGGTGTATTGAGCTGTAAGGAGTTCTTGGTCATTCGATCTGAAGGTCATAAGAAACTGTTTCATGTTCATTGAGAAGTTAACAGTTGTATAGCAGCAGATGATTTGAAAAAAGCAATGATTAATCTTTTCTCAAATATGTTTCTCCATATTTTTGTCAGCACTAAATATTACCGTTAAGTTGTAATAAGCTCCCCTATATACAATATCTGTAAAGGGCCAAAAAACAAAACATTACCCAATTTTTTATTATATACAACATAAATAAAATGGAATAAATCACTTAAGTCAAAATAACCCTTAATTTGTCCCGATGACAATGCGAAAAAAAATGTGTGATTATATTTACAAAAATAGGATGAAAAAGGTGATTACACAAATCATATCTTCTAAGGTAGTCACTTGCAGAAAAGAAAAGCTATCTCTATCTCATTAGTCCACTAGATCTTATTTTTAATATGTTGAAAATTGCATGTCAGATGCATACATGAACAATATGTAATAATTAGTTATTGATTTGATTGTGTGAATCTTTACTGCAATAGTTTTGCAATTTCTTATTTCTTCCAGGTTATTTCATTAATTCTATACATCTGCACTGATAATATCAGCATGAAAATTGTTTAAATGCTGGTTATATAAGTTATCTAATCTTTTTTTCAGATTCCATAAATGAATATTCATATTTGTGGAGATTCATAACACTAGAAAAAATATATTAAATTAAAGTATTCAAATAATTTTCAAAAAAAAAGTGACGTAACAACATTATTTCGATTAATACAATGCAATAGTTGGAGGGTAAAAGCGCTTTTTCATTTCTTAAAAAAAATTATTTTGTTTAAATTATGCTATGTAATTAGAATGTATTGACTCTGCAATCAGCTATACTAGAACAAACAAGCTTTTACATAACGCTTCCAATTTTTTTAAATTGAAATTATTTAATGTATTACATAAACTTTGCTTATTAATTAATGTTTTTTCCATATTGAAGAATATACTTCACTCTATTAAAACAATTATTACAATTTAAAGTCTCAATAAAAAAGACTTTAGAAAAATAATCCTAGCACTCTTTCAGACTCATCTTCACTTTCTTTTACAATATTACATTCAATAAATTTTAAATTACCAATACGATGTTCAATTAAAAGAAATAATAATAAGATTGGTAATAAAAAGTAATTAAAAATACCAATAAAAATTAGATGAATATTATTTGGAATGTTCAGAGTGTGTTTTTTTCAATAGTTTTGAATGTTTTCTTTTCTTTATTTGTTTTATTTTTCTTTTACTTTTGACTGAAAGTAGATAGAACTTGCTTCAGTGTAGAACCATAAACACTTACTCTCATTTATTTAAGCAAAAGTAATCGGATAATAGAATCAAAATTAATTGCTCATCCCTGAAAGACGCCTTTTTGATATGATATAATCTTTTGTGAGCCAATGAGTTTTTAATTGAGAGTAATGAGATACTAGATCTTTGAAAAAAATGTTTTTGATGGGAAGTTGTACTATTTTAGGATCTTCTTAGGTATGAATTGCATAAAATGGGTCTTTTAATGAATTTTCTTCTATTCGATGATTGATTATACTTTATTTGGCGAAAAAAGAAATAGAAAAACTAAAAAGAACGACACCCCTGCATTAAAATCCAACAGTAGGAATAAAACATTTAGTTCAGCTGCGAAATTTTAATCTTCCATCCAACTTTATGTTGTTAAAGAAAGTTATTTGTTTCGGTCTTATTTTGTATAGAAATATCATTGAAAAAAATGTTATTTTATTGAATAAATTTTCCAGTCATATTTAATTTAATAACAATTTATGTATGTATTTTTAAATGCATAGATTATTTTCTTGTATTTCGATGTGAAAAAAAAATTGTTACATTTGTAAAGGATGTTTATTAGTGTTATATTAAGCAAATTTCCATAATACAAATGTGCTTCAAGAGCCCCTTTAAGATGGCTTGCTGATCAAAAAGAACACTTTAAATTAATAATTAAACTAATCCAGTGTTTTATTGACAGATAAAATTGACCATAGCATGTATAATAATGTATTATAAAAGCGCTTCTTTTTAAGAAGAAAAAAATAATTTCGATTCTTCAAAACTGTAACAATTTAAAATGTTCACAAAACTGAATTTTCATTAATTGCTTTATTTTGAATGTCCTTAAAAATAACTTCCTTGGTATAACATATAAATGCAGACAATTTATGTAATAGGAATTTCTTCAAAATAACTGGGCACTTGAGAGTTTTACAGGTTTTTATTCTTGCTAACTTATAAGCTAATAGAATGAATTTCATTCATTTTATTGCAAGTAATGCATGAAATTAAATATACGTAATACAAAAATGATCATCAAAGTTTCATATGCAGTCTAATTCTTCCAATTTTGTTGTCAGCATATTTTTTTAAAAAAATAAGAGCTTAAGGGAGATAAAGAGTTATATTTAATTTCATGATACACTTTTTTGAAAGAAAAGATTTTTAATACGCTTCCGATAACAACCAATTATGTTATAATGAAATAGAGTGCAACAACTCCTGGTAATATAACATCCTAAGGAATGCATCAAATTATATTCTCTTTTTAAATGCATGCTAAAAATAAATAAGATGTCTTTATTAAATACTAAAAATTGAAATAAATATTGTATAAATATTTTAAGAAATTTTTAAATATGTAATACATTAGACACTATCATTCAGAAATTTCTGCTGTATTATGATGCTAAAAAATTTAATCTTTTCGGTTTTCAACTACTTACATTCATTTTAGTTACATGTAATTAATAAAATTTTAAACTGAATTTGTAAATTTGTGAATTTTATTAAACTAGTATTTCAGTAGCGTGTAAATATTGTGGCATTATTGTTTGAATACATGTTAAACTATTGAACTGCATTTTGAATATATATATATATATATATACCGGGTCATCAAAAAGTCAATATAAATTTGAAAACAATAATAAATCACGGAATAATATAGATAGAGAGGTAAAAATTGACACCCATGCTTGGAATGACATGGGGTTTTATTAGAACAAAAAAAAAAAGTTCACAAAATGTCTGACAGATGGCGCTGGACAACAAAACGTCAGTGACTGCGCATGAAAATCGCGTAGAAAAGGGTCATGAGAGAGAGAAACAGTTGCACCAGCAGTCGCAGCATGTTGACGTTACCTGAAAAGGTACTGTTAGTGAAGCTGTATTATCAGAATGGGGAATGTGCTAATGCAGCGTTACGTTCATATCGCCATACGAAGGGGATTCGAAAGGGGTACAGGTCCGTTGACAAATGCAGCTGTGGCGAGAATGATTTCGAAGTTCGAAGTGACGGGTTGTTTAGACGATAGACCCCGTAGTGGCCGACCGAGCACACGGCGGAATGCTGCTGAGACGGTTAAGGATGAAATGGAGACAGTAGCGGCTTCGTCTATGCACGGGGAAGTCAGCGCCCGTGCAGTCGCACCGGTATTCCATACACTACTGATGGCCGCGGTAGCCGAGTGGTATGGGCATCGGATCGTGGCTGGCTTTGACGGGTTCGTTTTACCACTGAAGACCCGCCGTGTAGGGCAGCTGACCACGCAAATCTGTCGAGAGCTGAAATGTCCTCCCGTTGGTGTGGTGTGGTAGTTAGGAGAGAGGGGGGCCAGCTCAGGTGTCGTCCACGTCACTTGACCATGGTTCAAAATTACGTGGTCCGTCGCCAAAAGCCCACGTGCAGCTGAACAGTGCGACGTTAATCTTCACTCACTCACTCACTCACTCACTCCATACACTACTGTTTGGTTGGCACTTAGGCGTAACCTCCGATGCTATCCGTACAAAATCCATCGCCATCATGAATTGTTACCTGGCTATTCCGTGAATCGGAGGACATTTGCGGTGTGGGCATTTCAAAAGATGGCGGAAGATGACGATTGGTTGAGTAACTTGTTGTGGACCGACGAAGCTCATTTCACGCTCCGAAGGTCTGTCAATACCCACAACTGCAGACTTTAAGCTACTGAAAATCTTAGAACTGTCGTGGAAACTCCATTGCACGACGAGAAAGTCACGGTATAGGTTAGATTTACCACATCTACCGTTATCTAACCTTTTTCCTTCGAGGAAATGCGTGATTCTGGTTTGTAACTGCTACCGTGACGGGTGAGCGGTACGCCGATATGTTACAGAATCGCATCATCCCCAGCCTGGCTGATAAACACCTGCTGGACCGTACGATTTTTATGCAGGATGGTGATCCACCCCATATTGCTAGACGCGTGCAAGATCTCTTGCGCAGGTCGTTAGGTGATGATCGTATGCTCAGCCGCCACTTTCATCATGCTTGGCCTCCCAGGTCCCCAGATCTCAGTCCATGCGATTATTGGCTTTGGGGTTACCTGAAGTCGCAAGTGTATCGTGATCGACCGACATCTCTAGGGATGCTGAAAGACAACATCCGACTCCAATGCCTCACCATAACTCCGGACATGCATTACAGTGCTGTTCACAACATTATTCCTAGACTGCAGCTATTGTTGAGGAATGATGGTGAACATATTGAGCATTTCCTGTAAAGAACATCATCTTTGCTTTGTCTTAATTTGTTATGATAATTATTGCTTTTCTTATCAGATGAAGCGCCATCTGTCGGACATTTTGTCACCTTTATTATTTTTTTGGTGTAATAAAACCCCATGTCATTCCAAGCATGTGTGTCAATTTTTACCTCTCTATCTACATTATTCCGTGATTTATTAATTTTTCAAATTTATACTGACTTTTTGTTCTCCCGGTATATATTTCCAGAAAATAAGATGTAATTATAACTATGAGTAACAAAATTACTGCCGCTCTGTCTGCTTACATTTAGTGTACAAATTATTGTAAAATTTATGAGAACTGGTAATAATTACTAATTCTAATGATGTAATATAGTTTAATTCCAAATTTAATAAACTATAGAATAAATATATGTTTCGATGCAAATTATATGAGTTGTATGTATGTGGCTAAGGAAACTTTTGTATATGTGGCTAAGTAAACTTTCGTATATGGGGCTAAGGAAACTTTTGAAAAACAACCCACAAAAAAAAAACCTAGTTAATATCGGCCAAAATTAAATATTGTTATCATTTAATAAAATGTTGCACTTAAAGGATTTGTACATTCACTGAAAAAATCGCCATAAGTTCATACTTAAGGCTAAAGGTTACAAAAGCTACTAGTTATATTTATTATCAATTATTTTTATTTAACCAATCTTTTTATAGCTTGTATTGTAAAAAAAATAACCTTCAGAAATGCTTTAGTATTTAAAGTTGATACATAATATTTTCAATCACGTATAATTTTATCAAATTACTTTTAAAAAATCAGTCTATAAAGTCTCAAAAATAAAAAAAATACATACGTTTTTTACTATATATTCAGTCTAACATTGCTTATAAATATAAATGCACAGTGACATCAAATTTAATTTCCACTGTATTCGTATGCATATATATGCATTTCTGCATAGAGATATTTTGTTACATATAGATTAATTTACAAACGAAACAACTTATTCATCAATATTTATTAAACCAAGCACTAATTTATTGACTTACTTAAACAAAACTTTACATTTATCATCAAAGTAAAATTTTATTTATATTAAAATTCTGTGCGCATATATGTTACATATTTTAAACGTATGATTTATAATTTAAGTAAATTCAAAACATATCATTTCAACATGATGAAAAAAATTCATGTTCTAATTAATCAAATAACATAAAAAATTTCTACGAAGTATTCATTTAAAGATGTTTCCCAATGTGTATTTTTCACAAATGTTTTTCAAATAATCTGATTTTAATAATTTTTACAAAGTGTATGAAAAATAATTAAAATAATAAAATATACATTATAATTATTTTTGAATAATCACAAAAAAATTATTGAAGCTATTAGGTGCTATAGAAATGTTCGTGTTTGTTCAAAAACAGACAGCTGAAAAGCGTTTAGATAAAGAGAATATACTACATCAATTAAAAATATTCGATAAAAGATATTTAATTTTAAACATTTTTTTTTCAAATAAATCTTTATATATATATATATATATATATATATATATATATATATATATGTAATAAGAAGGGTATTTGAATTAAACTTTCATTTATTAGTTTCTTCGTTTTCATCAAAAAAAAGGACATTTCTAAAACATATTTTCTAAGAGTAAATTGAGTTCATACAATTTATGTGGAATTATTTTAAAGATTATTTTGACATTATGCACAGATTTGTTTTCCTTTTTTTTTGCATTTATATTTTATGAATAGTAGTTTTAAATGAATAACCCTTTAATATTAAAACTTTTTTTAATCTAAGAAAGAATGGAATGTTTGAAAGAGCATAATAGAGTGGCTGTGATACTAAGACTTTCAATATTGGCAGAATTCTTCTAACATATATTAATTTTTATCTTAATTTTGAAGCTTTGGGCAGTTGCCAAGAAAAAATTAGTTGTTTTAATACTCTTAAAGTGACAGATAATCTATAAGTTGAGTAAAATTAGTTGTATTTTTATATTAGTTCAAGTAGAAGCCATAGCTGAGCCCAATCATTAATTATAAATTTAAAAGTTAATAATTTTAGCATTGCAATCAACTTATAGATTAATAATTGTGTTATTAATTTTTCCTTACTTTTTATTTTTTATTTAATGTTATATTGTCAAAAGTAAAGTGAATATTGAAAAAGTTTCAAATCTCATTAAGGTGTTAGTAGTGAAAAAATTAATAAAATATATATTAAGGTGTTTCAAGCTATGGAAATATGTTCCCACAAAATAAGAGTAAATAAAAGCAAATTGTTTCTGAATATTAAATAAGATAATGAACAAATTAATCCTAAAAGTATTATGCTTACTAAAACTATGTGCAAAGATATGCAGAAAATTTAGAATCATTTAAATGGACAGTTTATGACATTTTACATATAAACTGCATCTTCATTCTAAGATTCAACATCTTGATAAAATGTTTTACTAAATATATGTTGAGCTCTATTCATAATTTATGGACAGTTTTGTATTTTATATTTATTTTATGTTCGAAATCAATTTTAATTTAAGTTTTCTCTTTTTACATCATTGGCTAAATATTAAATGTGTATCTGCTAAGGTTTTTTTACTTATGTTTGTAATATTTCTGAAATTAAATGTGAAATTATATGGTTTATTGCACACATTCGTCAGTTTTGTAACCTCTTTTAAGACAAGAATTAAATGGTTAACTTTTAGCACCATTTTAATTTTAGTTATAGTCTTTAACTTTGAAACATAGCTCATATCATTTTTACCGACTTCCACTCTTGAATATATGCATATATATATATATATATATATATATATATATATATATATATATATATATCATCATCATTATCACATGATAAGTTTTATTTGTTCATATTTGTGTAATGCTGCACAGTTACAGTTATGAATAGAATTCGTAAGGATTGATATATCTTTCATCAAGACGGAGCCAGATACAATGTATCAGCTTATGCTTTTCTTTCAAACAAATTTCATTTTTCTCACAGAAGAGAAACTAAGCTTAGAATTTAGAATTATAGTACGAATCTTTTAGGAAGACTACCCCGAACGCCAGATTTTCGAGTGCTATATAACTACAGTTAAACAAATATTTTCAAAAGGAGCATCTGAAAGTATTTTTTAATAACAAGTAATAGTTGGCGTTTCAAATGTTTCTCTATTCATTCTTTAAAAAAGAATAAATCAAATTTGTTTATGAACAGGGAGTGTGGGTTTTCAAAAATGAAGGTTTCATTGTTATAAAAGAAGTGCTTTAAACGTCATACAACCTAAGAAATCCTATGGTTTTATGCGTTATGATTAATTGGATCAATACCCAGTGCAATTTTATTTTTATTCTAAGTATATTTATATAATATGCAAAAAATAAGAAAATTATATATATATATATATATATATATATATATATATATATATATATATATATATATATATATAATTATATATAGTATATACTCAAATCATGATGGAATTAATAAAAGCTATCAAGAGTTAGATAATAAACCTAACAAGACATTAGATTGACTATATTAAGTTCTTAAAAAGTCTCAGTCACAAAAAAAATAATAAATAAAATTCTGAGATTACAATAAAAGTTTTTAATGTCACTTGAGTAGAGGGGTGAAAGTAATAAAATCATGTTTTTGCTTGTTTTCTTTGATTTCAATTTGCATTTAATGTTTAACTTGTTAATAAGAAGGTTAGATGAAATGCAAAAACCATTAAAAATGACACGATTGTGTTTGAATTACTCTTTATGCATACCTAAAGTATTATTTAATTTCTAAATGTATCGAATTCATTTTTTCCTTGTTTTGTAACCAATACACTTACTCAATCATAAATATATTGTTTAAATTTCTTTAGGAAAGTTGTTAAAGGATAATGATACTAACCAGGACAAAAATATGACTAGTGTTAGGAATTTAATATCTAAAATCAAATAAAGGATATTCGACCATTGCTAAAAATACCCATATATTGGCTCAAACGGAAAGAGCAGTTAGTTACGAAATTTATATTTAACTATCTCAAATTTCTTAACAAAAACAAATGAATTTTATTGGTTTATTTGAAAACGATCATTTCAAAGAGAGGAACTTATTCGGCTCTAATCAGCGTAACCCAGCGTTACTCAAACTTTGGGGTGTGACCCCCTAGCGGGGCGTGAACATATCGAAAAGTCTAAAATAAAAGATTAAATAAATATTGATTTAATGGAATTAATCAAAACCAAATACATTATGAGATTATAAAAAATACACATTTACAATGATATATTATACTTCTAATATTATTAGTACCGTACAATATACTTGATAATTCATTTAACAATACTATATTATTAACAAGTTTTATAAATAATAGAAATCCCGCGAGCTTTTACGAACTATATGCTGCAGATTTTAATACACTCATGGACAAAAAAAACAGCGCACCAAGGAATAAATGCGGGATCGTAACGAAACTTCGCATGAAGGTACATATCGGAAGGATAAGCAAATGGTTAGAAACGCAGCGTAATTGCGCATTAAGCATAGCCGGTAGAGGGCGTTTAACGTCGCTCTTCGTGGATTATAAAACAGGTAACCAAGGTTTGTTTCAGTGTTCTGAATCGTTTACGAAGAAAAACTGAGGTAGATATGACATTATGCAATTTCTAAATACAAAATGAGCAGCTGTCGCAGTTTGAGAGGAAATGAAATTATCGGCTTGATGGAAGGTGGATGGTCAATTCGGTAAGTAGTTCGTCAATTAGGCCGCTCTGATTATGTTGTGAGGAAGTGTTGGGACCAGTGGATCCGAAATATGTCATTTACACGAGGAATAGGCCCAGGACGCCCTCAACAGAGCAGTCGTCGAGAAGACCGCCACATCGTAAAAAATGCACACGTGCAGCCAACTGTTTCATCAGCCACTTTCGAGGCACATGCGCCATCTTCAATAGGGGTCCATTATTTCTTCTCGAACCATACGAAAGTGCATGGATGAAGGACATTTTGGATGGCAGTGCCTATTACGTGTGTTGCCCTTGACGCCCAACCAACGATGACTCTATTTAGAGTGGTACCGCGCACGAGGAAACTGGATTGCAGGTCTGGAATAGAACCAAGTCGTCTTTAGCGACGAATCCAGATTCAATCTCAGAAGTAAAGTCAATCGCGTTTGTATGTGGGGACCCCGTGTTTAACGCCTCAATTCTGACTTTAATTTACAGCGACACACCGCTCCCACAGCTGATGTGATGTTATGGGATGCCACTGCTTACACTACATGGTAATCCCTAGTATTGATCCGTGTCACCAAGACAGCCCAGCGGTATGTCCATGACATCCTGCAACCACATGTGTTGCCACTCATGCAACGGCTACCAGTAGCCCTTTTTCTTCAAGACAATGTTCGACCTCACACTGAAAGGGTGTCAAAAGACTGTCTCCACACTGTTACTACCCTTCTTTGACCTGCTCGATCCTCATATTTGTCTCCAATCGCACAAATCTGCGATCATTTGGGACGGTGAATTAGGCATCCCACTTGTTTGAACGAACTAGAGGCAAGGTTACAGCAAATACGGAACAAAATGTCTCAATACATAATACAGAACTTGTATGACTCAATGCTTGATCGTATCACAGCGTGCATTTGCTTCTGAAGGGGGTTCAACAGGATATTAAATCATCCGTTCTTTTGCCTTTTTCTCTGAAATAAATGATCATTTTCTTCGATTTTCTAATCATTTACTTAGATTAAAGTAGCCATTACGTATGTAAAATTTCGTTTCATTTTGACGACTTTTTCTTGGTGCACTAATTTTTTTGTTCATGAGTGTACTTATTTTAATAATATTTACAGTTTAAAATTAAAATCGTATTGCAGCTTTAGCGTTTAAGTGCATTATAATTGAATTCAATACATCGTTATTGTATGGAGGGGATGCCATGACAATTATGATTGAAATTGGATCACAGATATTGAAAGTGTTAGAAGCACTGGAATAACCTTAATAACATCACCCCTCCACACACACAACTAAAATATATCGATAAAAATAAGTTAATGATTTATATTTAGATACCATGGCTTTCATGTGGCACAGGTAAAATTCGAATGCTGTATAGCAGAAAAAAGAAGATATTATATTTGTATAATGGACCCCCACCCACAATTCATGACGGTCACATGATAAAAGAAATCTCTTCCCTCATAGAATTCAATCTAACATTATATTTGTACTTTTCTTAAAATTTAGATAAAAATTCAAATTTGATAATTTGGAAAAGGCGTTCAAACATAACAATACTCCAAACAGTTTTCTAAATTTAAAAAATAAAGTCTAATATTATGCTTCTATTTTAAATCCAGTACATTTTGGTTCCTTTTTGCATTAATATTTTTGACAAATAGGAACTTTTTAAAAGAAAGTTTCAGCAAAACAAAGCAAAAAAAATAATAACCACAGCGGAGCTTTAAAACTATTAATACAAGTAGCTGAAGAAATGGAAATCCATTTCTTATTCTTTTAAATAGCATTTATAAAACGCATGTTCTTCTCCCTCCCTCCCCCTATTTATTCCACTTCGTTAAATACGATAATAATTCCAAGTTGTTTTAAAATAGTTTTTTTATTTAATTTGTCTTAATGTTTCATTTGGATATATTGCTGTGTATCAAAAGAACCAATTTTTCTTTTTCATTAGTCAAAATTGCAGTTATTTTGAGCAGCTATTTTATGATATAAAATTATGGCTAGACGCTAACATTAAAATCATGCAATTGATGTCTCGACAAAAAGAAGATAATTGAATGTACTTCAAAGACTTAGCAATATCAGTAAGTTTAATTTTTTATTTAAATATAATTAAAAATTCGTCTTGAAGGGAGGGGAAAGAGTTAAATGCACTGTTCATAACAACGTTTAGAATTTTAACAGTTCCCCGGATGTAACTAAACATTTGAAACTTTCAATCAAATGCAGATAAATTTATGAAACTCGTGCATTAAATAAATACAGTAATATGTGCATGAGTAATGCGCTATGTTGCATTTCAATACTATACAGAAATTTAAAAGTATGATTAAAAATTAACGGAAAGTCTCAAGAAAAGGGATTGGGTTTCCATTCGTCAATGACCAACGACTGCCATGCAAATATAAAACCGACGAGCTCAGGACAGTAATACTGAACACTGTGAAGACTCTCAAAGACTTCTTGTTAGTAACTTCTGAGGGGACAGGCATTTTTTTCAAGTCAACTTAAAGAATTATAAAGCCACAACACGAATCTCAAGATATTAAGTAGGCTATTTTATCGCTATAAAAAACCATTGGACTTATTATATTGCGGCTAGTAGCTACCCTTAACACTGTAGCAGAGTCTTGGGGGGGGACAAATGTACATACTTATTTATCGAGTTAACGAGTGTGCCACCCCGTTGTTATTTCAGATTTGTCCCAATTTTCCGTGCAACAACACAATGGATGTCTCCCTCTTTGAGGAGTACACAAATGGTCCACTAGCATTATATATAACCATGCGAGCGCTACGCCTTTTTTACTCTAGAATGTCCGTCGGTGTCAATTTGACATCAGAACCTGTTCATTTCGTTCTCCTTTCCGCATTCTTGCAGGGAATTTGAAAATTTTACGTGACTTTTAATAATTTCTCCTAATGATTACACATAAACAGTTTTATGGTTGTAGGTTAATAAGGACATATTTTACAACTAAATATAACTAGAACGTCCGTCTGCTGATGTCGTTTCGACATCATGACTATTTATCATTATAAAAAGCTGTCGTTCAAGAAAATATAGATTACTATAAGTACATACCATATTAGTGAAACAAAACTTCCCAGAGTACTTTCGCACATTTTTTTTTACCTTGAATGCAGTGTTATTGAGTTCAGAGTGGAAATGAATCAATTATACTAAATTTGTTTTGTCTAAGTGTTTCGTTATACAGTTTTTTAACTGCTCATAAAAAATGTGTAAAGTAAAATAAAATAAAACTCATTTAATTTTTGAACTTAGTGCGGAGTAGACAGCCTGAAGCGATGGCTCTTCGAAAAGGTCTAAGCTCTGATGAAATGGCTGATTTGTTGCGAGAGCTCTCAGAGAATGAATCGGTTTTAATATATATCTCGATGAAGACATAATATTGAATGAAAGTGACTACGAAGAATCTGAAAAAAGTGCAGATGTATCAGTTGATATTTCAAGAAATTTCGATATATATGTCGCTAGGGATGGCACAGAATGGGCACCGCATAGTAGTAATGTTCCTGGCAGGTTTATGACTCGAATAGTTTTGCTACAAAGCAAAGGTATAGCAAGCTTCGCGAAATATAATGTCAAAATCAAATTTATTATATAAAGGGCCATAATATCTAATAATTACATGAAATAAAATTAAAATTTTGTTAAACTAAATTCTATTGAATAGTAGTCCTGAAATTATTTATTTAAAACAATTTCTTTATATATTTTTTTCGCGGTGTCGAAACGGCACCAGTGGACTTTTAACCCTCTAAGTGGATACCTTCCTCCTGAAAAGTTATTCCAAAAGCGTTTTACTCTTATTTTGCTATTACCTTCGAAAATGCAACAGATTTCAATTATTTCCCCCTTTTAGAACTTGGGAGGTCGAACGGGGACAATTTTATGACCTAGTTCGGTTCCTTTCTCAAGTAAGAACCAAGAGATCAATCGTTTACAGCTAGCTGTTAAGTTGCCTTGGGCAATCTTGTATGAAAATCGTAGTTCTACTCTGTCGTTTCCCCATACATTCAGTCACAGTAAAATTAAAACAAAATGCAGGGTAAAGAAAACATGAAATAAATGGTGTGTTAAAAGTTGAAAAATAGTTATATTTTATTCAAACAAAATTTATTTTTCTGTCATTTTTTAAAAATTAAAAAAAAATATTTTGGTATTGCGATTTCAACCAGAAAAAAGCACCATGTATTAATTTTTGAATATGAGAGTAAGAAAACGCGCTCACTTTCCTGTTTTTAAAAAAAGTTATGAGGTAAAAAGAGTAAATGCCCTATCTTTTTTTTAAACATTAAGACAATAAATGGTGCATATTTATGAAAAAAAACAGATCTTTCTCTATTCAATTATATTTTTAATTTAAAATAACATAAAAATGAATTCAATACTTTTAATTTATTTAAATTTAAATCATATTAATGATATTTTTATGTTAACTGAATATTTTTCGGAAAAAATATAAATGTTCATTCCTAGTGCTCTCCTTTTCGAACTCTTTGTATTAAATAAAAATATCTTTTCTACATCGGCATTTGTGATGGACATAACACACATTCAGTCAATAATTTTTAATTTTAATGGGGGATATACTTCTTCATATGTCCATGACAGTACTTCTAACCATTTTCTATTTAAGTTAAATTTCTTATCTTTCTGTTTCTTTTATTACAAGAAAAAATGTCACACATCGATAACTACATTTTCACACAATTCAGTTATTACAAATTCTAATGTGAGAAAAATTCTCCCTAATTAATTTTGTCTTTCAAAACAGTACACTTAAAGCAATTTTGTTCAGAGAAGTTAACCAACAGTTCCACAATGTATTCATACCAAATTTTAAAAACAAATTGAACACTTGGAAATGTATCCTGTATTAAATTTTTCAGTATACACAAATATTTCCTGCTGTAGGGAAGATATAGTATGAGATGTGGTGTGCGGTTGTGAAAGAATGTTTTTGTACGTATCGACTATTTTTGAAAATTTATAAATATCACTGAAGCTGATCATATAACTGCAAATGAGCCTTATTTTAATGTGTGCTGGTATCAAAGTAAAACACTTTACAATATTAAACATCCTATGGGTTTACACTTTACAATATTAAACAGCCTATGGGTTTATACTCAATATCAAACTATTCGCAAAATGGCTTACAACTTCTATTCAAATTGTAAAGAAACTGAAATAGATAAATATATCTTATTGTAGTCAAAAATAGTTATAATATGTAAGTATCCTATTTCTCCACTTATTTCTGTACATTTTAAAAACTGTAGCTGAATGCAATTTTTTATATTTATAAACAAGGCATAACAGCTCACACAGTCGTAAAAATGTCTTTATCATTTTTAAATATACTACTATAAAACGTATATGGATTGTAAATCAGTTGTAAAATCCTAAAAGCTTTTACACGTGACCATTGGACTCTGAGGTGCATGAACAGATGTCCCGATTTGGTGGTCTGTCTAAAGAGAGACCTTCTGTGTTTAACACCCGAAGCAAGCTTGGTACTCATTTATCGACCCAATGTAGCGGGGATGAAAGGCAGAGTCGACCTTGCGCAGCCAGTTAATAGAACCCCAGACTTGTGGTATGGAAGCACTATACACTACCACTCGATCATATTCGGTAAAAAATAAAATTTAATGTTACAATCTTATATAAATCCCTAATGAATGAGGGACTCCAAACTTTTTTTTTCATGTAAACTGTTTAGACGGAAATGGTTAATTATGAACATTTCACAAGTTGCATAAATTAAAATTAACCGTTATAGTTTACATAAATTTCTAAGGGTGCAAAAGGTGTATTTCGCTGCCTGAATTAATTTTAAAATGGATACGGTTACGAAAAAGTAGTACAAATCTATCTAAAGTAGGGTTGGTTACCTTACATATTGTCAAACAAAACAATGCATTGGAAGCCAATTCCACAATTCGTTGTTATAAAAATGTATGGAAAATAAAAAAGATTTATTTTTGCATTTGTAATTTATATATATATATAATTTTTCCTGGGAACTTTAAAAGCTAGAGCGGCATCCATCAAAACCGCGGTTCTCTCTCTGTTTTTCCAGATCGCCCCTGACTAAGCCGGATCTGTCATAGTAAGTGAAAATGCCGGATTTTGTTTGTCAAGATCATTTTATAGCAGACTGTATTTTCCATGTATTTTAGATGGTCGTTTTATATTTTCTACATCAATATCTTAATGGCTGAATTTAAAATTACATAAAATTCTTGACATTCGCATCAATGACCATGATAATTTTTATTAGTATATGAATGTGTCATTAAACGATTACATGACTAATATTAACATATTATTTTAACCATTTAATTAATATTAAGTATAACATAACGCACACAAATTTTCTGAACTTTAAAATAAATATTTCGAAAACTACTTCAGATATACTCAAAATTTTTCATTCCTACGCTTTAGCTTCTCAGTTTTGCTTCTATGTAAGAATTTATTGTAATTGTATATTCATCAATTTTTTTAGTATATTTTTTGCTCTTAGCATGCAGTTTTCAACTGAATTGTATGAAAACTATGAAATATATTAAAATATACCAAATAAGCTATATAATAAAATTTGAAATTTTTATTATACTCAAACAATTGCTAAAACTTATGGTAAATAGTTTTTAACTGCGCAATGTATTTTTTTTCGAAATTTCAAATGGAATTTCTAACATAAAGTTACTAGCTTTATACGGTCGAGATTTCAAAAAATATCCAGATTTTAATTACTTATTCAGTTAGCCTTTAAAAAAGATAAATTTGAGGTATTTTGTATAAATAGATATTTTTGAACAATAATTCGAATGTTTTTGAATAGCTCGAATTTAAAACTGATTTTTATCTTTATTTATATGCATAAATGTCTACTGTAAATGTTTCCGTATATTTTTGATTACCATTTATTCAAACATTAAAGTTATAAAACAAATGTGTGAAAATCTTCATTCATGTTGTCTTTGATGTAAACTGAAGTTCAAGCACTTAAAATTCAAATATAATTCGGTGTATTTTAACAATATATAACTAGGCACTGTACTTAAACTTCCCTGAACACTTAGGCTTTGAAATCTAAAAAAAAAAAAAACTAATAAATCTTAATTAGTTTTTTTCGTTATTATTTTTATCAAAGTGTAAGAAAATGTTTCAAATGATTTGATGAAGTTTAAATTTATTCATTTTTAGTGATTGGAAAATTGAAAAGATTCCAAATTTTAAGAAGTTTGGTGTTTTATTAATTTTTTCGGTATCTTATAATAAAATAATCATGTTTCAAAAACTGAAAGCTTTGATTAAATTAAGAAAAATGAAGCGAAAGAATATACTTAAAAAAAGATAATTTGTCTAACTATATAAAATAGCAGATTGCACTGACACGCCCCAACTTGTTACAGTTTCAAATTAATATGAATCCAAAAGGGAATTGTAACATATTTTACTTATGCGTTGGGACTTTACAAAACTTTAAGAAAACGAGGTAACAAATAAACACTTTCTGGGGTCTAAAGAAATTTCCCCTCGATTTTTTACGACTGCCCCAAGGTCAAAACACGGGGTTTCCTGCGAGCCATAAAACTTCCTATTAGTGTCCTGCTGTGTTGCTTCCACCGTCCCCAATTATCTTTCAAGATGTTAAACCTTTAAAAGGGGGAAAGGATTTCAGAAAAGTGCGGTTAATCCGCTTTGGAAAACGTTACTTGAAGGCAGAAAAATCCGTGCAGTCCTTTTTGGTAGCATCTTTACACTGACGGAATTTTCCGTGCTATCCGGTTAGAGGGTTAATTGTAATCGAAATCCTGGGCTAGCGTTAATGGTATGGACAGTGTAAACGACAAGAACATTTCATTTTCGCGTCCATTGTTCATAATCCTAACAGGCAGTGTTAGATTTTCCAGATCCTAAAGCAGATAGATGTGTCCTACTTCGAATTGTTGGAGATGCTATTTTTCGATAAAATAATACATCGCAGAATATTACTCACTTTTTATGACCTACTTTGACTCAGAGGGTATTTTTATGACCTGCAGTTTTTTCAGATATCTTACTTTCGGAAACACCCGGTTATGGAGTGCTGAGGTAAAAGGCCACCACACCACTCTACCTTCTGTTTTGGATTCAGTGTGAATGAATGAAATACATGAAATAATTTAAGAAATGCATCGTCCATATCTATCAATCAAATCCAGTACGATTCGATATCAAACCATGTTAGAGGCGCTTTAAGTACTACAAGCAGCTGCTACGTGTGTTCATTTTTCATTTAGTGCACGCAATACTGGCCCCAAATTTAATTAAAGTTATCTACTTACTGTAATGCATACAAATAAATTTTGTAAGAGCTTTCATTACTCATGGTAAACTTTTGAAAGCCAGGTGTGTTCTCTTTTTGAGCTTACCGCATTAATTAATCTTAATTTGATAAGTGTCAATTGTAAGACTTTATTAAAATAATTACTGTTACATTTATCAAATAAAAAATGGTTTGTAATTTTAAAGTTATATGTTGTTAAATCTTCTTGAAATATCACGTAAAGTAATACAATTAAATAAAATAATAAATACGATAATCATAGTTCAATATTTTATTTGATTGTTTCGAACCTCTGAACTTTTTGGTAACGTATTAAACAGAATCCAAACACATGTACTAAAGATTACCAATAGGCTTTTATATTTTATTATTTTCTTTCATCTGGATTAATTGTATGCTAGGACTTTTAATTTAGTTATGTCTGCATTTTAATAATAATATTTTTTAATGATCTACTATTATTTACAATCTACTTTAGAGTTAATTTGATTAAAATAACAATTGATTCTAATAGTTCTAACTTTGGAAAAAAAATTGATTATTGTTTCTGAGGCGAGAATGTAAATAATTTAGCCTAATTTCTCTATAATTTTTAATAAGTTAAACCCTTTCCTTTGTTTGTCTCATGTTATAAACTATTTATGAATCAAGTTTTGTATGAATATATAATACGCTGTAAATATTACTATTGAATTCTTACAAACGTATTCAATAAAAATTTATATTAAGAACCAGCATTTTCTACAATAATTTATATTCATTTATACAGATAATTAAATATATTTCTTTCTATTTATATATATGTTATCGTAAAACTTTTGTTATATAGTATTCATTATCATATATGATATTTAAATCAATGCAGAATTTATGCTAAAGATGTTAAAAAGGAATAGAAAAATGTGACAAATGAAATTTATTCAGTGAATGCTGCTAAAAAGTAAAATATTCAAAGGATGAATTTTAAAATAAAGCGTATTGTAAATAATTATAATGTCGACTGAAATTACGTACGGATTGCATACATTTCTTATCATAAGTGTGCCAAGTGTCAATATAAGTGCTGTACATTCTGACAGAAATTAATCTTAAAAGTTTAGCAGAAAAGCAATTTACGCTTCTCAAAGGAATGTATTGTCATTTCTTATCTTAACTTCTAATCTCAACTATGAGCCTAAAAGCTCCAAGTTTTAATTTAGAATATTCAAACATCATAGAGCAGCAACTACTTGTACTTGCGCGCAGCCGTTGAATCAATTGTTGTTAAGAAGTAGCTTTTAGAATTCTTCAACCGTGAAGAACAGTAACGTGTCAACATTTCTGAGAAACATAAATGTTTAAATAGAAACGGTCTAATTAAATGATGATTCATTAAGAATGTAAGTTGTGAAACGATGTTTATTTCATGCAACATTTAGTGGATAGTTCTAGAATAAAAAAATGTAATTAAAAAATTAATTCTGATGAGTTTTGTTTCAAAGAATCTATCCTGTGTGAATGAAATTACCATTAATATTTCGACAATTTCATCAGGAATAAGTTAAAGGAATTATCTTTATTTTTAACTTGTATTTATTCATACATATATCGCAATTTAGCATTCATTGTCTAAACTTAATATAAACGGTTTTAGAAAGCAATTAAAATTTCAATAAACATAAAAAAAAAATAAAAAATAAGATTCTTTTTAAATACGGTTAAATAGATATGTCCTCGACACAATATTATTCAGGTTTTATTTAAAATGAATTTTTATAAAGCTAGTGAATTACCGTATTTTTTTAAATAGGTTTTAATCTAATTACTATATAAAGGATAATCATTTTTTTTGAAAAAACAGAAATGCTACATTTTGGTATTAAGTACAAAAAAAGTGACAAATGCATTGATATTACTACAAATAAAATTTCAGGGAGCAAATAATTATTAAAGTTTCATTTATGTAAAGAATAACAGGATATTCAATGGTGAAATGATGGAATGAACAATCATTTGAGTTCCCAAATACAAGTAAATCAGCATTATGAGTATCCATGATGTCAGACAATAATTAACACATGTATTTGACCCACATATTCTGATGTTGCAAGAGGTGTATGCTGAGACACATATATTCGACGTCCAATAGGTCAGAGGAACGGAAGGACCAATACAACATTGCAATTTGGAAGGTAATGCAGAAGCATTAAAAGTTGTAAGTCACATGTAGTCTCGAACATTCTGTTTATAAATTGGGATGCAAGAAATGTTTGAAAACAAGGAAGACAAATGACACCTAAATTCAAATAAGAATCATTGTTGCAAACAAATTAAAATCACATATATATGCGATATCTGTTAAGAAAATAAGAATTCTTAGAAAATAAATTTGTGAAAAAATGTTATTATTAAAAAAACTATATGACAACGTAACGGCATACGTAAGAGTTTTAAGTTGAGATTGATCTCCTAAATATTCGTACATGAACAAATGTTTTAGGTATAGTTTTATACATAAGTAATATATCTATGAATAAAGTTTAAACTTCACTGTACCAATAGGTACAATATATGTCAGGTTTATTACATTAATGAAGGTCTTTTTATACAAAAATGTTTAAATACATTTAACTAAATTGAACAATTTAGAGATAATTCAGAAAAAAATAGCACACTAATTTGAATAATAAATAATAGTGGTACTAATTACTAATATACGATTGAAATTACCTTCAAACCTAATTTTCCCCCTTTTAAATGAAATATGAATCCATGTATTGCAAAATGGATTACTATTTTGAATCTGGTTATTCATATATAGTAATGGATTATCATTTCTGAAAAATTATTAAATTACTCTGACTTTTTCTACTTTCCTGTTATTTAATTTTCAACAAAATTTTAATCTATTTGGAATTATAATACGGAAATTCCATCTAAGGAGGTTCAGTACTTGCAATTTCAGATATGCAATTAAAATTCTCAATTATTTGGCTTAAATATTTCAAAGATTTTACTCAAGTAATTTTTTTGAAAAAAATATTTATTATTAAAATAGTTCATTCAAATATATAAATAAATAGAGCATTCAGATATTCTATGATACCCATGACTTAAAATTAAAAAAATAAAGAAAATGAATAAATGTAGGTTTTCCCGCATCAGAGTAAAGGGTATTACTATTTATTAAAATAAGGATAGCTAAAATAATGATTATACTAAACAAATATGAATTGCTTTCAAACACATATAAAAATAGATTTATCATACAAATCTTAATAATCTTAAAATAGAATTTTCAGAGCTTAATGGACATTTTATCCTAAAAGAAGCAGAAATTGCCTTGCATGAATAATAATAATAATCCAATATATTTTATAAGAAACATAATCAGTTTCTTCAGAATTAAAGAATGAAAGAAAACTATTTTGGGCTATTTGAGAGGGTCGATTGTGGCAATAGTAAATAAATATAGAAATACCGCAATTTTTTGTAGTTTTTTATTTAACTATATTATTTTGTAATATAAAAAAACTATGTGCTTAAACAGTTGTCTTCTTTTCCGTTAAATGATGTAAGCTTCAAATTTGCACTTGCTCAATCCTGTTAATTTATTCAATCAATATTTAAAAAAGCATAAAATGATATAGAAATGAAATAAAATAAAACGCTCAATTATACATTAGTAATTCATTTCGTATGAAAAAAGCCGAAAAAGCTATGTAGGATTATAAAATGTTTTAAATGAATAATTTTTCTCCATAACAAACAATGACAAGTAACATAAATAAATATAACAAACTAATTTTAATATTTTGAATCCTTAAGTTATTAAAATGAATTGAATGATTTATCTACCTAATATTTTTCAAAATAATTATTATAAATATGAAATCAATGAATTATATTTGGGAAATGTTTAAGCCTTTACAGCTATCTAAAACCAAAAATGTGAATTAATTAATTGATGAGACACATACATCAATACATCAAAAGAAGACGGGATATCAATCAATAACATCTGAACATATCGATATAATAATGCAGTTTTCAAGTATTGCTTATTCGAAAATCATTTCAAAATTGTGAAAGTGTAATTATTCGATAAAATTAATGAAACGCTAGTTTTAGACAACAATTGAATACTTCTGCAATTCATTCAAACCATTTAATTTCAAAGCATTGCTGAGTGTGGTCGTGTAATAGATTTTGTCACTGCGAAAACAAAAATAGGCTTTATCTTAAGCAAAAGCTGTTTAAGTTAAAAATATCGATATTTCAGAAAATATATAATTAAAATACTATATCAAAACTTTCCTGCTACCATCAGTAGATTCAGATCAATGGGTTTCTTCAATTTAAATTAAATAATCGTCCTTGAGTTGCCTAAAGATATTTTAATATTCATCGCTCAATTTCCAACAATTGACGAATGAAGAAGATAATACTGGTTATTTGCTTCTAACCAAACATTCAATTTAGAGCTTACAGAAATTGCAAAACTCCAATTTTTCAAATAAGCAGTAAATTCAATGTCATTGCACAACATGCTTTCAGCAGTTCCATAACAGCTAGCTGCAAGCAAAATTAATTATTTGAACAACTCAAGATATCACATTCTAATATGAAATACTTCCGTGTGTAAAAATATTATTGAAATATATGCAAAATATTCAACTTTTATAAAAAAGTTTTTTTAAAAAAAAAGTAAAGTTAAAAAGTTGTGCTTATCAAATTTTTTCAAGAGATATTAATTTTAAATATTTAATAACATTCTTTTTAAAATTGAAAGAATACACTCAGACACGAAAAGTATTTTCTCTCAATTCTTAATAATTCAAGTGGAATATTAGTAAATATTAGAAAAGTGATTATGTAGATCATATATACAGAAAAGAACATAAAAAGTATTCATTTGAAGTAAGACGTATATCAAAATACTTAGAAATAGGAAATTAAACATACGATAAATGAAAAACAAATAAACAATCGCACATTATATACATATATATAATTATATATATATATATATATATACACTGCTGCACAATTGCTATAGGACGGATAACAAATTATATATACATTATATATCCTGGTTCCTAAGGTCAGGAGTTTGTCAAATACTAGTTGCCACACTGTTCAGACATTAGAATAAATCTGTTTATTTTATATTCTGGTCTATAAAGTATAAAAGCTATATACATCTAAAAAATGTTCATATATGATGTCTGCGTACGGAGAATGGATTGATTTGATTTTTATGTTTGATTATATATAATACCCTGTTGCAAAAATACACGAAGGCTTTTGGCGACGGACCAAATTAGCATATCAGCTGAATGAAGACACAGAGCGGACAGAAAGTCCCATCCACAGATTAAGGGAGGTGATGTTTCGGTAGCACATCGCAGATTTAACGTGCATCGCTGGCGTAACGGCGAGTGTCTTTAGTAGTATAAAGCATGTTGTCGGTGTAAGATCAGTATTTCTGGCAAAGAGATTGCACGCGATACCTATTAAAATCACACCGAGTTGCCACTCGGAGAAATGGAACGAATCATCTAAAACGACATCTGGATGCTTTTAAGGTCGAAGCATTGGTAGTTAGTAGGGATATGCCACCGTGTGACAAGTGTGATGCAGAGTTCGGAATTGCTCACAGCATCGTTTCACGACTTTGGAGACAATATTATTACAGCAGCTGTTGTAGTGGTCGTCCACGAGGAACCACACCCGCAGAGTGCACGGATGACCGGTATATTGTCGGATGATAGCCAGAAGAAACAAGCGGCAGACAGCCCAGAAATTCTAGACACACGACACAGGCGACTGGAGAACGTGCTGGCCATTTTACCGAGACGTTGACCCTGGTGGTCTGTTTGCACGACGCCTGAACGGTTCGTGCCATTATTGCGTTGCGCATCGGAAAAGGCGTTCTCTGTGGTGCCGAACACCGGAATTGAAAAGACAATGAATGAGGACGAGTAAACTTCATCAGATGAGGGCAGACCCGTCATAGTCCCATCATCGCATACTCATCTGTAGAGAGTGCGGGCGTTGATCAATCATCCCTCGACATCTTTGAAAGGGACAGGTCGGATATCGCGGAGTTCTCGTTTGGATATTTTCTGGTAGTCGATACAGACTTTCACATCTTCGACGCAGGTTGGCGTCTACAACCCGTTATTGTAACGAGATTCTTCTTCCATATGTGCTTCTTTTTAAATAGGCGCTATGCTGCAGTTCCTTTTCAATTGGATGGCAATGCACCATGTCATCGCAAACTTCCGGGCAGCTCTTAGAGAGTGAGGATATTGATTGGTCATTGGCCGGCACGATCTCCGGATCGTTCTGCGGGCGTATGGGATTTTCTCCTCAGACGTCTGGCAACAGTTTTTCCACCAGTAACGATTCGGGAGCTTTCGATTGGCGCTGCAAGACGAATGATTTGCCAGCTATGCATCGACAACTCATTGGCACCCTCATTCTCAGCATGGGCAGATGTGAAGATATATCTGCCTAGCTGTCAGGGGAGGTACTTATATCCCCTACTAAAGGCCGGATGTTTTTGCTGACACCCATCACAGGGCATGCAACGCTTTCAATAAAGCGATTTTTATCCTTCTTATTTCTCTTTTTTAAGTGTTCTTCATATTGCACATGTCCTTACGTATTGGGGATCTTACGGTATTAAATGTGTTGATTTGGAAAGCTTTTGTACAAAGTTATATTGAAAAAACCGTCTCGTTCCTGTAATTTTTTTTGACTTGACACCAGTGTACATTAGCGTGTAAACCTTTGCTCTTATAGAACGGCTATAGCGTATGAACAGTAGTCGAAAAAAATAGATTAGATGTCATACAATACTCATATTTTTTAACTAAAAAGTATTCATTTGAAGCAAGACGCATTTTCCAATTTTTGCATCGATAAATGAAAACAAATAAGCTATGGATCGCACATTATATTATACACTGCTGGACAATTGCTAGGGACGGATCACAAATTACTATGTAGCATAACATTAAGCTATACATGAGGCCAAGTAGGATAAAATATAGTTGCCACACTGTTCAGACATTAGAATAAAGAATATTTATTGTTCTGGAAAGTACAAAAAGCTGTGAAACATCTGAAAGAAAAAAATAAAATATTCAGTTGATCTGCGTACGGAAAAATGGAACAATGCATCTGAAAGTTTGGGATTTAAAGAATTCATTTGTAATATATTGTATTTTTAATGATTTAACATTCCATTTTGTCGTATATACTTTGTTTTTAAAACATATCTAGCAGCTTTGAGGCAATTTTTCCCATTTGAACTCTGTTTTTAGTGCACGGATGAATTTTGTTTGAACTTTCAGGATTTTTCAACCAGCAACTTGCCTCCCCCAAAGCATTTTTTAATTTGAACTTTTGATTTTAGATAATTTTTTATTTGAACGTTGAATCTCAAATATTTTTTTGATTTGAACTTTCGGATCAGATGAATTTGTGTTTTGTACCATTAAAACTATTTAAAAGATGGTTGCATCATCATGGGAGTTTGAAGTTCACAATATTATGGCACGTCAATTGTTTTTAAATTTTAATATTGCAATTTCTTGATGCCGGCCCAATGATGCATGGCGGATATCGTTTTTTCCTGGATATTTGATTTAATTTTAACTTTTTAATTTAAAGTATAAATCCGTTTAATTTTGAACCCACTTTTATTTTTAATTTTAAATTTTTTCTTCTGAAATTCGAAAATTTTCCTTTGCAAACGTTGCAGTACGGTGAAGGTTGGCGACACATCAAACTGTTTAACCCTCACCTATCGGTCAACAGTTTTCGGGAGATTGCTTTCCTGATATTTTATAAATTTTATTTTATTTTATAATTTTTTAATTTTGTTTGAAAATGATGGGACATTATCTTTTTATTCGCCATTGATATTCTGACACGTGTTTTGCCGTCTTTAGGATTCATAGTTTTAAATGACTTTTTAAATTGATAATTGTGATTGATTTTATATATTTAAATATCTGTTATTTTTCGCCCTTCTGTGATATATAATAATTCGACCACGCATAAAATCATCTATGATATAAGACATAAAAATATTTAAGTTCGTCTATTAAATATTTCCAGTAAAACTTTGACCGATAGATGGCTGTAGCGGTAAGTGGTAGTCAAAAAATAGATCGTAGATGTCATACAAAAGCTTAGGTATTTGTAAACATAAAAAATTTGTATTCATTTGAAGCAAGACGCATATCAAAAATACATTTTGAAATAGGGAATTATGCATAGATAAATGAAAACAAATAAGCAATCGCACATTATATCTATATCTATATATATATCTATCTATCTATATATATATATATATATATATATATATATATATATATATATATAAATATATGTGTGTGTGTGTATTATATATATATATATGAAAGAAATTTGATTATATATCAAAAACACAAGAAAAATAATAGATAATGAACATAACAAGAAATAACATAATAAAAATATAAAGCTAAACATGAAGATCAAAATTATAGACAAATAAAAAAAAAAAAAAAGAACCTAGTGAGTCAGAAAGCATTTTCGGACTTATGACCGAATAAGTGGGGTTAAACTAGTTTAAAGGTGCTAACCTTCCTTCTTTGCAACTCGGTAGGAAAAACCAAATAAAATCAAATAAACAAAAATTCAGAGTATGAAAAAACTCAGAGAGTAGGATGAAACCACTCACTACTATTATGTAACAAACTCTCCCAAACGCTTAACGCAGAAATATCGCAAAACAATTACGTAAGAAAAGTAGAAAAATCCTAAAAAATTACATAAGAAAAGTATATTTCAAAAAATAATTTAACAAAATTTCCTTACTCACAGAGCTTTTGCCAAGAGAATCAAGCGTCTTGACATCAATGAAAATTAATTATTCACCAAGTTAAAAAATTCGAATATACATAAACACATCTTTTGAGCTAACTTTTAAACCAGCCAGCAAAGACAGATATCAAAAAAAGAGATGAAAATCAAATATGGTAGAAATTGAATTGGTTGATTGTGAAAAATGTAAATTTGCTAGGGTCTAATTTGATTGGTTGTCAACAATGTGTAAGATTTTCGAGATGTGTGTGGAAAAAATGTAAACTGTAATATGAGTGTAAATATATATCTTCACAGCAAGACCACTAACATACCGACTTTGAAATTCTATTGTTGTGTGGTGGTTTTGGAAGAATTAGAAGACGGTAATGTATTTGTGATGAATATAAGCTCTAAGAAATTAAAAGGGTATTCGTGATCTAAACAACATTGATTTTTTTTTTTTTTATATTATTGTATTTATCTATTTTGTGGGTATTTATCTATTTTGTGGGTATTTTGTAGTAACTTATCATTTCTAAATAAAAATTCAAAATGATATTACTGTAAATTGATATATACAATTTACTATTCCACACAGGAATTTTAATTATATGGAACTTAAAAGAATCTCTTTTGTCAAAAATGTTACTGACTACATTATTGTTAATAAGATGTAAGTCTAAATCCAAGAATTCTACCATATTAGAGTTGATGTTAATTTTAAGGAGCTTGAGATAATCAAGGTAGAACGTAATATTTGGTTTGTATTCACTATTTTTACCAAAAATTATTCAATCATCTATATAACGATAAATCAAGTAAGTATCATTTACAACATATATATATACACACACACACACACACACACATATACACTGGTGTGCAAAAAATTAAGGACGAAGTCGAAAAATTAGCATATCAGCTGAACGAATAGGCAGAGCGGACAGAAAGACCAATTAGGAGATTAAGTAAGTTGATGTACGGTAGCACATGCGCAGATATGCAGGTAGACGTAATGGGGGAGTGTCTGAGTAGTATAAAGCATGTTGTCGGTGTAAGATCAGTATTTCTGGCAAGGAGATTGCACGCCGTATAGCAGTTAAAATCCCACCGAGTTGCTGCCTCAGCGAGAAATAGCGAATAATCAATCTGTTAGACGACATCTGGATGCTTTTACCCGAGGTCGAATCATTGGGAAGTTGGAGGAAGGCCGCAGTGTGACAAGTGTGGCTGCAGAGTTCGGAATTGCTCACAGCATCGTTTCACGACTTTGAGACAATTTCAAACTACAGGAACAGCTATCCGGGGGTTCAGTAGTGAGTCCACGAGGAACCACACCCGCAGATGACCGGTACATTGTCTTACAGGCCAGAAGAAGCAGGCGGCAGACAGCGGGAGAAATTGCTGAAAACACACGACACAGGCGACTGGACGACAAAAATATCGCGTTTTACAGTGGCCAGAAGACTGCACGGTGGTGGTCTGTTCGCACGACGCCCTGTACGGTGTGTACCTTTAACGCCTGCCCATCGGAGAAGGCGTTCTCTGTGTGTGCCGGGAACACCGGAATTGGAGAGACAGTGAATGGGGACGAGTACTTTCTTTACAGATGAGAGCAGATTCAGTTTGAGTAGCGATTCTGGAGAGAGCGGGAAGTCGCAATCATCCCTCGAACATCATTGAAAGGGACAGGTATGGAAGTCGCGGTGTTCTCGTTTGGGGAGGCATCATGCTTGGTAGTCGTACAGACCTTCACATCTTTGACTCAGTTTCAGTCTACGGGACCCGTTATTGTAACGAGATTCTTCTTCCATATGTGCGTCTTTTTAGAGGCGCTATGGGTCTGCAGTTCCTTTTCATGGACGACAATGCACCATGTCATCACACAGTAGCTGCCGAACAGCTCTTAGAGAGTGAGGATATTGAACGTATGGATTGGCCGGCACGATCTCCGGATCTCAATCCCATCGAGCATGTATGGGATTTTCTAGGCAGACGCTTGGCAGCTCGTACCTTTCCACCAGTAACGATTCCGGAGCTTCGATTGGAGCTGCAAGATGAATGGGCAGCAATGCCTCGACAACTCATTGACACCCTCATTCTCAGCATGGGCAGATGCTGTGAAACCTGCCTAGCAGTCAGGGGAGATCATATCCAAGTACTAAAGACCAGATATTTCTTGCTGGACACCCATCACAGGGATGTTTCGGCCTTCAGTCGCATTGCGCTCCATGACTACATTTTTTAATCAAGCTTCTTTTATCCCTCTGATTTCTCTTTTCGGAAGTGTTGCTTACATTACACATGTCCTTACGTATTGGGGATCTTACGGTATTAAATGTGTTATTTGGAAAGCTTTTGTGCAAAGTTATATTGAAAAACCGTCTCGTCCTTAATTTTTTGTAACACCAGTGTATATATATATATATATATATATATATATATAGGTTTACAAATTGGCTTCCACCGTTTTGAAATAGTTGACTGTAGCGGTAAGTGGTTGTCGAAATAAATAGATCGCAGATGTCATACAATAAGCTTAGGTATTTGTAAACATAATGCCATCGAAATATTACTCGATTTGTGTCTGCAGCATAAAGTTATTTCTGATTAAACATGTCAGCTTACGAGCCAAATTCTCGTCTTTTGCGGGAGGTTTTAATTGTCTGCTTTATTATGAAGAAATCTGCGACTGAGGCTCATCGAATGATCTCAAATACCTATGGTGATGCCGCTATTAGTGATAGAACGTGCCGAGAGTGGTTTCAACGCATCAAGAACAGTGATTTTGACGTTGAAGCCCAGCATGGCATTTGGTGGGACCAGCTCGGCGTAGTGTATTAGGAATTGTTTAAATCGACTGAAATATTCACAGGTGATCGTTATTGGACGCAATTATTGAATTATAAATGTATAATCATTTTTTACAATAAAGCCTCGAATTTCGGAAAAATGCGGAGGAAGCAAAGTTATACACCTAATATATATATATATATATATATATATATATATATATATATATATATATATATATAGATATATATTAATTTATAGTCATTTAGAGTTAGAAACTGTTTAAAAATATATAACTGTCGAGATAGTTACCATGTTGCAATGTGCATGTACTTATGAGAAGTAATAAATGTAGAAAATAATAAATATCGTTTTGTGACGAATTATTTCAGGCATTCACTAATTGAACCAGATCAGCAACATTTTGAGGTTCCGAATTGTGTGGTCAAATACGCCTACGATTCAATTTAATATATTTTGGCTGTCAAAACGTTTGATAATCTTTCTGGAAAAGGAAGAGTATAAAAACTACGAAGTCAGTACAGGGATTACAAACTATGCAGATTGTCAGATTATCGTATTAGAAAATAATATCAGAATGACATCCCGTAATAATAACATAGCCGTCTATTAAATGTCATTTGCGTATTGATCAACATTTACAAGTTTATAAAAGATAACTAAGTACAGCATGTTGTCGCAAGAAATAGCACCCCTTCCCCATCTTTATGCTAGTGATACAGGATTATATATTTTTTAAAAAGGCTTATTATAGCCTCTGTTCGTTTTGTGGCATCATTCAGCTTAAAACCGAAAGATCGGCTACGACAAACCTTCATACGATATTACAGATATAGTAAAGTTCAAGACTGGTCCCTTAAATGTTGATGTGAGCATAATCCTGAAGAATTAAAGAGACATTGTTGGTGAAATGTACCAAATAGAAACTGGTTGATCGAAGATGTCTTAGGTTTTGAATATTTGTAAATTATACCATTTAAGGGATTCGGGCATCGCTGTTTGCAAGGTCACACCTTCAATTTCAAAGCTTACATTCCGATGTATTTATTTCGACAACCATTGCTAGCATGGTCATTCGCAGCGTGAAATACGTTGGAGGAAGCCAGGGTATATCTTAATCTTCGGACAATATATACAATCTATAACAAAAACAATCACGCACCAAGTACAAGTCGTCCAAAGGAGAGAAAAATTTGTTGGTAGAAAGATTGTGAATAGAATACAAAATAATTAAAATGTGACTAAAATTGATGGGTTTATATCAGAGTTACATAGTTAAAAAATAACGAACTCAGTAAGGTGTTCACTCACCTCTAACCTGGATGCAAGCTGCTACACAACGTAGCACAGAGTGATAAAGACCACAGATGGTCTCTGGCGGTATTTTGTGCCGAATTTGCTCCAGATCATCAACATTCCTTGGTAAAAGCAGTCACCTTTCCATCATGTCCCAGGCATGTATGACTGGAGAGATATCTGGGGATCTGGATAGCCAATGAAGGGTTTGACAAGCTGTAAGACATTTCATAGCAACACGTGCATTTTGTGGTCTTGCATTATCTTGCTGCCAAATAAAGCCAAGGTACTGCTGAATGAACGGTAGCAAAACAGTTCCCAGAATGTGATCGACGTAACCCTGTGATGTGAGTGTGCATCTAATGACAACCAAAGGGGTCCAGCTATTAAACAAAATGACACACCAGATCATAACTGCTGGTTTAGGGGTTGTGTGGTGTGTAATAGTGAAATCAGGATCATCACGCTGCCATGGGAGTCTTCAGACATGTCTTCGATGGTCGTCAAGACACATTTGGTAGCAAAATTTTATCCCTAAACATTATATGCCTTCAATAATGGTTATTCTAACCTGATCGATCCAAGCGCCACTGTAATCTGACATGAGTGCAGGCATGAGTGGTAGGTTGCGTAGCGGTCGGTATGAGCGTAAATTTCACGCTGTCAGCCGTTTGTGAACGGTTATGGTGGACACTCATGTACGAGTTGCACTTTTATTGTTAATAACGATGAATCAAGCGCTGTGATATTATATCCGATAAACAATCTGTCCTCACGGTCGGTCGTGGCCCTAAGTCGATTACTACCATTATGACGCTGAAATCGGCCTTTTTTCATCCATTCTTGCCAGCATTTTCTAATGGCTGCATGTCTTCGACTCATATAAAGAGCGATTCACCAATTTTCCCTACCTGCCTCTTTTAATCCAATGATACGACCTGTTTTAAATTCTTATAGGTGCTCGCAATGAGCTCAAATCCTAGGTTGATGCATTTTTTTCAGACGTTGAAAGCTGTTGATGTGAGGTCCAATTGAAATATAATTTTTATTCCAATAAAACCAAGTTCTAAAATATTCTAATCGCATCATGGCCAAAGTTAATAAACTAAATTTAATTAAATTACGTACAAAATATTAGAAAAGCATTACCTTAAGTTTCAATTAAATTTATAGTTAAACATTTAAGAATTACATTTACAAGGAGACATTACATTACAATGAGACATATCTTAACTTTGAGATGAAGATTTTAATGGTGGCAGGCTGGAGTTCACAAAGGGGGGTTGCGACAATCCACCCATTCTACATGTTCGTAGGAGTGACTGTTGAATGGTCAGAGAATGTGATCGAAACTCGGGCGCGTCCCAAGATATAGTGAACCCAATAAGATTCAAATTCTTGGGCAGGACTTATTACTTTCCTCTGAATCAAGTCTCTAATTGTATAATCCCAATCTCGCAAGGCTACAATCCCCAAGATTTACGCGTTCGTTGATCTCAAAAAAGGGACGCGCGATTTTGACGCATCCCACCGAAGGAATGTTTCCACATCCGATCAAGGGGAACTCGTATAGAAATTACCAGAAAATAAAAAAAAACACCAGCCTCCCATGAGTATCCTAAACCGTAAGTGCAACAGAAATTGTGATCATCAGACCAAGAATTGCTTCTTTTAGACTCCAGCTGGATGCCCAGTTCCGATGTGCTGTAGCCCTCGTTATACATTTATTGGACATCAAATTTTAATCATTTGCTTGTTCGATACAGTCGTATTTGCATTTGAAATGTCATTACAATCGGGCAACTTCTTCTTGTTGCGTCGTTTTTTTGTGTGTGTTGCAGAGTGTATATGCATGTGTGCGTGCGTAAAGAGAAAGAGAGAGAGAGATGTATTTTATATAAGTGCTGTTCTGTATTATATTCTGTACGCTTTTATAATTAAAAAAGAACGTTTCTTCAGTTGCACGGTATTTAAAATTTAAGCGTATTTAATGATAGAAAGAAGTTTATTGAAAATAGGTTATTTTATTAAAACTATTTGTGAAATATCTTTTCTATTATGATTATTATCAAATTTGTAAAATGTATTTATGAAACCTAATTATATTTTATTTTCGTGGCTAATCTTGCAGTTTTCTTTCCCAAAAATACACTAAATCTTATTTAAACATTAATAAAGTTTTTTTTAAAAAAAAGGAAAATAAATACAGAAAGAAAGTATATGACGAGATTTCTTCAGTGTGATGCCACGATTAATTGCATAACATTATTGCATTTTATTATTGTTTTTCCTCGATGAAATACCTACCACATGTCAAATCACAGCAATTGGAGTGATAAAATTTTGCAACAATAACATATAATCCCTTTCTTTTCATGATACGTTACGAGTAAAACAAGCTCATTCCCACAGGCTTATTTTCAATAATGTCCTTTAAAAGAAACTTCTTAAATATGCTTCAAACCGTTGAACCGCTAATTGTAACGATCCAATCCATTAACTGTACCTTTATGTGTGTAAATTTGCTTTTCTTGAAAAATAATATTTCATATGCTTGGGTTTTTTGTTTGTATAATTAGTTTTTCCTAGAAAAATAATTAAGAAAAGAAGCTAATGACAGATCATTATTCATTCTTTTCATTTAGTTTAATGTGGCTATTTCTTAAGTAGTAATAATTAATTATTATTTCCTTAGAGAATCGGATGAGTTATTTTTTAAAAAATTGGTTCTTTTTCACTCTCCCAAGATTTTTTTCTGATAAGAATTGCATTGGAATGACTTATACAGATTTCAATACAAATATGGATAACATGTTTATTGTAATAAATTCGCAAAAAATTTCTTAAGCCATGTTTTTTAAAAAAAACATATTCATTCATTGGAAAATTTAGTAACACAATTTATACACATTAAAACAGTATCTATTTAATTTTCCTCAATATTTTATCTAGAATAGAAATTTAAGCAAATGTCTTAGGTATTTTCCAGTGCACTCAAGAGTTATTTGAAGATACCTTGTTAATTAAAATCTACTGTCGCATTAATATGCACAAGTGACATAAATTATAGTTTCGGTAGTTACTTTATGAATTGTTGTTAACTCAATAAAGAAGTTATTATTTTGTACTGGTTTTTTTTTTCTTTCCGTGATGTATAGGCGCTGAGATCCAGATTAATGAAAATAAACATCAGCAATTTTCAAATTGTGGGGTGCACTCCCCTAGCGAGGTGGCATCACCTACGTTGGAAGCATGATCATATAGAAAATAAAAGAATATACCTTAAAATCCTGCGAATAACGCTTACTTTTGACTTAAAAAATGAGTTTGAAATGTACGGGTGTGCGTTATATGCCGGTATAAAAATTTTAGCTTCAAAAATAAAAATAAGACAGAGGAGCATACAAAAATATAAACTTCTACAGATATCGGAATACTGTATATATAAAAGAAATGACATACATCATAAAGTTAAAGCGTTCTAGTTCTCTCAAATAGTATACTATTCTTTCAAAATCATGGAATAATAACTTGAATAAATGACTTCAAAACATATACAGGCTTTGTACGCTCACACTTCTAATCCCTTTTTAAAGGAGAGGAAGTGTTATATGGCGAATACATTAAAAGTTAAAAACTGCAGCTTAAATGTTTATGGGTACGCATTAAACGCCGGTGTCCTGTATATGCCAGAATTTACCATAATTATATTATTTTACTTTAAAAGAAGCAACAAGTAACTGTTTTTGGCATAATAAAAAGGAAAATGTACTGTTACACTGATAAAATATAAACGTAAAATCTGGCGTATAACATGCACCTATATTTCCAAGCTGAAATTTTTAGTGTTTAGTTATATTCGTCGAAAAACGTGCACCCACGTTTTTACAAAGAAACCTGAAATGGGCACATGAAATATTCTTATGTTCTTTAGTCCCTTAATTCAAGGTATTATTCCAAACTTTAGGGGAAAAAACGTTATACCTCTTGAGCTACTACTCTTTAAGCGCATACAAATGTCAGTTCTGTTAAATAAACAATACTTCTATCTGTGCAGACGTCTAATTATTTATATATATATATATATATATATATATATATATATATATATATTATGTTTAACGCTCTCATTTTCATACCAAGCAGTTCTAAATTTTCCCTTTAAGTTTTTTGTGTTAAAAGGGCGTGTTATACCCCAGATGTTACGGTATAAATGCATCATTCCTCCTTAATGCATTTGATAATTTATTAATACTAAATTAAGAACACATTTAATAATTGCTAGTCACCCCATCAACTGTTCTTGCAATGTAAGATTTTTTTTTTTTTTGAAATGAAGGTTTAAAATTAGAAATTTACTCTCTAAGACTGATAGTTTTCCCAGTCTGTTGCATGATAGCACAGATGTCGGCAATAATACCATATGCGATGGATGTAAGATAGAGAGTAACAGAGATAAGACTAGTTTTCTAATGGCACATTTGTAATTTTCAAAAATTGATCGTTGAGAATATAAATATTTCATATAATCAAAAATTAGTTTTCGATCAGACCCGGTTTAAAAATTTAAAATTAAAATTAAAATAATATTTATCATATTACTTAAAAGTAGCATATACAAAATTTAACACTTATTTTGATAATTTGTGATGTTTATATTTAAGGACGTATTGCAGTTTTAGTGTCAAAGCGCATTATTATTGCATTTAATACATTATTTTTGTATGGGGGTCGTGAAGAAAACCATGTTTAAATATAGGATCGTAAACATTGAAAGTTTAAGAGGCTCTGATGTATAATTCATGATAAAAATATTATGGAATGGAAACTCACACAATATATTCTATTCCATTTAAAATTAATCAGAAATATTACATTTTAACATTTTTGTGCACTTTTATTAAAGACAAATTTAACTCAAGTTTCTGTCATACTTTAAAAAAATATTTTAATACTGATTCTCTTAACAAGCTGATGCTTTTATTTTTAAAAAAAAATATTCAATAAATAACGTTTCTTAACATTAGGAATAATATCACTTTAATAAATGGAAGTTATACAAATTGTCTTACTTTAAAATGTAATACATATTTTTGAAAGACGGTTTTTGTTTTTAATTTCTAAGTAAAATAGTTCACATATTTTCTCACACACATAAGCATTTTTAATTGAAAGTGTTATTTACCCTACAATGTAAAATATATGTTCTATTTCTAAAATATATTAAATATACAAAATTAAATAATTTCCCTTGTATAATTACAACATTAAGCATGTTTATTGATTCCACCGAATAGCAGAGCAACTGAAGGCAACAAAATAGAAAATGTTTCTCATATTTGAAGTGCAGAAGTAGAAATTTCAGATTAAAAAGCATTTGCTCCTAACAAATATATAAGGTATTTTTAATACCGTGGGTGTCTTGATTATCTGCATTAAAAATTACATAGTATGCTGTTTAAAACTGATTGAAACTGATTTTTTAAAGTCTTTATCTACCGCATTATGAATTACTAGAGTTTTTTCCATGCAATATTTTTTTTTTTTTTTTGCGTCACTAAATTGAAAATTAAAGCATATGCATAAGCAAAATACTCAACTTTGGGAAATTTAATTAGTTAGATCTAATTAATTAATTAAATATATTCAACTATGAAATTAATTATGCACATTGTTTACTTAAAATAAACTGTCAAATTGTTTTCAAAGGTATTCATTACATATAAAAAGTAAGACACTTACTATTTGACATTAACTATTTTTTGGAGCAAAAATGACAATCTTCGCAATCTGCTGAAAACACAATTTCTGCTATAAAACTATTTGTTTTCCCTGTTAAAATACTCATCATAGAATCCGTGCTGCCATATATCTTGAAAGAGTGAATTTAAAAGAATATTACTGTTCAGTATCGTCTGAGTATTCGCAAAAATAGTTATTCTATGTAATTTTAAAGTAAGTGATACTTATAAGTACCGTCGCTAGATAAAAATCAATATTATTCCTTGGTGAAAAAGGCTGAACAACTGTTAGAAACTTATACTATTTTTTTGCCTAATTTAATTGTTGTTTAGGTTATAAATTCTGGTTAACTTTATTAAATTTGAAGCACTGGAAATTAATTTCTTGAATTGCTTCCTAACAATAATTTGGTCTAAATATATTTTCTTCTTACCTTTTCACATACTTCTTCATTGCTCTTTTCCGTCAGTCATTTTTGAGTAAAAATTATTTTTTACGGTTTTATTATTATTATTATTATTTTTTATTTCATTTCGGGTGTAAAACACCTGAATTAAGAGTTGAAAAATAATACAAGGAACACATAAAAATTTATTTTAAATATTTAAGTCCTCACACAAACTAAAGTAATTTTATAAAAAATAAAAATTATGGATTCCTTAAGTTTTATTTCGGTATCAAATCGAGTTTATCTTACTAAACAAATGTCTGTAACATTAACTTGCACAACAGGACTTTAGAACAGTTTCGCAACAGTTTCTTCTCATTAATTTGATAGCTCAATAAATCAATGTTAATAATAGTTGGCTAAGCTAAAATTAATAATAAGAGACAATGCTTATTTATAACTAGTTGTAAAAATATTAGTAATATTCAAAATATAAATTAGTAATTTGCAAGTTTAAAGTGGGGTTAAAAGTATGGAACTGAATGGGGGCAAAAAAGAGAAGAAATTATTGAATAAATAGAAGTAGAAATATTTCAATTTTTTTAAAATAATCCTTATTGAAAGACTAAAAATATTCTTAAGAATATTCTAAGAATAACCTTAAAGCAAAATGTCCATTCTTAAATTGTAATTCAAAAAGTATATAATTTTATAATTTGTGGATATTACCCATTCTCAACGAATTCTTTCATGGAATTAATTGATCTTAAATAAAAAAAAATGAAAACTACATAAATAATTCATCGGGAAAAAACAATTATGAATACCCTTAAATAGAATTATATTTAAAATACAGAAGAGAACATATTTCAATGAATTTGATATTTGATCTACTTTTCAAGACTTCTCAATATTCTATCATGTCCTAGATAAATATTTCAGAGGCATATACTTTTCATGAGTGAAATGTATTATATCAAACAGAAATGTGAAATAGGTTTTATTTCCATACTCTTAAAATATTAAAAAGAAAGACAAAAAATACGGAGCTCAACGTTTTAATTATTATTAGATGAAATGTCTGAAGAACACCCAGTCACATACAATAATGCCATACCTAACATAATTTCAGCTCTTTTTTAACTAGTAGATGAAATAACATAATTTAAATAAATTATGTAAATGAAATGCAATTTATAAATATATATAATAAATTAAAACAAATGTTATTTTTCAAATGGAAATGTAGAATGTGTTTGCTATATCGTAGTAAAAAATTATCTTGAAAAAATAACAAACGTATACAAAATTGCTAAAAACTTTTTGCCTTTTAATATGCATATGAATTATCAAATGATAAACAGCTACACTTTACATTGCTCTTGTCAATTTCAAACATGTTACTTAAATGAACTTCAAGTCATGCTATATATATGTATATATAATCTAAAATAATATGTACACATAGTGATAAACTTAAGTATAACCAGTCACAAGAGAATAAGAAATATTCGCATTAGCCAGAGTGGTACAATAGGAAATTCTTGGCCTTAGGAACAATGATTGTAGGTTTAAACAAAGCTTTGCGACTAGTCAACTTTCACCTGTAATATTCTTGTACACTTGACCATAGGAAAAGGAAGAATTATTATAGAAATTTAGTCATTACTAAATCACATGTCTTGAATGTAAAAAAGCTAAGTATTAAATTTTAATACATGAGACAACATTTTCAGTGATAATTTAGATTAGTAATTTCCAAAGTGGTCTATATAGAGCCCCAGGCAGGTGTCTATGACGACCTGCAAGGGGTCCATGACAACGAAAAAATAATTTGGTCGTCCATCAGGTGTAAATTGGGGCCCATAATAGTAGCTCTCATTAAACAAGATCGTGATTTAAATCTTTAAAAAAATGATCTAAAGGAAACAGAATTTTACCAATTTAACTTATTTATTTACTAAATTTTGTGTGGTTAATTTGGGGTTACTAGGTGACAGCATAATTTTTTTAAGACAAGGACCATTTCAGCATTTCTTTTCAGAATTAAGTTAAAAAAGTATAGTATTTGGAATTGCGATTTTTTTCAATTAGTTACAGGAAATCTGTCAGGACATTTTTACTTGCATTCAATATTTAAGTGCCTTTTATTCAGATTTTGAAAGTAGGTTTGTTATTACATTTTTGCAGTAATATCACAGTAGGCAATGAACTCATATCGTCACATTGAAAAAAAATCGTATTACAATGGGAACTGATCAGAATAGTCCCTACCGATCTTAAAATAAAATTTAGACATGATGCCAGAAATTTTGGTTTTAAAAAGACATACCTGTTTTTTTGTCACACATTATGGAATATCATGAAAAATATTTTAATTACTTTTTCTAGTGAGAGGGAGTTTCAGTGAGTTTGCCAATCTCAAAAACAAAGGGGGGGGGGAGACTGGACACTTACTAACTAAGAAGATTCAAGGTTAAACCTGACAGGATTAATATTAAATATTGAAAAATTGTGTTTAAAGTACCAGATTCATCGCTCTTATTAAAAACATTTGTTTTCTGTTCAGTTATTTTATGTAACAGTTGTTTTATGTATTAAATAAATTTATTTTAATTTTAATTTAATTCATTAACATGTGTTTCTTAAGTTTTTAATGCTACACTTCACTACATTGGAAATTTAATTCTTTTAAAGTAATTAATAGCAGGAACTGTCAAAAAGATATTTAAATTCATACATTTGCAAAAATTCAATCTTAGGTAAGCAGGGGTCTACCCGAAACCGAAAAGTATGGCAATTGGTGAATGAGACAAAAACATTTGGGAACCTCTGATTTAGATTATGACTATAATTTAAATTTTGTTTATACTCTGTTTATTTGAATTTTAAAAAAGTACTTGTAGTGCAAACATTTTTGAATTTTTGTGTTTTCAGTTACACACTGTGGCACTATTTCTCCTAAAATTTTATACTTATAGTAAAAAATAGAACTTATAATTTAACATAAACAAATCATATTTTGAAATAGCAATATTCTCACCGTAGTTTACATAAGTATTCTTAATTGATTGTATTGAAAAAATAATTGATTAACGGATTATACAGAAAAAAACTCGATAATTATAAGAAATTCATACATGCAGTTTTTTTTTCAAAGATGGGTACTTACTATTGATTGTAACCTGTTCATATTCTCATTTCATTCTAAAATGATTATTCATTCACCTTTTATTACGTCATTCCATGTTACAGTTTTACTTTTAGAAAATTTAATTATGTTTTTGAAACTTTGACTGCTCTTTTTAATGACAGTTATGCGTTACTATATATATATTCGTTGTGTTTTCATTTATATAATATACTTTAAAATTAATCGTATTCACATATTAACAAAATGCTCGAAAAATTGCATATATTATAGGTTTAAATGTTCAATATCTCTTGTTTGTGTAATAGCAAGTAATAATGCATTGACCATGTACTATTAATTATAAATTTTCTGTTTAAAGTAGAAGGTTATGATCCAATAAAACAAGCTTAATCCTGCGTAATTTTCCCCTACACTAATAGCTTTAGAAAACATATGTTTTGCAATTGGAATCATTCAATTTTTATTTTAATTTAATAAGTCTTATATTCTCAGAATTATAGGGTCAGTATTTCTCCCTTCCAGATGTATACGATACATTTGCTAATAAGCCATTATATCTGCTTATATACATCATTTAATTATTGTTTTACTTAGCCATGGCGTTCTCCACTAACATAATTGTAGTTTTATCGAATTCGAATATTAATTTTTTGTTTCAAAAATTAAAACTAGTTCATTATTTTTATATTTTATAAGTAAAATATAATGTTGATTATCTTAAAAGGCATTTAAAACAGTGCTTCTCAAACTTTCAATACTGACGGCTACCGTTTCAATTACAATTTTTATCGCACACCCTTATACATTAATAATGTACTGAATGTAATAATAATGCACTTTTTTCTTAAAGCTAAAGCTACAATACGCGATCTTAATTACAAACCATACAAATTAATAACATAAGTATTACATGTTGTATACGTTACTTTTAAGCTAAAACAAATTAAGTAATATGATAGTTATTATGTTATTTTTCCTTTCTCTAATCTTCAAATTGAACATATTGCAAAATGCGGTGGCTGCTTAGAAGACAAAATATAGATATCAGCTAAATATAGAAAAATAACTCAGATAGTCAATTTTTAATCATAAGCATTCCTTATAAAAATTTTCTTTGTAAGATAAGCCCATGGAAGTCGTTAATACTTATTAAACTTGTTCTTAATTTAGTATGAATTAATTAGTTATAAAATACTCTGTGCAGTATGGATATCTTAAAAGTGTACCGGCTGAAGAGCCCGCTGTTTGCATGAGTTCATGTATAAGAAAATAAAACATTATTGAGATATAATCGCTGAATTGTAAGGATTGAAAAGCCAAATGCTCAGCAATGTTTACAAAAATGTTAAGTGATTTTTTTTAAAAATGATTACTCAAATTATAATTACTTTTAAGTGAATTGTAATTTTTGCTACTTTTGGTTGTTAGCGATTAAACTTCACAAATCATTTTTCTTATTTTAAAATTTATTAGATATATCCAAATAAGTAGGCTACATTTTATTCTAAACGATTATGTGCTACTTTAGAAATGAATTTTAGGATAAAGTTTTTTGAAATGGTATATTTCTTGCTTTTGTTATGCTCACTCTGTAATGTAAAAAACAAACAGGAAAACCGATGCATCAAAACTATGCTTAACCCTGTAGTAGTAATCTGAAGCCTCTAGAGTTTGCTTGTATATTACAGTGGATTTCTCTTTTGGTATGTGTTTTTTATTGTTTTATTGCATACATATTAATATTAAGTTAATATTATAGAACCTTAGTACAATTAATTACACATCCACACACACAAAATATATATATATATATATATATATATATATATATTCGTTTGTCAAATTCCTTGAATTTTGCATAGTATGCTGAAATTCTGAAATCTGATAAACAGATGTTTACTAAATTTTCATGTGTATATATTTATACCGAATATTACATTTAAAAAGTCGTTTAACTATTGTATTGATGCAAGTAAAGTGCAGAAATACCCATGTTTTCATGAGGAACTAAAAATCAGTATAATATGAAAAACTGTCTCCTTTCCTGGACAGACACATCATCCAGGGTGATGGACAGAAGAACGAGTCTAAAAATTCCTGTCAATAAATCCTAGGCACCCGGTAAGGCAGTTTTTAGCCCTTGTGTGGTTATCAGAAATTAAAAATGGAATGCAATTGTTCTACAAAAATTGTTCCAGATATACATTATAGCAGTGCTTCTCAAACTTTCAATATGTGCGTTCCAATATTCAGTCATAATGTTCAACGCTGCCCTCCCCATACAATAATAATGTATTGAATTCAATAATACTATATATTGAGGATAACACTACAATGAGACTTCAACCTCTTACGTACGTATATAAATGTCTCGCTAACCAAAACGGTAGTTGTCCCAGACGCATATATACGTCTTTCTAAAGCACAATGTTTTCTGTACACAGTTATCCATAAAATTATTCCGAAAGCTTTGGAATGCAATAAAAAGACATTGACAGTTTGTTTGATGCTCCCCCTCCAATGCATCACATACACATGAATAAGTGGAAAACGGTGGCTTTGGGAAGCTATGTGCATAACTTTTAATCGCAGCAGTTTTGGGACTAATTATAAACCGTACAAATTATCAAGTTACATATTAATTTTTGGATATCATTTTTATATGAAAAGCCCTTGGGATCCCCGGTTATTTTTAAACTTGTTCTTAACTTAGTATTGTTAAATTAATTATAAAATACAACGTGCCTTACTGATACATTTATAAGCGTATTATATCAGTGTAAATGTGTATTTCATTTTTTATTATGTCAGAATGTATTTTGATTGTTAACTTTTCATAAATTAATAATTTTCTTAAATAATCATTTGTTTTGACTTTTCAGTATGCTCGCGCCCCCTATGGAGGCGACCCCCACAGTTTGAGAAACAGTGCATTAAAGACATGTCTGAAAATTTGGTTGTTCTGCCCATGCGGCGAACATCTTTACTTCCTTGATACTTGCTGACCAGTTCAGCATGTGGAGTAGGGCTATCGTCCATTAATTGGAAATCTTTAAAATGAGGAATATATGTGACTCTACAATCTCCTTCCTATACTTCATAGCATTTAGTTTAGTTTTTTTTTTCATTGGGGAATACATGTAGGTGTATGCGGTCATCCGACATAATCAGTTCATATAATTGCACTTCCACCACTGTAATGATCATTGTATTTGTTGAGAGAAAGAGGGTATATTATTCCAAGTTCACTCTAGGTACATAAACTCCTAAAATCAATGTCCACACTACATCAGGATTAACTTGTAAATTGCACAATGTCCCACTAAAGTTTGGTCCATGGCGTAAAAAGTCTGCACCATGCTAAATGCCCTTTCTAATTTGATGCTGGGAATTCGTTGCAGACAATTGGTACGGGTATTCTAACCTACACCTTTCTCGTGATTTCTTTGGATAACTGCAGATATTAAAACTGAGGTACCAGTAGCAGGATGCAACTTAAGCGAGAACAGTGACAATCATGTGTCACCCCACTGAAAGCGCCAAATAACAAGCTTCGTACTGGATCGTGGATATTTGCCTCTTTCATCCAGGTTCTCTTAATATGGACCCATTGCCCTGAAACAGTTTCTACTTATTGTAGACAGCACTCGATGCTACTTTGAGCTATTTAATTACCATGAAGGCGAGCATTTTGCTTTGATAAGCTTACCTTCAATTTATCAATAATTCTTTATCCCCTTTCATAATCTTCATATTTTATATGTGACATTAGGAAGTTTTCTCAGCTTTTGCGAAAAACAGAGAACCACGATGAATATCGGGGAGAGATAGGAGTACACAGATCGCAGGTACGCCTTCTATCGCTTAAATCTCTTTTATCCCTTTATCTACCGCATTATGATTTACTGCAGTTTTTTTCATGCATTATTTTTCTTTGAATCACTACATTGAAAATTAAGGGATACACATAAACAAAATACTCCACTTTGGGAAATTTAACCCGTCGAAGTTAATTAATTAATTAAAAATATTCCACTGTAAAATTAATTATATACACTGTTCACTTAAAATAAATAATGAAATCGTTTGCTAAGGTCTTCATTAACATACAAAAAATATTAAGAAACTTAAATTTTTACATTAACTATTTTTTCGGGACAAAAGTGATAATCCTCGCAATCCGCTGAAAACGCAATTTCTGCTGTAAAACTATTCGCCTTCCCACTAAAATACTCATCATACAACCTGGCCTGCCATATATCTTGAAATAGTGGATTGCAAAAAATAATACTCCTAAGTATCGTTGGAATATTCGTAAAAAATAGTTCTATGTAATTTTAAAGTGAGTGGCACTTATAAGTACCGTCGGTAGATAAAGGGTTAGAGTCGCAGCTTTGGAAATACGCGTGTTTAGGCATATGTGTTTAACTTTTAAAACTTGTATTTTCTGGGGCATAATCAGTACTTTTGGCTCAACACTTTTCGTAAAAATAGACACAAAATTTGCATACTATATCAAACTTGATACTTTGAGAGACACATGTAGCACCATTTTTTTTTCCTTTTTTATTTAGAATTTGTGTACACAATCACTACTTTTAATAGATTATTTTTGTTCACGACTTGCATTATTATACAAATAATACTTTAAATTCAAAAGTTCTTACATTTTTGAAAACGAATCGCTATTAAGAAAAGAAACATCCGTTATTTCTTCACTTTGCAATGCAACGAAGCCTAAAATTGTATAACAAGTGATTAATTATCAATGTTTTGCAAAATTACTAGTTCTTTTAGAACATAAAGGAAATATATATTAATTAATATTATTTTAGTGATAACTATTTGCGAAATTAATTTCGAAGCATATATTCATGCAAGTCTTAAAAGGTTTCTAAATTTCTTTAGTATTATGTAATATTAATCACAGTGTTATCCGAAATAGGAAGCAAAATGTTTATTCAATTGTGTATTTTATCACTTACTTTTTTAAATTTAAACTGAAAAACTTAAACAAACAACCCATTATTTTTCATTTGTTTTGTAAATCATTAAATATATCAATTTATTCCAGGCGTAGCTTTAAATTCATTGCTTCATTTAAAACAGCTATAGATAGAAGTTTCCAACATTTTATGATTAATGCATAATTAATCAAATACCTTGAGGCGGATTTGATAACGTTGCTAAATAGAAAAGCGTAATGAATTGAAACGGTTAAATATATCTATATTGCACCTTGATGTTAATTATAGCTATCGGCTCAAGTCAACCTAAATCCATTATGCATTAAGTTTCCCATTGAATATATATGGTAACTTAAAGGAATACTCTTCTTTTGAATATTTGAGTGGCACAGTAATTTTCGTCAGAAATAATGTAAAATATGGAAAATATTTTGAGTGATAATTTTTTTAACTGAATTTTATATGAAAATATAATGATATTATAGAGTTTACTTAGATTAAATATGCAGTGGAGACACTTTCAGATATAAATTCTATTTCTTTTTGTTTTGAATAAATTGAACATCTAAGTTTATGATTAATTAGTATGTATAATAAATTATGGTTTCCGTGAAATTTGAAAAATTATCATTAATTCTATTCTATATAGCAATTCTGACGTAAAATGACGTAAAAATAATTCTCATTTTTACGAATTTCTAGTTTTTCTTGAGTTGATTGATCTCATTGTTTTTACATAAAGTAAAAAAAAATAATGAAAACATTTAAAAAAAAATACTGAATACAATTTCCTCATACAAATTGTTTGATTGTTTGAAATGACATTTACGAAAATCGACCAGTACGGGAAAAAAAATCCCTAGAATTACATTATTATATCTGAAAAGTCTTTATACATATATTTTATAGTTTCAAGTTTTCATTTTCATCTCACTCTCCAGTATTTATTAATGCATCGAATGCTTTGTGTTTGATTTTATATTTTTCTTATTTTGATATCATTTTTATAATGTAATACTTAGAACAAAAAAAGTCATTTTTATTAATTTCTTGATTTAATTCTTAAAAAAAATGCAAAGGCTAAAAAATTTTGAAAAGAAATGTAATTATGTTCTGCAATTTATATAAAAGGGAATAACTGCAAAAAGCTATGTATGTGCTACATAATTCTTACACCGAAAAAAATATTTTTATTATGAAAATAATAAGCACACACATTTCAACTTGATTCTTCTTCCCCTTTTTTCACACAGATAAAATTCTTTCAGAATAATTATTCAATGCGAATATTATTTGAAAGGACAATTTTTGACAATAATAGATATTTTAAAATTATTCAGAGGTTTTCATGATTTTATTTTGTACTTTCTTTAATACCTTTACATTCTGAGAATTTCTGGAAACGGTAAAAAAATTCAGATCCACCTAAATAAATTGTACTTTCTTTGTAATTATCAACAATAATTTAATTAGTGTTTAACTTCAATTATGGTTCCTTAAAAAATGGTTTTTAATCACTATATGTTTAGAGTTATTTTCACTTAGAGTAAGTTTTTTTTTCAGTTTAATTAACTACGCAATTTTTTTCATCATATTTAATAGATTTTCTTTTTTGTGTTAAACCATAAAAATAGAAAATAAAATTTCAAATACCTTTGATTGTTTTTATGAAAAAAGCAACATGATTAGAATTCTTATTTAAAAACAATAAAAATGCATAGTACTCAGGTGCATTATTTAAAACAAAATTGTACTTAAGCGTTTGTATACAAGGTGTTTCAAAGAAGAATACACTTTGCAGATGCTGTAAAACAGTAACAATCACTGGCATGCTCTATTTCCCCGAATTATAAGGTAGATGTCTTAAATTTCAGGTCTCGCGCCAATCGGAAGTGAATTAAACTACAGCACGAGTGCAATATGAATAGTCAGTGTAAATTACGGTGTCGAGTGGAGAAGCCTTTTTGTGTTCTTGAATTTATCAAAGTGGAATCCCCAACTGATTTTCAATAGTATTTTTGATCATGATTAAGGAAAAAAAACTTTTCAATTAGAAATTCTCTATCAGTGGTATAAACACTTTAAATCTCTGGACTGTGTGTGCCAAGTAAAGGTTCAAGACAATCGACTGTATCGTAAGAAGATTCCATAGAATATGGCAGTGCTTATCAAACTTTAAATGTTTGCGACACAATTTTCAATCATCATTTTCATCACGCCCCCTTACATACAATAACAATGTATTGAGTTCAGTAATAATATACTTTAATGCTAAGGCTAAAATATATACGTACGAATCATCAAGATAAGTATTAAATCTTATATATATTTTAGTATATAATAAGCCCATGAGTAAATTAACTTATATTAGTTTAGCCCATTAATTTAGTATTGATGAATTAATGATAAAATACATTGTACAGTACTGTTATATTTATAAGTATAATATATCAGTGTAAATATGTATTATATTTATTCTGTAGGAATACATTTTTTTCATTTGCTTTATTTCAGTAAATTAATATATTTTTTTTTTTTAAAAATAAACTTTTATTTTCAATTTTTATATGTTCACACCATTCTGATAGAATTATGACACACTCCAAAGGGGGCACACTCTCTAGTTTGAGAGACATTGGAGTATGGACAACCATTCTACGTAGTCCTGCAAACTCAACGTGGAGGATGAGTCTTGAAGTGCTGATTTCTCCGCTTACTGTTTGGAGAATTTTGAGAATAATGGTGAAAATGATTCCATACAAAGTGCAGGCGTTGCAAAGTCTAAGTGACTAGGTAAGCCAATATGCAGGTATATTTCGAAAATGAAGATTTTACAGATCACTTAGTTTTCACTGATGAAGCAACCTTTTACATCAGTGGGAAGGTAAACAAGCATAATGTGGGGGTGAATATAATCCAAATCTACAGTGCAAAATATGCGAGATTCCCCTAAACTAAATGGGTATTGCCCTATCTCCACACACACACACATGCACACACACAGTGAAAAGTATTCACAGTCTCTTCTTTTTTCACGTGCAAACCGCCACGAGAGTCTGCACTTTTTATATCTTATATTTTGGCTAATGCCACAGTTTCTGTACCACAGTAAGAATTCATTTCCCAATTGGATAGAGGACGTCACTAGACGGCATACGTACAACATTATCTCGATGAATATCTGCACCAGCAACGGATTGGACGAACCGTGCACTATAATATTTCACCGACCCAATTAATACATAACAGTCCTGACTGCACAGCTTGCGATTTACTTCTCTGGTATGTACATAAAGGTTACAGTTCATTTACCTCCTCTTTATGTCAATACTTTCGACCTCAAACAGCGTATCTCCGCCACTATGGATGGATTTCATTTTGATAGCTTAACACGCTTTTGGTTGAAAACAGGTTACCAGTTCGATATATTTTCTGTAACTAAGGGTTCACACATAGAACATCTGTGACTGTCTCTAACAAAATTTAAAAGAATTCAACACAATTATATTAGATATAACATATAATAACTTCAATTATTCTTATATATATATATATATATATATATAGTACATTGAAACGGTATAATTCTTAATTAATCGTTGTATATATATATATATATATATATATATATATATATATATATGCATATATATTACAGTTTATATATATAAAATATATATATGCATATATATTACAATTAAAAACAAATCGAATATTATTGTGGCAATATTTTTTTTTCTTAATTTATTCATTTTTTCGGTAAATGTTGCATATTAAATAAATATAAAAGAAGAAGAATATAATTTATATACTTCTGTAAACATAACTGAAATAGTGATGTTAATTCGCAATAAATTTTCATTTTGAATTTTAATATAAAAAAATCCAAAGAAATATCCGAAGATGTTCTAAAGAAGTATAATCCTTAAGGAATAGAGCTGAAAGGTAAAATACATTAAGATTGTTATAAAATTATTCAAAGAAAAAAAATTAAAAAGAAAAGAGGTTCCCTCATAGTTATCAGCTTGTGCCAGATTTTAAAAAGTGTTCCATCATCTGATAAAAATATGTTGAAACATAAATGCATTTCTCTACTTTGTATAAACTAACAATGGAAACTTTAACATTGTTGAAATTCTTGTTAGAAATTAATCTAAAAGTCCTTCTTATTCTATTTACATGTCTCAAAGACATGCATTTTCATTTTTCTTATTAAGTTTTGTCCTGAGATATAAACTTAAATGTCTTACGGTTTAGTTCAAAATATTTTAATATCGTTGAATAATAACGTGTCATGGAAAGAAATTATGCTGTACGCTTTGTTTGAAGCTGCTAAGAAGTGAGATTTAGACTTCTTTAGCTGTGAAGAACAATTAAGTTCACCAAGTGTAAAATACATAAATATTAATGAAAAATATTAATTAAATAATTTTTCGTAAAGAACATAATATGTAAAAGTGTGGTTCAAAATTATATTCATTTTCAATTTAATTATAATGACTAAGATTTATATCCCGGTGTTCAAAAATAAATTTACAGTGGCGTTTTTCACATGTTCTTGAAATAGCCACCGTAACTGTTTTAAAGATTAATGTAATATGTAATTTATAATTTAAGGTTTATAGAACTGTTTGTTTAACTGTTAACATATTACTTTTAATGAAAACGCAAATGTGGAAGTCTTTTCTAAATTGTCAATTTTGTTGGTAGTACCATGTCTCTGCCACGAAAAATAACAAGGTGGATTATTTAAAATTAAGATTTATTGAGTTGCAGTTAGCGTGAAAAAGAATTATTATGCTGGAAATGGTCACGCTTATAAAACTGTCTTATCTTTGGCAAGGATTTCTAACAGTTTAAAAAGTAGTAATGGTTACATTCAAGTCAAATAATTAATTACCGTCTAAAGATACTATTACTGGAAAGTCGGACTGTAATCATCCAATTAATATGGAATCTGAAAGGGTTCAGTATTAAAACAAGACTGGTACAGACAAATAAGAGATAAAAAACATATACGTTGCATTTGAAACAACAATTTTGAAGGCTTCTGTATACAGTTATTCACTGTTATAGAGCAGAAGGGAATTCTTTGCCTGATGACAAATGGATTTAAGAATAAAGTTTACATTTGTTGAGTCCTATCCTTGAGTTAAAACTATCATCGAATCTTAATACTCGGAATAATTAAAATACCTGTAGTTTTCACCTTAATCAATAAGATTAATTTCTATGTGATTAATATATCCTAAGTTCTGATTTGCAATCCACTATCATTCCCCGCCCCCCAAATATAAAGAAAAGATAATACATTTGGTAGAAGTCAAATTTTTGTGTTTGGCTAGATATTAATATTAAAGTCGCACATTACTAAATATAGGGAATTGATACACTCAAACAATACTATCCTCAAAGCGATATATTATCATAGTAAATACAAAGATGACATGAACATCACAAAATATCTACAATGATCAATTCATTTGTAAATAATTAATACTTTAAAAAAATATTGAAATCTGTCAAATTTATATCCAAAAACATAACACAACATGTAATTTCAGTTACTTAAATTTATATTTTTTCGTGATGTTTCAATTAATTTTTTCTGACTTAATTTATATTATAAATTATAACACAAGTAATATAGGGTAAAAATTAATATAAAAATACATATATTACTCTGTTACACAACATATATACATACAATATAGAAAACATTTTAGTTGAAATTTCAATTCCTTAATTTTGTACATATTTAGATTAATGCAATATATTTACAACCTAAGATGTGTATTTATTCTTTAAATATTTTTAAATGTATCTTTTCTGTAACATGGATAGAAGTTGGATTTTTATACTTAACTTTATCTCATGTTTATATAAAAGAAAAGAAATACTAAAAGTATGACATTGCAGCACAAATTTAAAATTTAAAATATCTATTATTTTTTTTTTAATTTACGGAAATGATATTTAGAACCCCAGTCTGCGTAAATTGAAAGCCTTATAATTAAAGGTTATTAATTATATACATAAGTTTAAAGCACGAAAAATACTTTTCAAGTAAGCTGAAATATATTCCAAAAGCAATTAATTTACCATCATTATTTCTAAATATGTATTTATAAAATTTAATAAGGGGGAGTTATATATATATATATATATATATATATATATATATATATATATATATATATATATATATATATATATATATATATATATATATATTTAAATATACAAATTCAATCATCAACAAACAATCACAAGAATCAATTGAAAAATTGAAATATACGAATCTTTTAATACTAAATCCTATTTCAAAATATCAATGGCGAATATATAAGATAAAATTTCATCGTTTTCAAACACAATTAAAAAATTATAAAATAAAATAAAAATTTATAAAATATCCAAGTGCAACCTCGGACTTACGACCGATAAGTGAGATTAAACTAGTTTGATGGCGCCAACCTTCCCCCTATTGCAACTTGGTAAGTTAATCGGAAAATATCAGAATTTCAAAAATTTAAAAATTAAAAATTAAAAAATTTAAAAGTTAAAATTAAAACATTATACTTGATAAAATTAAACTATTCCCCATCGTATTCTGAAAGATATTATAACATTAAAGTATTAAAATTTTAAAACAATTTAATGCATAATATAAGTGAACCATCGAACACCAAAGATTCTGCACCCATCTTTAAAATAGTTGTATTGGTAGAAAAAATAGTCGTATATGTCTAAAAAATATTTGAGATCCGAAGGTTCAAATTAAAAAATATCTAAAATCAAAAAGTCCAAACTAAAAATCCGAAAGTAAAAACTAAAAAATCCGAAAGTTCAAACTAAAAAATCCGAAAGTTCAAATTAAAAAATCTGAAAGTTCAAATTAAAAAATCTAAGGTTCAAATTACAAAATCCGAAAGTTCAAATTAAAAAATCCGAAAGTTCAAACTATAAAATATCTAAAAACCAAAAGTTCAAGATAAAAACCCAGTATATTCACAAATTAATAGCATAAATCATTAAAAGCTCACCAAAGAGCATCCTATCAAGAATTAAATCCGTATCTATAGAACGACTTCTCATATTTAATATTTCAATTACAACACCTATATTTTGCTCATAACACCTACTAATGCCATGTCAATCCAAACGATTCAAAATCTAACACAATATATATATATATATATATATATATATATATATATATATATATATATATATATATATATCAAATGTGTTTCGAAATTTTAATAGAAATAATTTGTATAGCACTAAAACTGAATAACCTTTTCGATATTTTCCATGAAAAGAATTACCTTACTTTTATTTTGAGTTAATACTGAAGAGATTTTAGCAATGTCCATAAAAGTCTTTGTGAATTGAGTTCGCATGGAATAGAAACAAAGTACTTGTTAATGGAAGAATGAAAGCGTTCTCGCATTCAAGCTTGTTTGCTTGCATTATACTTAGCCATCCTGGAAAAGAGGTACTCTGCTTTAGAATGAGCTGTTTTAGTTTGACTAAAGAATAAAACCACAAAATAATATGGAATGCATGCACTTTATATTATTTCTCGCAAAATGAATTCGTGAGCACGAACTTTTGATTAAATTGTAATGTTGTTAAAATTCCTTTCAAAATAGTTTTCTCTTGCGGTTTGGCAGGGTTTTTTTCTATTATATTCTATTCAGAGATGTTTTAAAATATAGGTTGCAGCTGAAATTTTATAGCAGAACTCATATTTTATATTAAAAATACTTGTTAAATATGCTATAGACTGAAACTCAGAAATTGTTATATGCATAAAGAAATTCTTCAATCAAATACGATATCTGCTATTTTTAAATAATGGGTATATGTTTATATTAAGCCAATATTTAAAAAGAATGTTTATTAAATCAAGCTAATATTATGCTGGAAGTAATTCATTTCTTAATTAACAGAAATGAATACGACTGTGAAATGCTAGAATTGATTTAAAAGCTTATGGGAAAATGTGTCTAAGTTTGATTTAGTTTGACACGAAAAATCGCTCTTGTTTTAAGTATCGGTAATCGGTATTGTTTAAAGTATCTCTTTGATTGTGCTAAAACGGATAATGAAAGTATAAATTGTTTGAAGATCTACTATAGATATAAATATTTGTAAATACTGTATATATATCTAACGCATGGAAATTTCAAGCTATTAACCTTTCAATTGCATACATGTTGAATATGATCTGCATATTAAAACTTGAATAACTATTAGCAGCTTATTAATTTTTACCATCAATTTAATTTTAATGATAGCTGGAATATTCAGTGAAAGTATAAAATAATCTAACTTAAAACTTAAATACTTAATTTTTCGAATATGAAAAAATTGGCAGATAAAATAAATGTTTTTTAAGAAAAATATATTTTTTTGTGTAATAGATGTATATTACATTCATTTTGAAACACAGAGTTTGATAAGTATTTTTTTAGGAAATCATATACTTCTAACAATTTAAATAGCTTTTAGTGGAGTGATATTTATTCTGAAATCAGCGATACATTACTATATCTTACTGTTAACATTATTAACATTTGTTATTAATTTGTTACTGTTTTAAACAAAATTTAATTAGCTTATAATTAGACGTTTCATTCCTTTGTTTGGTGCTTTCGTAGATGGATTATTTGTTCCCTTAATAACATTTTTTTATACTTGCGTGAAATTAGAAAAATAAGGAGTTTTTCGTTTCATCATAACCAGCATCATCGAAATTGTTTCAAGTAGAGGAAGCTTCTTTTATTAGAGAAATTTACGTCTAAACACTTATATATTTTAAACCAATTATACTAATATTTTGCAATAACAGAAAGTGTTATGTTATGGATACAATGCTTTTTGTTTCAAATAGGACTGATGATTGGTATTTTAGCCATTTCAGCCCTAGTATATTATCCGAGTTCTGCTTTTTTCCCCTTGAAGTACCGTATGGGTATATTTCAACTGTCAATGTAATTTTGGTCTCCAGATGATAGCATCTGAGCTTTGATAATGCGCGGAATTGTTTTTAAAATTTAATTTTACCTAGAGCACTCAAACCAAATAGGCACTCTTGGAATCTGAAGCATACTGCATTTTGATACGACATAGACGCTGTCAATTTTTTGCATCATGAAATTCCACTGACTTAGACGGGTTCGATCCTCCAAACCTGAGCGTATAAGACCAGCGACAAAGCAATTGCTCCACCCAACCAATCAATAATGCTGAAGATTCTATTTAACAAATTAGTATCTATTCATATTACTTTTATTTCTATTGGCACTCTTAAATAATATTTTATTAATTTATACTTTTTATATAATAACATTTAATTATTTTTAAAATATTGTTTAAATACTCTAATTGTTAAAGGGATTACTTTTATCTTGCCTTTTTTGTTATTATATTCATTTGATTGTTATTTCTTGTTTTATATTAAATAACATATGTGTTGTTGGTATTAAATTCGTTTTAGATTATGCATTGATTTTTTTCTTCTAATTTTTAAAATTTAATTCCGAACTTCAAATAACATTATATGGAGCATTAGTGAAAGAGGTATTGACTGCCCTGAATGTTTTGAAGTGTGATTGGTCACTTGATGTAAAACAGCATTCTATTTAATTACATTTTTCTGATTTTAATGTAATATATCAGCCAATTTATATTCATTTTAAATCGTTTATTTTATATTTTTATTTAATTTAAATATGTTTAAATAATTTTAATGAATTTGAGAATAAATTAGAGATAACCTCATTTTTTAAAAATGTTGTTGCTAAAAAAATACGAGTTTAAGGTTATGAATTATCATCTATTAAGAAATATAAAACTTCTTTTTCAGTAACAAATTTGTACATCTAAAAAGAAAAAAAATCAATTTATGGAGTACTTTCAGTATACTTAAAGTATAAGACGATAGTTCAGGTTCAATTATTATGTATATTACCCTCAATAATGGCTATCCCTTATTTTCCTTTCAATGACAAAATACTACAGGCATTTCCCTCTAAAAAAATGCAGATATTACTATAAACTTTAACGACACATACATTGCAAATAAAAGCTAAATTACAATCAAAGTAAGCCAAATTTTACATTTGTTTGATACTTATATGTAAAATAATTTGCTTATATTTCATTTTTTGTTGTTTGTTCGTTTAAGACAATTTGCCTTGTTTCTGAGTTTATTGATTCAAAGATAACAAATATTCTTGTTAGATTTCTTAAGTTAATCATCTTTGTGCCTGGCTGATACTTTAGATAGTAAACATTTGGGAGGAGAGGGGTAGCACACAAAAAATTATAAGCAAATTTTCAATTCTATTTTATACTGACCTGCAATAATTGAAATTTCTCATAATTTAAGTTATAAAGTAGTTCTCCACTCTTAAAGTTATTTCTAATTTTTCTGGACATTAAAGATATGAATAAGATTATAAGTCAGTCAATTGTTTTATTTAGATCGTATGATAAAAAAATTCATATTCAATAATGAAATAATGAACTGTATGATACAGATGTAAAATATTTTTAAAATAAGTCTAAGAAGCATCCTCATTTAAGAAAAGTAACGCAATTAATGCATTCTTATTAAGTCCAGCACTAAAATTGAATTAATATATTTGAGTTCATTCATTGTACTTAAATTTACTGAAAATACATAATTATTTTATATCACTTATGTTTTAAATCAAGTCAGTTTAAATTACCAAATACAGATGCTTCAGGAAAAAAAAGTACATGATTCTTCTAGTAACTAAATGAAACAAGTTCCATTATTAATACCTCAAATAATATTTTTGATATGAATAGGTTAATTCGTAATATATAAGCGACATAATTACTTTTTCCTTAAACAATATTATTTCTCTTTAAGGAATCTGATTTTTTGCGTAATTGGATAAAGGGAATTGTCTAAATAAAATGTGTTCGTTATTATCATATCTGCCTTATTTATCCCTTGGGAAATATTAATAATTAAACCTTATTATTTACTAATCTTATTATCAGTCACAAGTATTTTTGAAAATCGCGTTAATCTGTCGATTATTTCAATGTTTTCCAAATTTTTAACTCTGAAGTATAAGCAAAATGGTGAAAAATATGAGAATAAAATTATACTGATCAGTTTTACTATCGTAATGATATTAATCATTCCCTGAATTTTCAAGGGGATTAGCATGGAAGTCTTACGACGTAGAATTCCATGAATTTAAAAATTTGATGAGATAAAAATATAAACCAATTTATAAGTGATCAAAACAGTTCCCTCCAGCTTCAAAGAACTTTTGTGGATTAATTTTCTAGAGAATAATGCTTCAAGCCTTTCATTTCTTGGAATTGATGAGAAATATTCTTAAAGCCTCGTCGATCTAATCTTCGGAATGAAAATGACATTCACTTCAGTTTATCTTAGATTGAAATATAACAAAAGTTTTGTGTAGTATAAAATAGGAGCATTGGCTGAATGCATTATTATTTTTATACGTTTATGTTGAATGAATTGAACTGTTAAATTTGCTGAATTAGAAGATGCACAACCATGAAGTAGTTATGAGTCATCTAACAAATTCTTCTTAAAAAAAAACTTTTCAAAAACTTATAACTATAACTATGTTCTATAATTTAATATTATGTTAACTTTGTTGTTTTATAATGAATAATTATGTTCTATTTCAATAATATATTAATTAACAAATCCACTATAGGTTTGAATATAATGACATACATTAGTTATTTATCGCATGATGTGTTTTCAAAATTAATTGCATTGGGATCCGTTTTAAGATGTATTGGACTGCTTACTATTTTATACCTATAGTGAGCTGTACTATACCTCTGCTTTGTTTTCTTTATGTGTCAAAAATTCAAAAAATATTATATAAGTTCGATGACTTACTATTTTAGAAATATTGTGGTGTCATTATGCGGTTTAATATTATTTTAATCGATTTTCATAAGTTACTATTTTTATTTAAGTATACTGAATCTAAATGCAATTTGTTTTCATAAATGACTGTTTACGTTGGCATGGATCAGGTATTAAGTTCTCTTTGTATGGTTTAGGAGATACAGTGTTTACCTAAAAATAAAATATATATATATCGTCAAAACATTTTATAATATTATTACTTAAAAAAGAACTATCATCTCAATATACTCTTCAAATTTATGATAATTTTCCCATGTATGAATGAATCAATTAGTCATCTGAATGTAGAGGAGACGATACAGCTCCTTTTTTTCTTACAATGATGGACAAAGTATGTTTTTTTCTTGATTAGGTCTGGTTTTATTGACAGAAAATCATTGCACGATTATAATTTATTCTTTAAAAAACACTCTTTAGTTTCCAAACATTTTAAACTGATTTTAACGCTTCCAAACCTTTTTATTATATTTTAAAGGAATTTGAAACATTAAATGATTTTAAGCTGTCAAAACTGGTATTGGAAATAAAAAAACTTATGTATGTTATCAAATTAAGGAGTTATTTATTTTTTCAGGATTCAGTTCATTTTGATTCTTTAAGGAATATGAAAATTTTATTGTAGGATTCAGTTTTCCATCAAAAAAGATAAATTTTCATTTTAAAGTTTATGCATAGTAATATCAAGCGAATGCAAGAACTGTTGTTTTTAATCTTTTTTTATATATATAACCCATTTTTTCAGAGTTACTTAAAAACTGTAAAATATATATATATATATATATATATATATATATATATATATATATATATATATATATATATATATATAATATGTGAATATAAAGCCAAAAGAGAATGAAATATGATTCCTAAGAAATATAAATAACAATGAACTAAATGGTGCAAAAGAATATTGTACTAAAATTGAATAAAAACCGACAAAACATACGAAAATAGTCTTTGGACTAAAATGGTGGCCTATTGTGATTTATAGGGCAGTCTCTGAATTAGGACAGCGAGATTAGGTATAAGCAATGATTAAGGGTACCACCTTCCCCTTTACAGCAGAAATTTTCACAATAATAGAACACAGAGCCATGTTGAAAAATTAGGTATGTATCTATCTCACGTGGAGGAAATACCAGACAGTAAAATAAAATGAAAGTCTGAATAGTAAGGTGTCTCTCATAGAGATAAATTCAGAAAAAAAGTTTTATAGCAAAAACTAGGTTAAGAACTAGAATAAAAACTTATATGAAAAAATGCTAACCATAAAGATATATGAAGACCAAGCATATTAGTCCGAAAATGTGTGCTAAATGACGAATTAAAATTGAAGTGTTAACACATAGAAGCGAAAAGTAGTAGTTTCTTCTAGATAGTTTATTTATTTTATTTTTTTTTTGTAACTAAACTAAGCATACGATATCTTAATGAAATTGATAAACTCCAAAAACACAGCATAGAAATTCGTTTAAAAATGAATTTACTTGGATATTTGTAATCCAAAAGCTATTGCATTTTTTTTTATTTATCTGGTTTTAATACATTATCAGTAACTAATTCATTATTTGTGTTTTTTTTTTAAATTTAAGAAAAAAAATTCAAATATATATATAATGATAGACATAGGTTATACTAAACCAGAATGGCATTTTTATAATATTAAAATCAAAAGTCTATTTTATCAAAAATATTACTTATTAGTAAATTAGTCTAAACGTTTAATTGAAGGTTCAAAACGTTTTTTGACTCATTACTCGTACTCAGTTTTTAATAATTTCAAATATCGAGGATAATAATTAAAACTAGGAACAAAATCTACTAATCTACGAAAAATAATTAAGTAATATATGTATTGTATATTGAACCTGCTAGTATTTGTCTAGTTAATATTTAGTTGCACTTATATGGAAGTGATATTAATAGATACAATTCTTATTACTTTTATAGATTTCTGTTTTTTTCTTTGTATTATGTCGAATATTTCCATTGTGCGTGGAAGGTGGACCCATAAAGGATTGCTAAACCTAAATCTCTGTCCTAATTCAGCGATGGCTTTAGAAATCATAATACGAGTAGGTCACCATTTTAGTCCAAATACTTTTTTTTGTTTCTACATTTGTTATGTCTTTTAAACTCCAATTTCTTTCTTCTTTGGCATTGTACTTTATACAAATTTTCACTTAGTATATCTTATTTTATTTTATTATATATATATATATATATATATATATATATATATATATATATATATATATATATATATATATATATATATATATATTAGCTAAGAGTATTGAAATAAATATATTCCAACGCTGCACATATTTCTGATAAAATGCTTACATTTTGTTTCTATTAATAAATGCTGTACCCACTTTATACAGGCTATTTTAAATACTTTTATGTTTTTACTAATGTTTAACCCGTTTCAAATCTTTCCTAGGCAAGAAAAACAAAAGGATTTTTATTTTCCTTAAAAAATTAAGTTCTTTTTAATTATATAATTGTTACTAGAAAATCATTAAAAATATTAAGTAATTTTTTCACTGTATAAGATTCAATTTCCTCTAATCTTCTATAGCGTTTCATTTAACTCTAAGCATGTTACGTTTATAAAAAGAAGAATACTACTTTTTCAATACCTTTAAGATAACAAGCTACAAACTTCCAGCCAATATCAAGCAACACTCTTTGAGGGTACTTCAAATAACGACATCACCGACATCTGGAACGACGGCACAAAATTGTAATGATATAGTTCCTCTCTTTGGTGCGTAAAGTTTTATTTATAACCCAATTAAGGCTCAATTCACCAAAACTAGACAATATTGGATAAAATGATATGGGAAACTATGGCAAATTTTAAGATCTTTTTCTCGATTTATAAATAACGAATACTCCCAGCATAACTTTCGAATATTTTTTTAAAATTTTTAAGATGAATTCATGACACGCTATGGAAATGAGTGATATTTCTGTAATTTAAAAAATATTTTTTGGTAAATTTAGAACTCTCTCGAAAATTAATAAGAGAGAGTGCGTCTCAAGTGTTTATTTAAATCTTTGGTGGAGCAGTATTCTCAGAATATATATATATATATATATATATATATATATATATATATATATATATATATATATATATATATATATATATAGTCATCTTTTTAACACTGAAAAAAAGCGTTGTGATGAAATCATAAAAAGTCTAGTAAATTTTTCTGTTTGACTAGTTGTTTTGCCATTTTTATGTAAATTATAGTTGGAGATTATTTGAAAAAAGAAGTACCTCATTATTATTCTTAAGGACTGTGGTAATCGTAAATCTACATAACAAGATATCTTGCTTCGAGTGGAGCCAAGTTTATTCAAATACATTACCAATGCACTACATGAACAATAACTGTCTTTAAGAAAAATGCCAACAAATAAATAAATACGCTAAGCCATATTTAGGACAAGGAAAAACATTTGAAACATGGACATTGATACTTGAATACGCTTTCAGAAGATAGCCTTCAAAATACCACTGCTTACATTTTTGCATGCATACGCAAAGTGTAGAAATATATACAAGTCTTTTGAATGATATGGAATAACTAAACAGCTATTGGCCTTGTGATAAGGGTATTATTCTTAAACATTAAGAAGTCCACTTGAATTTTGGCTGCTGTAAAAATAATATCTTACCAACTTTTCGATTGGATATAATGTCTTTATTTCTTATGTCAGTGACCCATTTTAGCGTTATTCGAAAGTTAATCGATTGACTGCGAAATACTAGGAAAGTTAAGCGGGTAAAAATTCCCAATGAGTTTTAGAAAGACTGCAAACGGCTAGAGCAAATACATGAATACATATTTTAGTGGGAGGGAGAGAGCCCCTGAGACGAGTATAGGTAAGCTAACCAGAAAGTTTGATGAAAGAGTTGCAAGACTGTGAACATGATAATAGATGCAGAGATGATGTAACCACGTCACTAAATAATCGTTCTAGATCGGTATCTATACACATATCAGTTTCTCGAGTGGTTAGTGTAGAAAGATAAGCAATTGCTCAATAATAATTTCCATGTATGGATGCAGCAAGCTAATTAACGTTGCTTTCAACAATAAAAAAAGCTGTTCGAGATCAAAGACTAATTCTCAGCCAATCTGCATGGTTTCGTTTATGCACATGACCGTGTAAAAGGAAATTATGGACAAACGCCACATATAATATTGTGGGTAACACACTCTTTGATCTCCGACAATCATTTTTTTCTAATTCACTCCCATATATGGATCAATATGGTAGGAAAAGTAAGGAGATAGGCATTTTGTGAACACTATGGCTTGTAATCACACGCAAGCTCAGACGTTCAAGTTTTGAATTAAACCTTTTGATCATACTCTGGACATATATATATATATATATATATATATATATATATATATTGTCCTAACTTTATATTTATTTTCTACTCTAAATTTATGTGGTTTAGACATTTAGTTATATCATTTCGTGTACTTATTGTCATTGTATGTAACAGTTAAGTACATTTTATTTTGGCTTTTAGAAACATCCTGACTGAAAGATTTCAGTGATTTGCAAAAAAAAAAAAAAAAAAAAGAAGCTTTTCTTCAGCAATGTTTGGTAAGACATTAAAATTAAATGATAGGAGTTTTCATTTGTTTTCGGTAACTTTTACTATTGTGCTCAGAACTGGGTAATTTCTCTGCAATGTGTATACTAATAATATCAATACTAGTGCTATTATGCTTTATTACTAACATATAGACAAACGAGATTGTAATTCAATGTATTTAGCTAAATTATGAGCAAACCATACAAATATTTATTTATTACATTTAATTATAAATGGTTTATACCCTGAGGGATTAATTTAATTAATTATTCAGCAAGGAATATTATTATTAAGGAATATTCTTTTAAGGGGTCTCAGGAGTGTTAAATTTTTCCAGAGGTCTGAAATTATAAACGATTTTAAAACAGGTATAATTGTTTTAAATATAAATTAAATTATTCGAATCTTTTACACATTATTTACAATTGAACGGGACTTCAGAAAAGTATAAAATGTTTAAAATATAATAATAATTTTTTAAAAGTCATATGCATATGAAAATTATATAATAAATATTAAGTATTTTTTGCTTTGCGCACGCTATTTTCTAAAATATTAGCCTCTGATGTATAAAACTTCATATAATTATACAATACATCATACTCTTTAAACCCTACCTAATTTTAGTATTATATATATTTTGTATTTCAAAATATTTGTAAAATATTGCAATTTTTTAAATATTTTTAAAAATGTATTTTTTATTTATTAAAATATATAAGTTTGTATTCTATTTATATAAAAGTAGCTACAAAGTATTAAGAATATATTTGTATTTATAAATCAACTTATAGCTAGTAATTAACATACTCTTTTAGAAAATAGCATGCTGCACGACGCAAAACCTAATAAATATTTCTTATAGAAAAGTGTCTTATTTTCATATGCTTATAATTTTTAAAATTATGATTATATTTTAAACATTTTATACTTTTCTGAAGCCCCATTCCTTTATAAGTAACGTGTAAAACATTCGAATTATTTAATTTAAATTTAAAGAAATTATACCTGTTTGAACATTGTTTATATTTTCTGACCTATAAAGAAATTTTACACCCTTGAGACCTCTTAAGCAAACACTTTTCTATTGTTCTACAAAATAATTATTTGAGCAAAAAGTATTTATCTTCGAATCGAGTATTTTGGGAGATCGTTTATTTATTTATCATTTGAAGTTCTCTTGTATTGGAATTCCTAAGCATATGAATAACCGTTTAGGAATAACCATTGCTTCATTTACGAGCACGGGGCAGGTTTTGTCAATTTGGGAATCCTCATGCTACTGTTCATGTAATGGGACTGATTCATGTTAAATTTGTCAAGGTTCAAAGTCTTCATGTTGACGTAGTGTAGAAGTTTTGAGAGGAGGTTACAGCTTAGATTTCACCCCCATCTGTTGATTACCGCTCAAAATTAAAACATAGGTCTTCAATAGCTTTAGCGTAGCTTCAAAGTATTATAACAATAAACACTTAGTAATTGACATATAAGGCATTTTTAATACAAATATTTGAAATGTAATAAATATATATGGATGATAATCGAGTATTATAGAACATAACTTACATTTCTAAAAATAACTTCATGGCTTTTTGATAAAAAGTCTCCAAAATCTTTATGGATACATATTAAAAACGATTAAAGGAATTATCACGCGTCAAATAATTAATATTTATTTTGCTGTTATAAATAACTTATTCTAAAGAAACATGACAAACGGAGGGGATTGTGGAATAGCGGAGGAAAATGAAATAGGTGAATTAAATCATTGGAAAACTAATGCAGAATTCATAAAACACAGTTATTTTTAACTTAAGAGCCACATTCTAAGAATACGGGAAAGTCATTTCTGTTTCGAATTTATTAGAAAAGTTACAGTCGAATACAGTGAAGGTTCACTTACAGAAAACAGCTAAAGCATTCAATCTAAGATTTCCCTCCTTTTTCTTCGGGGAGAATTTTCCATTACAAAAGATACATTCATCGTCTCTGTTTTATGATTCATTAAATGATGGCATGGATTGTATTACAAATATTACATCAGAACGGAATTTATCTGATTTTTTGGAATATCTAGTATTCTAAAATCTCCGACAGACCATCTTGTCAAATAAACCTTTTAACTGATAGCCAAAACATTGTCAGTTAAAAACGATTGCAGCATTACAAACTACTCTTCTTTTACTGTGCATTATTCTTAACTTTAATGATCAAGTCACATGAGTACTAGTAAGTTAAAATGTTTGCAAACTTACCTGAAAAAGTTTTGAAAATCGCAAAACACACTTTGTTTTGTAGTGAGTTGTGGTAGCATAAGTGGTTAACTGTCACTGTATAAGTGTTTAACTCTCACTTTAATGCATTATAAGAGTTCTTTTTTCATTACTTCAAGGTTTTACCACGTATTAACAGCCACAAAAAGAGCCAAAACATACACCTCAGTATTCCACATTACCCGACTCTCTTCTATAATAAGCTTAAATTAAGGTTATTAAGGGCAAGGATCTTATTGTGACTTGAGAAAAAATTGATCGATTCAAATTCCATAATATTCAGTCAATGTGTTTAACTTAATTAACTATGATAACATTCCCATAGATTTATATCAAAAATTTTAAAAACTGGTTAGCTTAGCAAATAGATAATGTTACAAAGTGTGACTAAATGTTATACGCATATTATTATTTCCATTTTTTTAAAAAAATTATACCCAAGATGAAACATGCTTCAAAATATTTTCTTTTTTCAATTGAATGGTTTCTTAGATTATTTTCTCTTAATATTTTGAAAAGAAACACGTTATAATGTAAGTGTTTATCTAGATACAAAAAAGACCAAATATCTTCATCTGAGAAAATAGTATATATTCTCTGATCTATTCAAGTTAAATACCTAGGAATCAGCCTTGATACAACTCTCACTTTCAAACAACAAGTAATTTTTATTAGAGAAGCATTTTTAAAATGCCGAGCATATATAAACTCTACCCCTTAATTATCAGAATATCTAAATTAAGTAATAGGAAGGAATATTGCTCATCTACTCACTCACTAAAACTGATCCTGCTTTAAACCTCCCCTGTTTGGAAACATGCACCAAAGGCCCATATTGATTACTTAGAAAGAGCTCAAAATTTAATTGAAAGGCAAATTCTTAAAGCTGCCTTCGGTAAAATTAGGAGAGCTTGAATTAAACGCGATGCACATTTTAAGACAGAGAAGCGCCTTAATTTCCAATATTATAACTAATACCTCTGCTATGATATAGTGTTTTAAAAAGTTTCAAAATATTCCATGAATACTTTCTTTTTCATTTTAATGCGTGAAAGCATAGCCCATTTAACATTATTATATTGTAGAAAAACGCTAAACACATTTTATACCAGAAAAAAATGAATCAATTGGTTAAAAATGGGATGTATGATAAAAAATGATGCTCTTTGAAGCATAGTGAAGCTAGAAAATAATATTAATTTTCATTTATTTTATATTTAAAAAAATCGCTTCCGGATTCTGGTCCTATTACCTTAACATTAATCAAATGCAGTCTTTAATCTCCCTGGTTCATGAGGAATGTAGACCTCAGAACCGCGAAGAAAATACTAATTATTAGACAAACGCTCAGTAGAAATGCTACCAATTTCTTGAATTAAATTAACAACTGATAATAAATCTCTCACTATCATCAAAAAATATACTCCTGGTCCTAATTTAAACGGATCTAGATCAATCCTAATTGATTCTGCTTTTCTTTAATTTCCTGAATATGTTCTCTTTCATCTATATTAATATTTTACTTTAATTCTTCAGTTACTACTCAATGATTCGTCGAGCTTCCCAACTAAAATTAAATACAAGCATAACTGAGCTAGCTCTTTGATCAGCCATTCCCAGAAGTTCCACTCAATACTAACTCATCTTATTTAAATATTTTCTCTGTTTAACTCGGACTCCCTTGTTGCAACCGGATTGACTAAGTATCATCCCACCCACTATCATCATGAAACATATTTCAAAGTCAATATTTTTTACATCAATTTTTATCCTTATTTTATTTCATATCTGTGGTTTTTTTATATAAAACTTTTTTAATTTTATTAATTTTCAGTAGTTCAATATTAATTATTAAAAAGGGCAATTTGAAAGCATTTTAATGTCATCTAAAATGTCATGAAAGGATAAGAATGTTCAGAAGATCTAAGTGTTCCCATTCCATCAAACTACAACTACAATGTAAATTTATATTGTATAGAAATGTTACTAATGCACGATTTACAACTAAAATTTATGGATCAAAATATTATCTTATTAGTAAATCTAAATGCGATTTAGTTTTTCTAATTTATAGTTAGTTACATTTATTCGAACTGAATTTTATCTCAATATATCACACTCTACATAAACATATGCACGATATGCATGCACACACACACTTACACACACACACACACACACACACACACACACATATATATATATATATATATATATATATATATATATATATATATATATAATGGCACAAGAGGAATAATTACACATTGTATCAAATATAGGATAATAATGTTCGAGAAATAGCTTTTTCCAGGTGCCCTGTTCTCATATTATTAAGTAATTTAAATGAGATTGCCTGTTATATAGCAAATACCGCTCTTCACTAAAATTGAAATGGACTGAGATCTTGGCATTCAACCAACAACAATTGTGCCACAAGGTATTCTAAAGGCCATAAATTTAAATATATCTACCTAATTCGATACTCGTTTGGAAAAGCATCAAGAGGTGGAAAACATGGTTGGACATCTTATAAAGTTTATGAATGTTATGTAAAAGCATCTGATAAAATGTGTGAAGCCCAAACAGCATATTTTGTTATGCCTTTGTGGGATAAAAACAAGTGTCCGCGCTAGCTAAATGGTCATGATCACGGACTCAGTGAATGCTAACATCGCACTCTTCACCTACACGAAGGCTTTTGGCAACGGACCTCGACATTTTGAACTGTAGTCAAGTAACGAGGACGACATATGAACTGGACCCCCCCCTCCTCATTCAACAGCGACTTTAACAAGCCTTTCCTCTTTTGGTTTTGCGAAACATACTTTGTTTTGTTTTTACGTTACCTAGAGGTCAAATTATAATCAATCTTAAAAATTTAAAATAATCGGAAGTATAGTCTTTAATCTAACGGAAGTAGGTATTTAAATGTGAAAAATTAATTTAAGGAGAGTTTGTTGGATATACAGTTTTAAAATTATTTTAAGGAAATAATACAAACAATTTATTGTTCTAAAATTTAGTGTCAACACAACATTTATTCCAATAGTTTGACAATAAAAGATTGTGTTTACAAAATTTTCAATCGAATGGAATTTCTAAATCCATTTTAAGAAGTTAGTTTTTCAATAATATATATGCTTCGGTGTAATTAATTTGATAGTTGTGAAAGTGTTATATAGTGCTTCATTAATTTGTATTTTAAAATTTTTTCATCATATTCGCTGTATATATGTAAGCTATAATATGTGTATATGTATTATAGGCCCCACATACGTTGTCCTGTACACACGTCTTAAATCCAAAAATTTCACACTTTCTTGAATAATTTGTACCAATCTGGACCGTTTTCATGAAAAGTTTTATAAAAAAAAGTTATTACATCTGACGTTATAAAATGCACAGTTACCACAATTCTACCTATCGATTGCGTGTGAGTAAGTGTATACAACGAAATAAGCTGAAAATAGTAAAAGCTATACAATGGCAGGATCTACGAAATACGCTATTTCAAATATAAAAAAAAAAATAATCAGAAAAACGTTGTAATCGTTCCAATTCATGTTCATCATCATGATACTCAAGTCAGTCAGATTTCTGATCCAGACATTGCATCAGATGTCACAATCTCAGCAAAAGAACCTCGACGGGGGGAAAAAAACCCCGCCAGCTCAGTGTATGCGAGAGTACAGCGCACGGAAATAAATTTACCTTCAATCGACTAGTGATTCTCCTCCAGTTGTTCATCATCAAGATGATGAAATTTTACAAGCTGGTGATAATTTATATAAATCGCATGGATTTGTTGGATTACCTTGTCAAGATATCAAAGCGACACGCAAGAAAAATACCAGCTGAGTGTATGCGAGATTGTAGAACCCGGAAAAGGCTCGCATTCAATCAACTAGTGATGTTCCTTCAATTTTTCATCATCAAGAAGACGAAATAATTTTTTTTAAGTATTATGTATTGAAAATGAAAATTTTCTTTATACTTATACCTTTTCCATCCTAATTATTTTTTTAAATACAGTTTGTAATAATAATGATAATTTAAATTTGTTAATTATATATAAAATTACATTAAAATAATACTTAACTATACAATTTAATACATACAAACCAAAGGAGTTAACTTCTACCGCGTGTTCACACTGATACACGCAATTTTTTTCTATTAAATAACCGTAATCAATATTAACCGGGAGCATGCCACCCCAGACTCTTAAAATCGTTAATTCTAGGAAAGCTGTTAATTTGTTACCAATGACACCTTCACAGTATCTTCCTATAAGACAGTCTCCAAGAGTTTTTGTCTCGTATCTCCCTTTTTTGGGGAAGTGAGGAATGGCAAACGCGGTTTTTTTTTCTATAATCCTAAGAAACTTGTTTTGTTTGAGTTCAGCGCGCGACCACTTTTGTTCCAAAATATATTCTGTGAACATGCCACATTTATTCCCTGTGAAGAACTTGGATTTGGTTGCTGTATTGAATGACTTATTATGGTTTATAAATTTTAATGAACAGAATATAAAAAAGAAAGAATACAGGCGTCTCTGTGTGTGTGTGTGTGTGTGTGTGTGTGTGTGTGTGAGTGTGTGTGTGATCTCTATTGTAGGAAGGTGAAGTTGATCACAAGCAAGGAAGGAACCTGCTGAAAAATTCCATACTAATTTTGATAGCGAAAGCAAATTTGAGAAAAGTGATGAATATGAAACGTTTAAGTTGAAAGAAAAATTTTCAAATGCTACATTAAGAACTCCATCAAGAAAAATATAAAGTTATAAGTGCACTTCAAGACACACGGAAAAACCCTGTCAAAAACAAATGATGACCCTGTCAAAAACAAATGATGGCAAGCAAGAAAAAATTCAACATATTATTTTTCTATCATCAAAGGACAATAAAACTGTAATAATGTGAACGAAATATAGCAGTTTTGCCTGCATACAACATTCCTGTAATGCTATTGAAAACTGTGCGTTATTTGTGCCCTTTATTAAAATCACGCACATCTGAAACTTATTGGTTCAGTTTGATTGAAATATTTTTTTTTTTAAATTACTAAAGAAAAATTGGAAAAGTCTTTAAAAGTAGGAAGATATGCTTTCTCTTAGTTAAATTATTCACTGGAATTACGATTGTTATCGTGTATAATAAAAATAATTATAATAAAAAGGATTGGGGTGACTTAATCACCCCGTACAATCATTAACGTTAGTATCGAGAGCGCGCTTGCTCCCGTGTTAAATAATGCCGTTATGCATATAATTGTGTGTCTTTGAATGTGAAATATATAAAGCCTGAATTCAAATTTAATTAAAACTTTCATTGTCCCTATTTAACTTGATTATATATAGATGTCGCCACTTACTTGATACCTCTAAAGAAGAATTCGAAGACAAATTTTGATACAATATATTATTATACGCAATTTGCCATACAAAAATCAGATTGATTTATGTAAACTTTATATTATTCTACAACAGCATTAATACATTTTGGGTTTTGTAACATTTGAATTATTTCAGTTTAGATGCGTATTTGAGTTCTGAAAAATAAATATTTATAGATAAATAAGATGGTATAAATTCATTCTACATTTGGGCTTCAGTCCCCACAATGACATGGGTTAGGAGAGTAGAGTACTTCAGGAGCTTATCCCATCATTGTTTATTTTATCAATTACAATTGCTCAATGAATTGGGAATGATGAGTGAATGAATATTAACGTTGCACTGCTCAGCTAAAAGAGGCCTTTTGGCGACGTATTGCGTAATATAGAACCATTGTCAAGGGACGAGGACGACGCCAAATCTGGCACCTCTCTCTTCTAACTACCACACTACACAGAGGACGGATGACCTCTCGACCGATTTAACACACATCGATCCCCTACACGGCGGGTCTATAATGGTACTGGGCTCGAACTCGTGACATGCCAGCCACGATCCTATACCTTGACAACTAGGCTACCGCGGCCACACTGAATTGGTAAAGGAGAAGGAAAACATATGGAGACCTAAAAATTGAAAAACAAGTCAGTAGGCAATCATTATTTTTAAATCCATTCGATAAACATAATTCATTTTAAAATTTATTTTATATCTATCTATTAGATATGGAGAATTCCACATGTTACCTGAAATCTTGTAAAGTTAAACATTCAGCTAACAGTAAATTATGAAAAGGAATTCAGTTACAAATTATAAAAAAGCTTTATTACTTCAAATAATGAGTTTTTCTCTAATTCTGTACAAAATATAACTCTAAGAGAAATATCATTCAGGTTACTAATATGCTGGATTAACAGCGTGAGTAAATTCGGGTTTTTTGGCTACAGGAGGGTTATTGGCAACGTAATTTTGAATCTCGTTTAATTGACGAGGACGACATTTGAGCTGGCACTCCCTTATATAAACAAACCCAGCTCGCTATTGGTAGATGATTAATTATAATCAGTTTATCTGAATTGTGAGTCTTCAGTGGTACTAGGGCTCAAACTCATGACACGCTGAATTATTTTAGCAATATTTTTCTTTTTTTTTAATTCAGGAAATAACGCTAAATGACGTCATTATTTTTCAATTATCATTAGTGTGTGAAAAAACTACCACACTACATACTTTAAAAAAAGTTAAGAATTATAAGACAAGGAATTGTTTTTCCTTTAAAGAGTTAATTCTTTAAAAAAAATAAAAACGTGATCTCAAAATTTGTTTACAATTATCTGTTTTTATTCCCATCACACACACACACACACATTGATTGAGATCCCTCCTTAACCATATATAGAAATATTTTAGACCATATATAGAAACTTCCACCGTTCTACACAAGGACTATCCCTTAAAATTAGATGGAAAAATAGTTTTAAGTTGACTTAAATTCAGATTAATTTCAAGAAGTCTTTTTTTTTCTTTGCATTTTTAATATATGGCAGTAAATAATCATAATCATGATTCTGCATTTCGTATCTACCTGAAAATTTACTACATGTTTAATAATATTTTCCCTCTTCATTAACATACCATATTTTAAGTTATGCGCGGTAGCTTTAATCGGATTCATTTAAATATTCAAGAATTTAAGAAGGACTGAATTCCACAGAAAAAAGGAACAAAAATTAATAATTACTTTCTACCACTAATACAGGCAGTGGCGCATTCAAGGGGGTTCCTAGGTCCGGACCCCCAAACCCCTTGATATTTTTCCGATTGATTATAATTCTAAGTATATAGTATGTAAAATTTAATTAATTAATTGCTATTAATTATTAATTTTATTAATTAACGCTAATTCTTTATTCAAAAACTAGTTTTTTACTGTGTTTTGTTCCCAAAAATCGACAAAATCAAAAGGAGCATGATACAAGAATGGTGAACTTTCGATCCCGGACCCCCCTTGAAAATTCCTGTGTGCGCCACTGAATACGGGTACAATTTCTCAGTTTAAAAATCTTAAATTAATTGAAGAAAAATAAGCGTTGTGATTTCAGGCTAATTAGAATAAAAATTGTTAAATTTAATGAGTAATAATATTGTAAATGTGTAATGATGTACTAAATGAGTAAGTGAGTGGGTATATCGTAGGGAAATGGCAAAATTAGGAATTTCATCAAATCCGTAAGAGAGATTATCATTTGACGGGAGATGTTAAAATAACGTCTGTTCAAGATCAGATTTCCCTGTTGAAAATAAGTGTTTTTATGAAATCCCTGAACTTTTTCAGTGAAATGATGAAATAGATTAATCTGGATTTGCATTGGCAAAATGCTATACGGGGGAGAGACACCTGGGGGTGTCGAGTCCTTGTATTTCCTAACCATACATGTAGTACTATCGATCTCTTACTTATCAACCTAAATATGCATACGTCAAAAAATACCAGCCTAATTTTCTAATTATTTGTTAATTAGTTTCGAATAAATAATTTGTATTTCATTGACTATTGTTGTATTACTTACTCCTACGTTTAATAATGCATCATATTTGCTAAACAAACACTTTTAAACTCTTGACAATATTGTTTCACCATTTCACTGAAACAGGTTAAGGATTTGATCAATGCACTTACTTTTCTTAGGGGAAATCACCTTACAGAGTTCTTATTTTAACATCTTGTGTGAATTGATCATCTCTCTTAGGGATTTGATGAATTCCTAATTTTATGATTTTCCTGTGACAGGTATATCTACGTCGCACTTACTAAGCTACAAGAGAGCTATGTAATTAATTAAAATGAAAACATTTTCTTTAAAATTGGCAATTGTTGTTTTTTAAATACAGTGTAAATGTTTGTACTGTATATTCAAAAATTATCAATTATAATAAAAAATAAATTTTAGCGAATTTGATTGCACCTAAGATTTTATAAGAATTTTTTTAATCAAATTAGGCTTAGTGGGGAGATTCTCTCGGTATCGTGCGTGCGTATTCTCTCCGAAAGAGTGAGCCTTGGGAGACGTTTCTCCTTTCGCCGGTTTTGAAGGGGAATACCCAAACTTTCAAAAATAGTCTCGTTCTTTCTCTTTTTTTAAAAAAAAAAATTCAACATTTTCGTTTTGGTTATTTAATACTTATTTATACCTTTTTTATAAATGCTTACAATGTAAGTGTTACAAATATATATATATATATATATATATATATATATATATATATATATATATATATATATTCAGATATTATAATCAAAATCTTAATTTGAAACTGACGTAATCTTGATCTATTTGTACAAAAAATATGCATCATAGAATTAAAAATTTGAACAATTCAATTTTTCGATGATAATGAAATAAATTGCCGTTATTCTTAGCACATAAAAATGTTTGGTTATTTATATGAAAATAAAATTGCTCATCAATATTTCTAAAGTAAAATTAATTTTCATAACTTGCCCAAAGATATTTAAGACTTCTTCTTCCGTTTTTAGAAACTTTTTTGATTGACATATTTCTGAAATAATCATATTTTGATTTCTTTATGACTCAATGCTATTTTCCTTTCCCAATGTAATTTTTAGTTGAACTCATCAATGTATGTATTTTCTTTTATTATCATCTCAGTTGGTTACCAGGTAGACCAATACTAGACAGGACGACATTTCTGGGGCTAAAATGATTTCCGCGATGAAATTTAGATAAAACTGCAAGTGAATTTAAAATAAATAACCGTACACCATATTTAAAGAAGTAACTGTACACTTTAAGTTCTTCTGCCTAGAATATTTTAATTTTACTATAAAATTAAAACTTTTCAGTTATCATTAACAACTTATTAAATAACGAAAATAATCAGAATATATTACATAATGTATACAATAGTATAAATGTACACATTAAAAATTGTATTCAATATTTGCAATACTGTAAAAGTATTGAATATTAATGTATGTAATATTAAATATCTTTCGCTAAAATATCATTTCCTACCGTTCTATTACACTGTAAAAATTAATTAAAGAAATAGTTAACTTACTCATCAATTAAAAACAATTATGTAAATTCATGACATACATTTTTATCTAAAAGTTACAATAAAATATACTGTGCTTTTTTCATTGTATTGTTGTGACTAAAGCCAGAAGTTCAGTCTATTACGATCACACTGCCACTGCAACAAATAATTCACCTTATAAGCTACTGCGTGTACTTAATATAACGGAAATTAATTATGTATATATATTAAGTATTTAATTCAATGCTGAAAATTTCTTCTTTTCACTTTAGTCAAACATATCGTCACCAGATGGAACCACAATGAAACTGACTTTAACATTCGCTTATCTCTCTCTTCCAACATTTTGAATTTAGCATCAATAAATAATGGCATTTTCCTGAGAGCATCAATCTTCAATATTTTTTTTTCTTTAACTACAAAAATAAGTTACCATCAAAAACTATCAATCATGTTTCTGATTCAATTTTTATAAAGTAGTTTCTGCGTATTGTTTTCTAATCAACATTAATCTTTGAAATTAGCATGAAAGAACTTAAGAACTTAAGGGGAAAAAAACTCATTAAGAGGTCTCAGTGGTGTTAAATTTCACTGGAGGTTTGAAAATATAAACGATTTTCAAACGGATATAATTCTTTTAAATTTAAGTTAAATGATTCAAATCTTTTACGTATTATTTAAAATATAATGGGGCTTCAGAAAAGTATAAAATGTTTAAAATATAATAATAATTTTAAAAGTCATAAGCATATGAAAATTCTATAATAAATATTAAGTATTTTTTGCTTTGCGCACACTATTTTCTAAAATATTAGCCTCTGATGTATAAAACTTTATAGAATTATGCAATGCATCATACTCTTTAAACCCTACCTAATTTTATTATTATATATTTTTTGTATTTCAAAATATTTGTAAAATATTGCAATTTTTTAAATATTTTTTAAAAATGTATTTTTTTATTTATTAAAATCTGTAAGTTATTATTCTATTTATATAAAAGTAGCTACAAAGTATTAAGAATACATTTGCCTTTATAAATCAACTTATAGCTAGTAATTAAACCTACTCTTTTAGAAAATAGCATGCACGACGTAAAACTTAATAAATATTTCTTATAGAAAAATTTCTTGTTTTCATATGCTTATAATTTTTAAAATTATAATTATATTTTAAACATTTTATACTTTTCTGAAGCCCCATTCCTGTATAAGTAATGTGTAAAAGATTTGAATTATTTAAATTAAATTTACAGAAATTATACCTGTTTGAAAATTGTGTATATTTTCAGACCCCTAGAGAAATTTAACACCCCTGTGACCCCTTAAAATATTCATTTACTTCATTTCAGGTGTTAATAAATGTTTGTAAACATTATAATAAAACAAATATTAAAATTGTATTGGATAGTTATTTATTTATATTTACTTATATTTATGTAATTTTCTAAATAGGTGAACTTTCTAAGATAAACAAATAATAAAAAAAATAAGAAAATGATTTACCTTAAATTTTTTTTTACCAGGGCTAAGCTATTATCTTGTAGTTTTTCAAATTTTTGTTTAATTACGTTTAACAAATAACTATCAATCATTTGCATTATGTGTAAGGAAGGAATTATATAATCTTTTTTATATAGTTATATATCCCCAATCCATTGTCTATATTAAATTTAAATGCAGTATACGTTTAAAACGCATGCTTGTCGAATGTTGCTTCCTATAATTAAAAATAAAGCTATGTGTTTGATCTAAAATCTATCTGCACCCTTATCATTATATTTTTTCGAAAATTATACATTATTTGAAAACACTCATCTTGATAATTTCTTAACTATTTTAGTGCATGTCTTGTGATAGTACGAGGGTTGATGAAAAGAAAGGTACACGTCGAATAAAAAAATACTTATTTACAATAGACGGAAAATACAAAAGGGAATTAAAAGACATACGGGTCTATCACTTTTCGACATAATCACCACAACTATTTAGGCATTTATCAGAACGCCGAAACAACTTATTTAACCCGTCTTGTTAGAAATCAGGTCGATGTCCATTGGGCCATAACTCGTTGGATGTTTTCACAGCGCTGTCCGAAGAGAACCGAAACGATATGCTGCACGCTACCATAGCTCTGACGAGATTTCAAGTAGTTATCCTCCGATCTTCCTCGTTCTGTGTTGATTTCTGTCGTTGAAGTACTTGGCCGGCCATTCTCTGCAATATTACGGTTTTTGACAGCCTGTCTGCCTGATTGAAAAGAGTGACACACCATTTCGCTACATGTTATCTTCTCATTGTTTCTTTACCATAAACTTCCAAAATTTGACTATGAAAGTCAGCATGGTTGTCATGTCTATGAATTCGTGTCTGTCTTTGTCGTGTTGCATGCTCGAGTCCTGATGACACTCAGGATTATCTGTATAGAGAGGTTGATTAGCTAATTAAATCTGTTGTGCCTTAAAGTTAAGACATTGACGTTGTGTAAAATATGAAAATTGGAATTTTAGCTGGGTGTCTTCCTCGTCACTTGATCAGTGCTCAAAGTTATGAGATCTGCAGCCAATAGCGTAGCTTTCTATGTTTTTATTGTTATTTTTATCTTTGAATCTTTAAATTATGCAATTATGCATACGTTTGCATAATAAAATAAAGAAACCTTATGTTTCTTTAATTTAAATTTTTCTTAACTTTAATTTCCTATATCTTCGTCACATAAATTTTGTAAGATGATTATTTAAAAATACTATGAAGGACATGGGGCGAAAAAGTAAAATTAAGCGTAGCATGAAATTATTTTATTTAAGTAACGTTAACCTTAAGTTAAAAAAAAAAGAGCTTGTGACATTTTAAAGGATTTTTGTGGTATGTATTGTTTCATTTTGCATAGTATACTTCTTGTTTACATAGTATATACTTATAACAATATATTGATTTATTTCTAAAAAAATCAGTTTTGAGAAAATAATTTATCTTTGTTTTTCGCCGTACATAAAGTGTTTTTAAATATATACAGATTTACAATATTAAGTGTATAATTTGTTTTTAAATCCGTTATTCTTAAAAATAGATGAATACATGTAAAGAATATTTCAAATGAAAATGAGTGTTATTTTCTCCTTTAAAGAAAATAATATTTGTTATAAATAAACATTCATTATCCTTCCAAATTCAATGTACAGCCATGACTTATAATTAACACATTTAAACATTCCTAATTAACATATACCACAGTCAGACTCTTGCCAATCTATAACGATGTTCTATAACGTTTCTCCATCCTCATTGTGTTCTGAATTATGAGGTTAGCCACAATGCAGCCATCGTACAGGATCCGAAGATATCACTAACGATTTCGAGTTGATGTTAGTACTCTGAAATGAGTTCTGATCATATATACCTACACAAATAATCTGTAAATCCGACTCCTTTAGCATCTGCAGCAGCATTGTGTATTATATAATAATGACACAAAGGTAATTCAAATGGTACCATCCTGTTATCTGAACTAGAAGGGGAATTACTCAGCTATCATTAATGTGTGGAAATTGCAAGACAACACTGCATGGTGATGTGTTACATATTAAGATTATATGGTTTGCATCATCATTAATGAAATGTTGAATAGAATATATACTGTAAAATTTAGAAACATCTACTTACGATATTTTAATTTTAAAAGTCATGTTATAATTATATTTCTTGCTTTTAAAACTAAGAGATTCATCTACTGTCATAGATATCCTCTTTATGACTTACAATTTAATTTAAAATTACTAAACCGATGTTTATTTATTGATACTAATATAAAGTGAATGCAATAAAGTGAAAAAACCGCATTTTATGATTACTTAATTTACATTCTATCTTTTGTTATTTAAAATCAGACTGTTCGAATATGATGATGTACCCATTAATGATAATAAAAAGAAATAAGTTTTGGAAAGGTGAAATAAATATGTTTGATGATTGTAATTGTTGTAAAATAATAACAATATTTCATTGAACAGATACAAAAAAATAATAAGAATCATTGCCTTATGCTCTGAGTAAGGGAAATAAGGCTAGAAATTATAACTCAGTTATAACATTATGTAGCATAACTATTAACAAACTAGTCACAATGTTCTTTATAAACTCTTTACAATGAAAATACCATAAGAAATTACGAAAATAGTATAGAATACTGAATCACATAACAGTAACACGTTGGTTAAAATTAGTACGTAATGTATGAAATAGATTTAAAACATGATTCATTCTATTGTAAGAAATCTAAGAGAGAGATTTTTTGCTGAGAAATATTTCATTTGAAAAAGAAATATTTCCATTTCAAGAAATATTCAATGTACATTATTTTTAACTTTGAATATAATAGTCATAAAAATAATACATATATATTATTTTTTTTATTTTTTTATAATTTTGCTCTAAATGTATTAACCAGAAATGTTTTGATGTTGTACAAAATATTAAAATAAATAGGTTTTTTAATGTATTATTATTTACTTTTTCTTCCAAGATAGTTATAGGTTTTTAATTCCTGTTGAGTTATTCATAAGCTTAAAATATTATTCTAATTGAAAAAAAAAAAACGATTTTATTTACTGAATACACGAAATGATATTGAAGCCATAGAACATCGTGCTGCCATCTCCAATTTACCTCAGAAGTTAAAAGTATTCCTTTAATATTTTAAGCACTCACTTTCGAAAACACAATTTATAACTTCAGCAATAACCGTAAAATAATATACACAAGTATTATGTTTCAATTTCGGAAAATTTTGAATTATTGAATCGGGAAAAAAAGCAAACAATAATATTTTAGTGCAAAAAGTTTGTGATTTATTGCTAATAAAGTAATGAATAAATAAAAAAGTTTAATCGATTATACTGCTCCAGCAAGAAACTGAATTTCAGGGAAAATATGTTTTTACACTCCTGAATTCAGATCAATTAAATATTTAAATAATTTTTTTTAAAATTAATATTTAAAAAAAATTCTCATTTTTAATTTAAATATTTAACTCAAATATAAGTAACTCTTCTACGAATTCTAATGTTTTATAAATATTATTTGTAACTCTACACAAATAATTATACACATTTAGAAGAAAAATACAAGCCATAAAATTTATGATAAAATATTTCTCATTCACAACATGCATAAAAATATGATCAGGTTTTAAAAAAAAGTTGTTTCTTAATTCGTCACAAATATAGGTGCACTGAATTGTCTCAATCATGCAATAATAATAATATGTAGTTAAAAAATAGTGTAGTGAGATAAATGATTATATTAAAATTTCAAGGTTAAATAAATTTTCATAACATGCACAAAATTAGTTAATTTGTATTAAACTGAAGCAATTAAATATTATCTTCTTTTAAGAAAACTGTTTAATGCTGCAAAAAATTTCGCTATTTTTTTTTTTTAGTAATGGAGTGTAGTAGGGAATCTAATGACAGAAACAAATTATTCATGTACTGTGACATACTTTATCTATAACATTATAAGTTGCACCAAAATACTTATTCCAATATAATAATTACACAAATAAATGTTCCTATATTTTGTTTTTTGATTTTATACATACTAATTTGGTATAAAGAAACAAACTACATATGAGCTTCTAGTGGCATATGTGTTTTCCATTTGAAACGGAATATCAAATATTGTTATTTGAAGGCATTGCATTTGATATTTGAAACGCTTAAGCTTATCTGGCTATGATTAAAACAGTTAAGCTTCTCTGGCTATGATTACAGTGAAAAATATTGAGAAACTATGGAATGGAAACACTCACTTTTTCCCACACAAATGGATCAGCACTTTGAAAACATAAATGGAGTAGTGTTAATGCATGCATAATGAAAAATGTAAAAATCGTAAAAACTGCTATTGTACTTGTTATTTTCAAATAGCATTTTAGAGAAGCAATGCCCATACAGAGTGGAGGTGCAATTTTATACTTTGTTATTCCAAGGAAATAGTCTGTGGAAGCAATAATCACAGAATACCCTGTGCAAGGCATTGGTTGAAGAAAACTTTTAATAACCAGTGTCATTTTTTGTCAGGTGTTTCAAATATGCCAACAAGAAACATTGATATATGCATTAATAAAAAGTTTTTTTTTTTTCTTTTTAAATCTAAAAGGGATATTGCTGCCGAAGCAGTGCCAGTACATTCGCAAATTTATAAACCTCTACTATGTAGATATTCCGTAAAACTGGCCATGTTTTGGTAAAAGTGTGATTAGGCACGAACAGGATGAAGATCTGTTTCTGTTGTAGATCTTCCATGAATTCATAAAACGAATACTGCAAGTACATAATAACTTACTGTTGATTTTAATGTGGTCTTACGGAAAACCACAGTCACGCTATGTTCAGAGCATGTTTCGTGGCCGGAGGAATTTAGTGCTGGGTTCAAATTTCGGTAAAACTAAAGATCCCAAATGCAGAAGGTCAGATGCACATTAAATATGTTATGACTCAAGTTTTTCACGATAGTGTATTGTAGACTTTGGATATCGAGGCCTAGTTCAAATAATTTCCTCTTCACTTGTACGCTATTCACAATTACGACGTTCGTTACGAATAGCCTCTGTTTCGTTTCCGAATGCAATACTCCATAAAATCAAATTAATTTAAAAGCGTATTTATCTATATCTATTACATCGTGTCCATAAGCCAGTGCTTCTCTAACTTTCAATACTGGTACCCTCCTTTTTGATCACAATTTTTATCGCGCCCCCCCTTATACATTAATAATGTACTGAATGCAATAATAATGCACTTTGACGCTAAAGCTACAATAGGCGATCTTAATTATAAACCATACAAATTAGTAACATAAGCATTAAAATTTTGTATACTACTTTTAAGCAAAAAATAAATAAATAAATAAAATAATAGGATAATTATATGTTATTTTTCCTTCCTCTAATTTTTAAATTGAACGTATTGCAAAATGCGGTGGCTAATTAGATGACAAAATATAGATATCAGCTAAATATAGAAAAAAAAACTCAGAGGGTGAATTTCTAATCATAAGCATTCCTTATAAAAACTTTGCTTTGCAAGACAAGCCCATGGAAGTTGTTAATACTTATTAAACTTGTTCTTAATTTAGTATTAATTAATTAGTTATAAAATACTCTGTGCAGCACTGTTACATTAAAAGTATACCGGCTGAAGTGCCCGCTCTTTGCTCGCGTTTATCGCGTTATGCTTCATATGTATAGAAAACTCGTAAAAATAATTCTAGGCCAAGTAATCCTTCAAAAAACTCTCCGTAGTTTTCCAAACATTATAAAACTTTTTTGCATGCAAAAAAGCCTAACAGAGAAACACATTACTTACAACTTCCCTAAATAAAAAAGAAGCACATAAAAGAGGGGTCATAACTAACTGTACCAATAACTTAGAAGGTTAAACAGATTACAGCTATAATGTGCAGTATTTCAAAAATAATGACAGTGAGGAATTTTTTATGTTCCTAAATTTTTTCGATTCTGCGTCTGGGATCTGTTTTTTTCTCTGAAAGAGTTGTATGTTATGTTTATAAAGAAAGCGTAATAAAAAATATCTCATCATGGGATTACAGCAAATCAAATAAAAGTTTTTTATTAGGTTATAGGATCAAAGATAGCTATTTAAGTATTTAAGAAATTTTTAATTTTTGTTGACTTAATATCGCGCGCGCCTATAAATTATATCAAAGTAAAAGTCCATTTTTTATTATGTTTGAAAGTATTTTGTTTTAATTCATTCCAGTAAATTAATTATTTTTAAATCTTTTATTTTCGATATGCTCGCGCCCCCTTGTAAAGTTATCGCGCCCCCAAGGGGGGCGCGCCCCACAGTTTGAGAAACACTGCCATAAGCTGTAACCTAGAAATTGGCAGTAGCATTTTGAATTTACGACTCATTTTTAGTTATACATTTTGAAGGTAACATGTGGGTTCTGTGAGTATTATGCACGGAATAAACTTTGAACATAAACACAAAGATTTGGAATAAAAAAATCGTTATGAGGTGGCTCTAGGTCTTTATCAAAGTTAAAATCATAGTATGATGCATCGACGCAAGCACATTCTTTTCCAATCTGTATTTTTTGAAGGGGTAATATCCACAGGTATAGACACAGGTTTTATCACAATCATGTCGTTAAGATGTGTTACATGCTTATATATCCTTTCTTAATTGCATCAAACATCTCTTGTCAAAGCTATTGTAAGGGTACAAGATATTACTCCGCTAAATATTGACATTGGCCTTTGACAAATGCTGAAAGACACTTTGGAGTAGTCATCTTCCGTGACTTTACAGCTGTGACTCCAACATCACTCTGTTGTATTTCTGGTTTGCATACTTTCTTGCTCGTTTGCGGGAACTTTTTTATGATAATCCAGTGCTCCTCAAACTTTCAATACTTGCGACCCAATATTCAAACATAATTTTCATCGTGCCCTCCTCCATACAATAACAATGTACTGAATTCAAGAATACGATACTTTGACGCTAAAGGTACATTACGACTCTAACCTCACCACCACCGGCGTATATAAACGTCTCGCTAAGCCAGTGCATAAATTGCCCGGAAGTATAAATGTGTTTTTGCAAAATACGATCCTTTCTATTCACTACTAAACAAAAAATTATTGCGAAGGCCTTGGAATTCAATCAAATGACATTAACAGTGTTCGCGAAGGATTTACTTATTTCAGAGGATTTTATCTTATTTATTCTCTTTCTCTCCCCACCCCCTTCCAAATACACTACATGTGCGTGCATGCAAAATTGTGTAATTGTAGAGTGAATCGCGTAACATATAAATCCTCAATTAAGGGATTAATTGCAAACCATACAAATTTTCAAGATGAGTGCTACTTTTTCCATATAGTTGTGCAATAAACAAGCCCGTGGGGTCATTGATAATTATTAACCTTGTTCTTAACTTAGTATTTTTAAACTAATATAAATAATAATTTAAATAAATTTATAATAATTTAAACTAATATTTATAAACTATATGCTATATACTGATACATTTATAAATGTATTACAGATGTATGAATGTTTTTTTTTAATTCTGTTTATTATGTAAGAATGTATTTTGTTTGGTTATTTTCAATTAATTAATAATTTTTTAAATAATCTTTGCTTTCCACTTTTCAATGTGATTGCTCCGCATCATAGTTTTATCACTATCCTCTAGGGAAACGTTTCGCACAGTTTGAGAGAACCGCTGTATTACTCGTAAATAAAATAACTTGATTTGCTAAATTTTGACATGGATATTTGTTTTCTGTTGTGTTCTTTATTTTTATTAAAAATGCGTTGTTATAATTACACATTACATTTACACATTAGCAAAATATTGTTATTTATTTAGAAAATTTTACTACCCAATTTCGCATTTTCATGGAACCAAAACACTTTTCTTTTATATCTGATCAAATTTTTGTGACTGTAATTTCATTTTTGCTTGGAAAACCATACTAAATACAAATATGACTAAAAACACCTTACTGAAATAATAATTTAAAAAATAAATTGTTTCATTTATATATGTATCCCGTTTCTCCTATTTATTAGGATTTCACAGTTTATTCTATGTTTGAAATTGCCGGAGTATTTTTTTCGATTTACACATTATTATAACAACTTTTTTATATTTGCATATGTATATGCATTGTTTGGTAACAATAAAATGCGAAATAGTCTTCTTTGATCATTTTGATTATTGAATTTATTGGTATAATCTATTTCGTATTTTTAGCTTTTAATTCTTAAAGTAGTTTCATTTTGTGTGCCGTTATTATTTGTGTTAAAACCAGTTTTAGCTCATTTAATTTTATACATGTAGCAATTTTACACAAACATAAGACTTTTTAACATGTATGGTTATATATGTTAGTGGAAAAAAATATTGTTGAAGTGATACATTTTCCCAATCCACTAAACATATATTAAGAGTTTGAAGACTTTAAAATGACTTTAAATGTAGGATATATTTAAATATGTGAAAGTAAAATTAATGGAAGCTACCGTATTTTAAATTTGAATGAGGTTCAAATTGCAGCACATTAATTATTATGAGATTTCTATTCCTTACGCCATAAATTAACATTTCCATTTTAAACGCATTAAGTATGTAGTTAACTCGAAAACATTCACAGCCAATAAATGATTCAAAATTCAATATATTATATTACCTTTCTAATATAATACTGCGAGAGATAGAATACATATTTAAATTAAATATTGATGCCTTACTTTAACCCTTTATGTACCACATTGTGATTTACTGCAGTTTTTTTCATGTAATATGTTTTTTTAATCACTACATGAACAAAATTCTCATTTTTAAGAAATTTTATGTCAGAGCTAATTAATTAATTAAAGATATTCAACTGTCAAATTGACTTAAGACATTAACTACGTTTTCGGAACAAAAATGACAGTCTTCGCAATCCCATTAAAATGTCAGCTGAAAACGCAACTTTTAATATAAAACTATTTGCATTCCTCTCTAAAATACTAATCATAAAACTCGTGTTATCATATATCTCGGAAGATTGGATTCAAAGGAATATTCCTGTAAAGTATCATCAGAGTATTCATAAGAAGGGTTATTCTATGTAATTTTTCAAGTGAGTTGTACTTATAAATACCGTCGATGGATAAAGGGTTTAACAACAGTCACTTCATTTTTAAGTTTTTAAGATTTAAGCCCCATTATTACAAATAATTGCAGTTATTTACATATCAGTTTGAATAGTCAGTCTTTAACAGTTTCAAAAAATTATCTTCACTACAATTTAAATATTTAATTTATATATTATGTGCAATAATGCTAAGCATAATGAACGCAAATATTGTTCTTTTATATCCAAGAGTAACTTCCTGTATGAAGAGTTCGCATTTAAAATTTCTTTTTTGCTTCTTTTATACTTTGTGTCATAGGAAAACACTCAGCTTATTAGAGCTCATATTTCATGATAAAGCCAAAAAGAAATCTCTAATAATGCATTGAAATTCCGTTTTAAAGTGTATGAATTTGATTAGCTATAACGTATTTTAAAAATTAAAATAATCTATTTCAGAAGTTAAGCTCTTACTTTTAATAAATTATTCGAAAAAAAGTGTCATATATATGTATATTTTATTTAAGTTAATATATTCATTTTTAAGGGGTTCTGTATCCTAATGTAAGTGGATTTTTTCCTATAAAATTTCAGTGGTGTTGAGTAATAACTAAAAAAATAAGTATGAATGATTGTTTCTTGCAATATATTTTTTTGATTAAAAAAACTTTTAAGCACAACACACTATTTTTATGTTACATTTCTAATGAATAATTTAATAACTCTTTTATTTTTATCCTTTATCTCAGTGTTTCTCAAACTTTCTATACTTGCGACCCAATTTTCATTCATAATTTTCCTCGCGCCCCCCTCCATATAATAACAATGTATTGAATTCAAAAAAATATACTTTGACGTAAAGCTACAATGCAAATCTAATTATAAATCATACAAAAAAGTGTATTATATCGATGTAAATGTCTATTTTTTTATTATGTCAGAACGCATTTTTTTTTGCTTGCTTTCAGTAAATTATTAATTTTTTTAAAAAAAAAAATCTTTTATTTTCGACTTTTTGATAAGCTCGCGCCCCCCTTGTAGGGTTATCATGCCCCCTAGGAGGCGCGCCCCACAGTTTGAGAAACACTGCTTTATCCTTATTATCCTTATTTTTATCCTTTCTACTTTAAATTAATAACTTATCACACGACAATTCCATATAGAAAACGGACAATTAGCTGAAAATATTTCTTATTCAAGTTTGGAAAAGACATTTTTGAATGATTGTTTCTAAATATTTTAATTTTATTTTATTTTTAAGTGTCACAAATAATAATAATCATGATGTATACTTTTCTAAACATTTAAAGGTAAACTCTTAAAGTATCATGAACTGTATTAAAAAAGCATGTGAACTTCAAATGGAAGTACAGAGAATTATCGTTGTTGCCAAAGATTTTCGTAAAATAATATAAAAATAGTAAATGAGAATTATCTCAAGAAATGTATGTTCTAGAGAAACGCAATTTAGTCTTAAAAATGTATTTTACAAAAAAATTAAAATAAAGGGGGTCAAAAGATTGAAGAGAAGTTCAACATGTAAATTAGTAAAATTTTTATTTTCGAATTAAATTTGAACATTAATGTTATGTTAGCACCTTTATGTTATTATGTTTTAAATTCTACTTATTAATAGAAAATAATAATTAGGACAAATATAAGTACTTCAAACACTTTATTATTACACCGAGCTGAGTTTCTAAAGTCAAATACAGTGGATTAAAAGGGATGCATAATTCATTAAAGAAAAGCGTAATGTAATTTTCCCATGAAGAATAATAGACATTTTTGCTTTAAATTATTTTTTTATCTCAAAACTCTTATTAATTATCACCATAATAGTTTTGGAAATGTACCAATGTAATCTCTACAAATTTTTTTATACATGCTATTTAAAATATATTGTTAAATTTGTTTATAGCAAATAAATTTTATTATTAAAATTTCTTTAATTATTTCAAGTAAAAAATGAGGTTTGTAAAGTTCTGAAAAAACGGACAATAGAGAAAAAGAAAGCCAGTTTTGAACCCCCTATTTGTATTAAATTTAACTTAAAAGTGTTTATTCTGATTAAATTACTTAAAACTATTATTTTTCCAATTCTTTAAAGAGGAAATAATTATACTCATTATTATTCAAAACAACTCCTTTTTTTTAAAGATTTACTATTTTACTATAACAAATTGTGATTACTTAAAATAAAAATATTTTTTCAAGAAAGTTATTATTTATTATTTATATCAGAAACAGTTCAAATGGTTACTTAAAATACAATAAATCCATCTAGCATATTCAGAGCATGACACTCAAAAATTCGTTTTTTACATTCCAATTGATCGGGATATTTGTATTATTTATCTAATAATACTGCCCGCGAAAGATTGTTAACAATTTTCGATGTTGTTCTACCAATACAAATCTGAATCGAGAAAGATTTCTCGATGTAAGACATTTCAAGCCATTTTGAAAACTTAAATCATTTCTTCTTGTAAAGTTTAACAAAGAGTTGTCGAGTCTTTATGCTTTGACACTTTTTTTTGTAAGTATAACTTAATTTGCATAAATAAGTGCTCCAATAATAACAAGAAAAATAGTTTTACACCCATGAGCATAACAATGAAGAAAATTTCTGGCAAAGAATCATATTAAGAGCTAAATCAGTCTCAGACAGTACATTTGTGTTGTTGCAGACATCGTCTGAGACTGAAGTGAAGAAATTACTTGAAAGAATAAAATAATGTCAAAACTGGTGTTTTCAACAACACAAAAAGTGACCAAGTTCTTCCGCCAAAAACATTAAAGTAAAAATTTAAGATTCCAAAAAAAACTGTGTTAAAACTATAAACTCTTTACAAAATTATTTTCCTTTGTCAATGTGTATTTTAAAGTTTGACAGCTTATTTCTCTCAAAGAGAATCAATTAGAACACAAGAAATTCCTATGGATTTTAAACTTAATTGTAATTTGGAAAAAAAGGAGAAATTATTATAAAGTTTTAAGTATGAAACTTTTTTGAAAGGAGAAATCTCATAAAAATTAAAGAAGATTAATCGATAAGTACAAAATAAATAAACTTGAAAATCTAACAACTGTTTGAAAACTAAGATTGCATCATTAATGTTGTATTAAAGAATCACATATATTCGAAAATTTAATTCAAATTAGTTACACGTCAAGAGTATTCAATTCAAATACTGATACAAAACTATTGTCAAACACTGTCAAACTAAATGGTATTCCGTAGTAACAGATGAAATAACTTCATATGGGTCACTTTTCATAGGGGTTGAAGTGATGCGGCCATTAGAAGATGCTGGCAGGAATGAGTGGACAATGGCAGATTTCAGCTTCATGATGATAACGGTCGATCTAGAACAAAAGCAAGTCAGGAACACAGATTGGCTGTTAGAACTGCTATAACAGTTAATGATTCATCGTTATCAACCATCAGATATGCGAACAGTACACGGGTGCACAACATGACCATTCACAGATGGCTGATGGAGTAAAACGTACTCTCGTACCGACCGCTACTCCACCTACCACTCACACCTCATATTATAGGGGTGTTTTGTTCGATGAAGTTGAAATCACGCTGTCTGGGGACTTATAATGTTTAGAAAAAAAATCCCGCTTTCAACTGTGCCCCGAAGATCATCGAAGCCGAAGCCGTTTCTGGAGACGCCCAGGACAGCGTGTCCATATTGCTTTCCCTATTGCATGCCACACAAGCTCTCAACGAGTAGTTATGGTCTGGGGAGCCGTTTCTTTTGATAGCAGGACTCCTTTGGTCGTCATTAGAGGCACACTTACAGCACATCGGAACGTTGATGGCATTCTGAGACTTGTTTTGCTACCCTTCCCTTATTCTTCAGCAAGATAATTCGGGACCACATAAGACACGTGTTCCTATGAACTGTCTTACAGCTTGCCAAACACTTCCTTGGTCTCCAGATCATCAGATTTATCTCCATTATAGCATGTATGGGATATGATGAGGGGGGGCAATTGCATCTAATAAGGAATTTTGAAGACCTGGCCGACAGTTGGAGCAAATTTAGCAAGAGATACCGCAGGATCCCAATAAATGTGCTTTATTACTCTATCCCACGTCGTGTGACAGATTGCATTCCGGCTAGAGATGGGTGAACATCTTATAGAGCTCGTTACTTTATAACTCTTTAACACTAAAATAAATCATTCAATCTTTCAGAAAATTTAATTATTTTCTGTTCTGTATATAATCTTTCTACCTACAAATGTTTGTCTCTTTGGAACAATTCGTTCTTGGTGCGTCGTTTTTTTATGGGACATAAAATTTTTATTGACAATGAAAAATTTGTACAAGGTATATATATATGTAATAATTCCCTCTAGTATCCTTTTTGTTAACTCTTTGTATTAATATTTAAACAAACTTTAATTCTTTAGTTTAAAAATAACACTGTAATCTTAATCTTAATCGCCTAGTCCGAAATCCCTGTCCCGCCCATTCTATCCAATCAGAACTACTTTTACGTAATAATCACTGCCAGAATAAAAGCAAAGTTCTTGTGTAATCCCTCTCTCTCTTTGTCTGCTTTCCTTCATCATGTAAAAATATAAATAACCACTGCTGCTGCTGCTAGTCGTTGTCTGCTTTACTTAGTAATCGTCTAAAGTTCATCCATTCAATGTGATAATGTACCGCAATTATTTTTTTTTATCTGCTGATGTTTGCCTCCTAATAAAGGAGAATCGGTCAAGTCTAAAGATGTCTTCAATAAACCCGATATGACAACAAACCAACATCGGCCAACGCTACTATAATACATGACACACACACACACACACACACACACACACACACACACACATATATATATATATATATATATATATATATATATATATATATATATATATATATATATACTGTTAAATTTTCATTATCAATAAAATATTTTTATTTATCGACTCAAGTTCAAATACATTTTTTTAAAATTGTGTGGGTGTTACTTGATGTGAAAACCGTTTTTTTCAAGAATTAATTCAAAAAATATAATTTTATTTTTCAATTTTAAATTTAGTCTTCATTATTTCTGAAGAAATTACAACTAGTTGCAACAGATGGTGCTATCAAAGTAGGGATTCACTTAATTTTTTTTTTATAAACTGTTCGATTTTAATTAAATTTAGATGGGAGGACACTTTTGCTATATAATCTATGAAGTTGGAAAATTGAAGATAAACTGTAGGTATAAATGGGAATTATAATATTAATTAGCTACTACCCAAAAGACAAAGAATTAAATTGCAGATATCTCTGCCTGAAAAACAGGTTTGTATGTTTTGAGTTTAAAAGTATTAGTCAAAAGTACGATTCCTTAGAAAAAGAAGGAGGCAACAAAATCAATCTTGGAATATATCTTGGAAAGTCCATAAACTGAAGGCGAGGGCATTGAACCTCGCCAATTTCAGCAACGATGACGACGCCTCAGATGGCACCTCCTCTCCAAACTGCAAACATTTATCATTTTTTAGAATTATTATTAAGGTAAGTGACATTTATTCATCATCTAATGTTAATTTAAAATATAATTCAATGAATACTGTTTACGTATTATATTGTTACGAATTTAGTCTTATTCTAATTGTTTCTACTCATTTGTGTTCATTTTTACAGTTTAATTTGTCGTATCTAATGTGATTTCAACCCTGTTTACCTGTAATATCATTTCCACTGCATTGCACGGCCCCCATGCTTTAACATTGGTTTAAATGGTAAACTCGCCAAATATTGCAGCTAGCGCCAAGTTGGCGACGGATTTGGCGACTTAATTTTTGGCGCCAAATTTGGCGATATGTCGCCAAATGTGGGCGATAAGCTTGGCGACCATGGCAACCCTGCTCCTAATATCCCCATTGTAACCCTATTGTATTGAATGTATTACTGTATTGAGCTTTTCTCGTACGCTCCGGATTTTTCTAGACCTTTCTATTTCTAGATTATTCTGGCAAGTGCGAGAGGTTTCTGACCGAAAGGTATAAAAGGGCCCTGGCCGGCTAGTCAGTTAGTCAGATCTCAGCTTTCATGCAAGTGATACCTCTCTGCTTGAGAGAGACGATTGCATAGTGCGTGTGTTATTGCTTTTATTGAGTTATTATTTTTGTGCTGAGTGTTTACTATTGTTTTTGTTAGTGTATTGCATCTGTGTTATCAGTATTTTCATCGATTGTACGTGAATTTCTCGAACTGTTCTACAATTTGTGGAGGACTGTTTTGGCCAAGAATAAAATTGTTTTGGATTCCGCTCTTCGGCTTCAATCATTTCGAATCCCCGAAAACGCAACAATATATATATATATATATATATATATATATATATATATATATATATATATATATATATATATACTAGAGGACCCGACAGACGTTGTCCTGTACACACATCTTAAATTCAAAATAAAATATTTTTGAATATTCAATGCTGCGATCGTAGCGCAGTCTGCCGGATCCAATGTAAAACATTCCAAGATCAACAATTTATAAATAAAAAATTAATTAAATAAACATTTCTAAACCTAATTATAAATCTAGGCCCTTCTCGAGTACACTGGAACAGACAAAAACTTTCATCAAAATCGGTCCAGCCGTTTAGGAGGAATTAGTTCAGTTACATACACATGCACAGAAGAATTACATATATAAAGATTATTTGAAACTATATTAATTAAAAACGTTGAAAAGCGTGAACCGTCTGCATTTTCGTAACAATAAAGACCGGGTTTGGCCAGTTTGACTGAAAATCAATTTTCGACGCCAACTTACGTCTTTTTCAATTCCTACTATTAGCTCACGATCTCTATAAATATTTTGTTTGTTTGTTTATTTATTTATCTCGGTGTAATTTTCAATAGTTAATAAAATACATTTTATTAACATGATTATTTTGTATGCAAATACAATAATTTAATTATATTTAATAAAAACTAATTGATTAAAACTAATTATTTAAAAATTACAAATACAGCCACGTTGGCGACTTAGCGACCCTTTTGTCGTCTTATGTCAAAATTTGAATTTTTTTTCCTCACGTGTTAAAGCATTTAGTTGAAAGGAAATTTTATATACACGATTGTTTTGGATGACAATACGATACTGTAATGATAATTAATAAAAATTAATTACCACTTAATGCTGTGGTTGTGTCATATGTATATACATATTTATATTAATTGCAACTATTCAATAAAATTAGCTAAAATAATTTTTTCTTGGTTGATCTAAGTAGGAATTAATTAAGTTTTTTTTAAAATTACTTGTGTGTGTTTATAACAATAGCGTTGTTACAACAATGCAGGTGAATGTTGAGTTGTATTTTGTGAGTGTTTTTAATTAATATATTTTTAACTAATAGCGATATAGGACGAATTGTGAATCTAAACCATTCTCGAATTTACTTGAACCCACACAAAAAATTTCTTCGAAATCGATCCGGCCATTAAGGAGGAATTTAGTGACAAACACACGCACAGAAGATTTTTATATATAAAGATATAGCTTTTGTTTTACAAAATATTTCAAACAAATTATTTTAAGTATCATTTGAAAAAAAATGAATGAAAACTTTAAACAACTTATTGTAGTAATTTTGATCTGAAATAAGAAAATACATGAAAAGACAGTTAAAATGTTTATTTAGGTAACTATATTCAAGGAAGCAATATGAAGCTCTGCCACTTTGATTATGTGTGCGTTGTTAAACTTACTTAGAATACGGGATTCTTAGCAAAAAATTACTGTTATTATCAAATATGCAATTTTTAAATGTTTATCGATTTATTTATTTAGTTTTTAGGATAAAGAGTTTAACGAATTTTTTTTGCAGGTTTAATAAACATATATATTTAAATAATGATAAAATGTTTAATGTACTACACACAAAATTCAATATTTTAATTATTCTAGGGAACTCATATTGAATGCTTATGGATTAGTAATAATATTAGCAATTATGTATTTGTTTCCTTATAACTGTTTTTTAATTATCTTTTCGTGCGGCACATCAAAAGTTTTGTTTGATGTTTCTCTAAATGTATTGAATAAATAACACATTTATTGAATACTCTTTTAAAAAAAAATCAAATAAAATCTATTGTAGTAATTTTAACATTAATAATGAAATATTACTTCCCAATTTTTCCTACGTCTAGTTTTAAGAAATGATTTCATTGTGAAAGAATGAACGAACCAATTCAGGACAAAAATTAGTAATGTTCTGAATATAAGCAGTGTGTCCCAAAAATAGCACCCAAACACTGCACAGCTAAAATCTTAGTAGGAAGAACATAAAAGGTGTTCCAAAAATTATAACTGATGATCCATAGATTACGAAAATAAAGCTTAAATTAAAGTATAACGTCACAGCAGGTGCAAGGAACAAACATCTAATATGTCACTTCATCAGAAGTATTTGCAAATATTCAAAAAGAAGTTCAAACTGTCCGACGTGCATATTAAGGCAGGCTTGAACATGCAGTGGTTTGGAGAACGAACGTGGTGTCCACCGAAATACAAGCAGCATGCAAACTAGCAATTGAGTTCGTTTGAATAGTCACTACGTCTCGAAACACCAATTGCTTGTACTTGCGCTTAAGGAAAAAAATAGAGCAACGTGAAGATCAGGTGACTGTAGCAGCCATAGCCCCGACCATGTGTCTGATTTGGCACTCGGAGTATGCCATTTTTAGCCATTTACGAACTGGAGCAAAGAAATGTGCTGGGACAACATTATGAATCATCAAGCGTATTTAATTATTCATCAACATTTACCGTATTTTTCTCATAAACTATTAATCGTAGAGGTACAGTTATTTGGCTCTTTTTCTCATACTTCCAACGAAGAATCAGGTTGTGCAGAGTTTGGGAGTTGTTTTTGGGTCACTCTAATTAATAAACTCATAATAACGATTATTCAGCGCAATAGGTAAATGTGTTGAGAAGCGGAGAACCAGTATTGAACTGTTTTCCCGAAAAGTTCTTGCCATTATTTTAATGTTCCAAGATGTTGCCAAAATGCCCTGAAAGTAAAAAGAACATTAAAAAGGTTAGGACACCTCGCACTACTATTTCATCGTTGAAATACTCTGTGGAAACTATACCAGTACATAAAATTAAAAGTCGCAATTCACTGAATAAGATGTATTTTTATTTCAATCAGCATCGTGTTATTAAAAACTCACAGTTTAAACTAAATGGTATATTTGCTTAAACTGTGCACATTGCAAGACGCTTTATTCATGGTAAAAACTCTTTAATATTTAAAGCAATTTTAAATACATTTCTATGGCAGATATATGTGTTTTGTGAAAAAACCTTATATAACTTGTACAATACGTAAATAAAAAAAAACATTTGCAACACTTAATTTTAAATATTAAATCTTTTAAATCTTACGGTAAAATATATCGATCATTTACTAATTTGTAGATTTTGCTTTTCTTTTTAGTATGCAAAATGCCGCAACATGATAATACTTTGCTCTTAATGTCAAAGCTTCTATATTCTTTCAAAATATATCTAGATATCCAAATAGTATAATTTATCTATCTACCTATCTATCTATTTATATATATATATATACACTGGTGTGCAAAAATTAAGGTCGAGACGATTTTTTCAATATAACTTTGTACAAAAGCTTTCCAAACCAACACATTTAATACCCTAAGATCCCCAATACGTAAGGACATGTGTAATGTGAGCAACACTTACTAAAAGAGAAATCAGAGGGATAAAAAGAAGCTTGATTGAAAAAGTAGCGTGGAACGCAATGCGACTGAAGGCCGAAACATCCCTGTGATGGGTGTCCAGCAAGAAACATCCGGTCTTTAGTAGGGGATATGATCTCCCCTGACTTCTAGGCAGGTTTCCCATCGGCTGCCCATGCTGAAAATGAGGGTGTCAATGAGTTGTTGAGGCATTGCTGCCTATTCGTCTTGCAGCGCCAATCGAAGCTCCCGAATCGTTACTGGTGGTAAGGTACGAGCTGCCAAGCGTCTGCCTAGAAAATCCTATACATGATCGATGGGATAGAGATCCGGAGATCGTGCCGGCCAATCCATACGTTCAGTACCCCCACTCTCTAAGAGCTGTTCGGCAGCTACTGTGCGATGACATGGTGCATTGTCGTCCATGAAAAGGAACTGCAGACCCATAGCGCCTCTAAATAGACGCACATATGGAAGAAGAATCTCGTTACAATAACGGGTCCCGTTGATTGAACCTGCGTCGAAGATGTGAAGGTCTGTACGACTACCAAGCATGATGCCTCCCCAAACGATAACACCGTGACCTCCATACCTGTCCCTTTCAATGATGTTTGAGGGATGATTGCGGCTTCCCCGCTCTCTCCAGATTTGTATGCGATAAGAATCGCTACTCAAACTGAATCTGCTCTCATCTGTAAAGAGTACTCGTCCCCATTCATTGTCTCTCCAATTCCGGGGTTCCCGGCACCACAGAGAACGCCTTCTCCGTTGGGCAGGCGTTAAATGTACACACCGTACAGGGCGTCGTGCAAACAGACCACCACCGTGCAGTCTTCTGGCCACGGTAAAACGCGATATCGGTCGCCCAGTCGCCTGTGTCGTGTGTCTAGCGATTTCTTCCGCTGTCTGCCGCTGGTTTCTTCTGGCCTGTAAGACAATGTACCGGTCATCTGCGGGTGTGGTTCCTCATGGAAGACCACTACTGAAACCCCGGATAGATGTCCCTGTAGTTTGAAATTGTCTCCAAAGTCTTGAAACGATGCTGTAAGCAATTCCGAACTCTGCAGCCACACTTGTCACACTGCGGCCTTCCTCCAACTTCCCAATGATTCGACCTCGGGTAAAAGCATCCAGATGTCGTCTAACAGATTGATTATTTGCCATTTCTCGCTGAGGCAGCAACTCGGTGTAATTTTAACTGCTATACGGCGTGTAATCTCTTAGCCAGAAATACTGATCTTACACCGACAACAGGCTTTATACTACTCAGACACTCCCAAATTACGTCTACCTGCATATCTGCGCATGTGCTACCGTACATCACCTTACTTAATCTAATGATTGGTCTTTCTGTCCGCTCTTCCTCTTCGTTCAGCTGATATGCTAAATTTTCGACTTCGTCCTTAATTTTTGCACACCAGTGTATATATATATACACTCAGGAACATTGAAAATAGCGACCCAAGAAGAAAGCATCGGATTGAAATGAAATTTATTACACATAATGACACAGATGAGAAATTCACTTGATCTCAAAAACAAGACGATTAAATGAATACAGGGTGTGCAATGATACAAACACTGGGCAACTTCAATAGCACGTTGGACCACCTCCAGCTGCAATACATGCCTTTACATGGTCAGGCATTGAGTTGATTAGACACCTTATGTGGTCCTGAGGCAGATGGGCCCACAAATCTTGAACAGCCAACTCTAAATCGTGTACAGAGTGACACAATGGCATCTGCCGTTTTATCTGATCCCACACCTGCTCTACAGCTGACAAATCGGGAGAGCTGTCCGACCATGTAAGAGTCTGAAAATGACGTAGGAAGTCTTGACGAACTCTTGCGGTATGCGGACGAGAATTATCTTGCTGAAAAATTGCCCCTAGGAGACCATTTAGGAAAGGTCCTACACGGGGTCGAGGAATACCATTGACGTAACGCTGGCCAGTTAAAGGTCCACGCATCACAATTAAAGTGGACCGGCTATCATAAGCTATGGCCCCCCAAACCATTACACCAGCTGTGCGGGCAGTGTGACGTAGAAAAGTGTGGGGGAATTGTTCCGCTCACCAGGGCGCTTCCACACCCGTACACGGTTATCAGCTGTCCTCAAAACAAACCGAGATTCACCACTAAACACAACCTTTTGCCAATCTGTGACATTCCACATTGATCTGCCTTGGCACCACTGTAGACGCAGTTGCCGATGTTCCGGTGTTAAAGGGAGTGCACGGAAAGGGCGCTTGGATTTTAGATTTACATCTGAAAGATGTCTGGAAATCGTTTGAGGAATAATTACTACACTTACGTCTGCTCGTGTCGTTGAAGGAATCACTGTGGTGTCTAAAAGTGCTTGCCGCACGATCCTTCGATCCTCTCTCCTCGTGGTCTTCCTGGTCGCTACAGACCCGGTTTTTTACTCGTGGGTTCCTTCTCGTTTCCACTGCTTCCAACAATTTCTAACGGCACACTCCGAACGATCCACCAGGCCAGCAATACGGCGAGACGACCAGCGTGCAATTTTCATCCCGATGATCAGGCCTCGTTCAAATTCGCTTAACTGTGAGAAATGTCTTCTAGCACGTTTACCTGGCATGTTTCGCTTATCAAATTCTTCCTACAATCGGCGGGTAATCGTCACGTTTATGAATCTTCGAATTTGCGCTGGCTTGTGTAGCACCTTCTACCTGATTGTAGCGCCACCTCGGCGTGTATGAGCATGCGTATTGGCACAAAACTTGGATCATTTGCATATCAAATTACGCTGTACTTATTTGCAAAGTTTCGCGATTGTACTTAGCTTCCTTCTTGGGTCGCTATTTTCAATGTTCCGGAGTATATATATATATATATTATAATAAAATGAAAGTGAAGAAGTACCAGTACCCACAGTACTAAGTAAGAAATTGGAATTCAGCAGACACAACAAATGTACATACAAAAAAGTCATTGGACTAAACTGGAGACATATTATGATTTCTAAAGCTGTCGCTGAATTAGGCCAGAGAATTAGGGTTACGCAATGCTTTGTGGATCCAACAGTCCTCGTACAGCAGAAATTTTCGACATAATAGGAAAAAAAACAAGTTGAAAAGTTAAGCCTAATACAACACGTGCATGTAGAACCTAATTAGATTGTAAAAAGAAATTAAGAAAATAGAACAATAATGAATCTATCAGAGAGAAAAATAATGTATATATATATAGAAAATATTAGTAAAAACTTGTAAAACAAAAATCCTGAGGTGAAAAATACAACCTACTGCGATAAGCCAAATTGGAAGAAGCATTAGAAAATGCATTCATAGTCCCTAGTTGATTATGGATGAGTTTGTCTTTTTTATCGTGGTACTTAACTGTAACGCGTGGTCTATTGGTGACAGATCACGAATTTTGTACTGAAGTCATGTGTTGAGGGGGCACTCCACTCTACTTACTTCCAAATCAATCCAATGTGATAAATTTCATCCACGAAATATTTAACCACGCATGAGATTTCTAAGACACAACTCGACTACTAGGCTTACATTACTTGCCAATTGGAAAGCATAAATTGATCCGTTTTTTTAATTATGTGTTTCTCCAAAGATTACTAAATGTAAAAAAAAGTAATTTTGAAAAATCTTTTAAGATTTTATGTAAAAAAAAAATATTTATATTGTTACATAGATCCGAGGGTTCGTAGATTATATGAAAAACAAAATAAAAAAATAAACAGTTCATTAGGAGCGATGTAAATTCATTATCGAAATTCCAATCCTTTAAATACAGAATTCAGCAGCAGTATTCAAAGGGTTAATATCTAAATGTCTTCACCTTCAACAGCAATCAGACACAATCACTAGTGTTTAAAAATATACGTAAGTAAAGATTATTCACAAGCACAGCTGAGCTAATTGCTAATCAAAACAATCCTCACTACTCGCTGGTTTAATCAAGACTCATCGCCGTACCGTCAATCATCTTCATTTATAGGCGTGACAGAAACTTCCAGAAATATAACTGCTCGTGTCATTGAACGTGACACTAGTGGAGAGATCTACTACTTTCTAGAAGATTCCAGAGAGTTCCGAACTCGTCAACAGGGTCGCCAATGACGTCAAAAGGGTCACCAAATTGGCTGCCAACTTGGTCGCCAAAATTGTTGCCAATCTAGTTCTACCGCCAAGATTTCGCCATGTTCTCATTGAATAGACATTATAACGTAAGGGGCTACATTGCTTGTGAATAGTACAATTTTAACATTAAATAAATATAACATAGAATAATATAAATGCATTAAACACTCAAATAAAAAAATATTTACACTATTTACACAGCATTCGTAACAATATATATGCACACAAACAGAAACGAAAACGACGCACAAGGGATTTACCTGATGGGAACAAAAGTGAGTATGCATCCACGTACGATGGAAGAAGAAAGTGATAAATCTTAGTTACTGATGACTCAATAGCTAGAGCACGCACACCCCACTGCAATCACTAATTTTGATAATGTGTAAAGCAAATGATATTCCGGTGTTACGGCTTAATTTTCACGCGAGAATGGTTCCATTAATTCAATGTTTCTTGAGTGGATTCACTAATAGTATGAATATTAGGGTGTACATAAAAATCAAGTTTTGAAAAAACTGGTTTTTGACTCCTACTCTCTCATGGAGCCACTTTAATCTGGTTTGGAATTCTTACGGATACAAAAAATATCAGACATTTGTGCAATTTAAAATAAGTGTTTTTGATTGTTTAAAATGTACTAAAATATATAAAAATACCGAAAAAAAAGGAAACATTAAGGTCATGTATGTATATGCATATAAACTATTAGGGCAGTGCTTCTCAAACTTTCAATACTGGCGCCGCCCTTTTCAATCACAATTTTTATCGCGCCCCCCCTTATACATAATAATTTACTGAATGCAATATTATTTGCACTTTTACGATAAATCAACAATATTTACTATAAACCATACAAATTCATGACATAAGTAATAAATTTTGTACATGTTACTTTTAAGTAAAATAAAGTTAAGTAATAGGATAATTACTAAGTTATTTTTCTTTTCTCTGATTTTTAAATTGGAACATATTATAAAATGCGGCGGTTGCTTAGAAGACAAAATATAGATATCAGCTAAATATAGAAAATGAGCTCAGAGGGTCAATTTCTTATCTTAAAACTCCTTTCAAAAACTTTGCTTTGTAAGAGCAGCCCATGGAAGTAGCTAATAATTATTAAACTTGTTCTTAATTTAGTATTAATTAATTAGTCATAAAATACTCTGTGCACCACTCATACATTAAAAGCAGTGTTTCTCAAACTTTCAATACTGGCGACCCAATTTTCAATCATAATTTTTGTCTCGCCCCCCTGTACAACAATAATGTATTTACTGCAATAAAAATGCACTTTGAGAGAGAGACGCTAAAGTTACAATACGATCTTAATTATAAACCGTACAAATTAATACGATAAGTGTATTAAATTTTGTATATGTAGCTTTTAAGTAATATATATATATATATATATATATATTTCAAGAAAAAATTACTTCAAATATATATTACTTACTTATTATTATGTTTTTTCTCTAATTTTTAAATTGGAAGAGATCGCAACATGATATATTTAATTAAAGATTTATTTCTCCTTCAGCATTCGTTTCTCAAAGTACAAATGTCATTAGAAAAATAGTCTAGTCTATGTTGCTCTCTATCATATTCATTACATTTGGCAATATCGGGTAAGTTTGCGTGAGTCTGGGCAACCAATCAGACGTCTGCGCAAAACATGTGAAACCTCGTACAATTCCAGTCAGCTTTGGTCGACTTGATACTCCTATAGCTACCGAATCTAGCCTGAATGTACTTTTTTTTAAATTTCCACGTTAATTGTAATTCACGGTAATTAAGTATTTACGGCAGTAGATTAAAACAATATCATACATGCATTTTTAAGTCGTAAGCAAACATTCGACCATAATAAAGAAGCAACAAGTACACAGGCGAACGAGCATGGTTCCGAAAACTAAATCAAGGCGATCTTCTAAAAAATACTTAAATTTTGGATTTACCACTACTGAAGTAAATGATGGAAAAAAAGCCCCAGCTCGATATGTGTTAAGACTTACAAATCTGTAGAACAACATGTGAAAGTTGTTTATAAAACATGTAAAATTATTTAGCTATGTTGGCAAAGAATTTTAAAAAGTATTTTCTGGATGAGGACAGCTTGGTAGCAAGTTACGAGTGGATTAGGGATCTATTTCAAGATACTCTAGAAGGGCTTTCAACTTCCGAAGAAGAAATCTTCATAGATTTCACATCCAGTGAAAAATTAAAAGGCAATTTTGTAATAAATCGCTCTTTGAATTTGGGGTAGAGGTGGATGAGGAATTATCTGTACTGAAAACAAAAGCACTTCGTATACTATTACCATTTTCAACATCCTACCTTTTTCAAACCGGATTTTCTGCAGTGGATGCCTTGAAGACAAAATATAGATCTCAGATAATAATAGAAAAATAACTCTTTAAGTGTCAATTTCTGATATTAAACCTTCCTTCGAAAAACTTTCCTCTACAAGACAAGCCCGTGGAAGTCCCTAATAATTATTAAACTTGTTCTTAATTTAGTAATAAGATTGATTGATTGAATATTAACGTCGCACTGTTCAGCTGCACGAGGGCTTTTGACGACGGACCACGTAATTTTGAACCATGGTCCAGGGACGTGGATGACACCTGAGCTGGCATCCCTCTCTCCTAACTACCACATCACACGAACGGGAAAAATTTTCAACTCTCAACAGATTTAACGTGCATCGCTTGCCCTACACGGCGGGTCTTTAGTGGTACTGGGCTCGAACTCGTGACAAGGCAAGCCACGATCCGATACCTATACCACTCGGCTACCGCGGCCAAATTCAGTAATAAGAAATTATTTCTAAAGTACCTTCTTCAGTACTGATACATCAAACGTATACTGGCTGAAACACCGACTCTTCGCACTTGTTCATTTTTTAAAAAAAATAAAACATTATTCTTGATATAATAGCTGAACTGTAAGGAGAGTAAAACTGTGTGCACGACATTGTATACAAAAATGTAAAATGATTTTTTTTAGATAACTGCTATAATTGTAAATAACTGTTTAAAAGAACTGTTATTTTAAACCTCACACAATTAGCATTTAGAATTAATGTTAAATTATGAAAAAGAATATAAAATTCCGATGAAGAATAATTGTGTTACTTTTTAACATTCAAAGCGAGAAGACTTCAAAATGTTTTAACCCGGGAGCAGGCGCGTACTCGATACTAACATTAATGGTAGTGCGGGGGGACTCAGTCACCCCAATCATTTGTTTAGAAGTATTTTTACTGTACACGATACAAATCGGAATTCTAGTGAATATTTTAGTTTATAGAAAGTATACTTACCTTCTTTCAAGGACTTTTCAATTCTTTGATAATTTGAGAAAAAATCCAATAAAACTGAACTAAAATGATTCAAAAGTACAAGACCAAAATAAAGGACGCAAATCAGACACTTTTCAATTATCCTACAGAAATGTTAAACCAATCAATTCTTTTCCAAATATCGCAAAACTCAATTATTTACAATTTCCCTAAGCGAAAAGCAAACACATAAAAGATGGGAGGGAACTAATATTGATAATAACCATACCATAAGATTGAAGGTCAATCAAATGATTAGCAAACGTACTATGCAGCCTGGCTGAAAAGTGAATCATGACTTCCTTTTCTTTTTCTACAACTAATGTACAGTATTTCAATAATAATTACAGTGGTGAATTGTTTATCTTCTTAGAATTTTTCTCAGGGACTGGGTTTCGTTTTTCTTTTAACGAGTAATATTTTATGTTAAAACGTAATAAAAAAATCTCTTATTGAGGAAATACAGCAAATAAAACAAATGTTTTTTTTTCTTTAATTTGGTTTTGGGATCAAAGATAGCTATTTGATGACGGAAAAAGCCAGATAATAAACATAAATTAACTCAGTGTTGTTGTGTGTATTTTTTTTTATTATGGAAGAAAGCATTTTGTTTAACTTCTCTTTCCGGTTATTTTTTTTAAAAAAAAATCTTTAAATTTTCGATACGCTCGCGCCCCCTCAGGGGGGCGCGCCCCACACTTTGAGAAACACTGTATTAGGGTAAAAAATCATCAAAGTAATTTCTTTACAAATTTTAGAGATTAACATATGTTTTATGTTTATGTGAATTATTTATTTTCCTTTTTTGTTTAATAAAATATAACAAAACAAAAAACAAAGACCACCAGATGATTTTAATCTTAATTTTGGCTTATAAATTATTTACTCACTTGCTATTTAACTGAACATAATTGTCTTGAAGTTTAAATATACAATGAAAAGTACGATCTTTAGAGGTTAAACATTAGATGAGAAGTATCTTCATTGAGATCTCGCAGACATTTATTTATTTATATGTCCATAACATTTTACACTTAGAGGTTTAGTTTCAAAAGTTCCCGGCAATAATTTGAAGTTGGCAACACTGGCTAGGAAGGTTGAACTTCAGTTGGAATGGTTTGTGGGGGATCTACGCTTCGAAACGAGACATGTACCAGTCGTCTGCTGGCAGAGTTTGAGGCAGGATCAAGTTTCTCGTAGATGTGTCTAATGCAACTTCAAAAAAAAATGATTACCTCCAGCGTCCCCTGCAAAGTATTTTTAATGGTACTTTTGATTCTTGGGAAGAAAAAGAAATCAGCTGGTGTCAGTTCTGGACTATACAGTGGCTTTGGCAACGTAGACAAGCTGATCGTGAAATGTAATAACCAAATACCAGAAATACCAATGTAAACTGCCATTTCAAATATGTATGACAAACAAATAGAACATTCGTTACTTTCCCTCGGCAACGTCTAGCAAGACAATATCTTGCATGAAAGCCACATGTGGGCTACATCATTATTAGTTTCGTTTTAGTACGTTCGTTATTTTTTAGTTGAATATATATTTCCTGAGAAAATAATCTCCTACTTTATATGATACAATGTACAAATTCGCTTTCGGTATCTATACATTGCATCCATCAATTTCTGTAGCATCTGTTTTTGTGTTATTCGTAGTATAGTGCTTCTCAAACTTTTACTGTTGGTGACCCAACTATAAATCATAATTCTTATCGCGTGCCCTCCCCTAAAACAATAATAATGCACTTTGGGGGGGGGCGCTAAAGCTACAATACGATCGTAATTATAAACCGTACAAACTAACAAAATAAGTGTTTAATTTTGTATTTGTTACTTTAAGTAAAATTTATTTTAAGCAAATTATGTTAAGTAATAGGTTAATTATTGTTATTTTTATTTTCTCTAATTTTTAAATTGGAACAAATGCAAAATGATATTTAATTAAAAAATCTTTTGCTCCATCATCCATTTCTAAAAGTATAAATGTCATTAGAAAAAAGAGTCTAGTCTATGTTACTCTTTATCATATCCATCACATTTCACATCAATTTTTTAAGCGAAAAGATTTCAAAATGTTTTAAACCGGGAGAGCAGGCACGCAATCGATACTAACGTTAATTGCCGCGAGAAGTAACTGAATAACCCCAATGTTTTTTGGGATTTTTTTACAATTATTTTTATTGTGTACACGATAAAAATCACAATTCCAGTGAATAATTTAACTAAGGGAAAATATACTTACTTACTTTCAATGACTTTTCATTTTATTTTTTGATAATTTGAGAAAAAATCCAATAAAACTGAACTAAAATGTTTCAAAGTTTCTTAACCTTAAGAACGGACACAAATTGCAGACACTTTTCGATAGCATTACATGAATCATATTTCAAGTATAACCGTCGTATTTTTGACAAATTATTGTAGTTTCGCTGTCCTTTGACTATGAGCCCCGCGCGACCGCTCTCGGGTTAACAGTGTATTCAATATATAAATATGGATGTTAGTTCTAAAATAAGAATTGTGTAAAGCGAGTATTTCATCATGTCTTATATGTTTCAGAATACCCATAAAAATAACTCTTTACCAAGTAATCAATCCTTAAAGGACAGAACTAGACATACCAATTAATTCTAAGGTCAAACGATGAAAACGATGTTGATTGAAGCAAATTTGCTTCCTGGGTTAATTATCTTCACTTTCTTTTTACAGCTAATGTACAGCATTTCAATAATATAACAAGAGATGAATTTTTTACTCTCCTAGAATTTTTCTCTGAATCTGAGTTTTTTTTCTAGAAAGAGTAGTATTTTTGGTTTAAAAAGAAAACGTAATAAAAATCTCGCATCGCGTGCTATTACAGAAAATCAAACAAAATGATTTTTTTAGTTATATGATCATATATTTAATGAATGATGTGGAATTTTTTATTGATAAAGAAATGTCACGAACTTATATATATATATAAATTATATAAGTGTAAATGCGTATTTTTTTGTGTCAGAGAGTATTTTGTTTAATTCGTTCCAGTAAATTAATTTTTTTAACCTTTTTATTTCCGATATGCTCAAGCCCACCTAAAAGGGGCACGCCCCACAGTTTGAGAAACGCTTTCGTAGTATATAATTGTGAGGTATAAAATGTAGAAACGACTATGTAAATAAGATTTCTTGAGAGAACAGTCATTTATTTCGAGACACTCTAATAATAACAAGACAAAATATTTTGACGGAAAATAATTATCTCACATAAAATCTGTAAAAGCAGGATATCAACTTACATAAAGCAATATAAATCCATAATACGTATATCATATAAGACCACTGAAGCATGTTATCAATTCGAGATGTTTAATTTAAAATTGTTACATTGCATCCTCCTTATTGAGAAATTCTGGAATCTTCGAGAAACTTTCCAATATTCCTCATACTCTCTTAAGTATTTCCTTTGAAGTATATTGTTATGTTGCCTAATCTCGCAAACTGGTGACATGTGACGACAAAATCCGCGTCCTGTACTTACCTACCACCTTACCATTTCAGCATAGAAGCAAACGAAGATTGAAACTTCTTTAACATAGCATAACCTATATAATGTATTATTTTCTGATCAATACTTGCTAATGTTGCATTTTAGTGTCGTGAAATATATTGCCATCCTTAATTTGTTTAGCTAAATTTGCAACCGCTAAAAAAACAAATAAAAAAAACGCGCTAAAACATAATGAATTCGAAAGCCTTCGGAGTGTCTTGTTCATTTTAGACATACGCGCGAATCAAAATAGATTATAATTTCTCATAAGTATTCGATTTTTAAATTTAGAAAAAAATCAATCATAAGGAAATTGGAATACAGTTCTTGTATATATTTCTAGCTTTATCATTATACTATTTAAAAAATATGACGGACATATAAACACCTTCCTTTAGAAAATAAATCATTTTATAAATTTAGAAATGCACGTTCAGAATTCCTTAACTTAAGCGCGTAATCTCCCCTGTTAAAATAAATACTTTAAAATCAATTAACAAATGAATAAATTAAAACGGCATTTGAAAAACTAGAGAAGAACCATTCGAGACAACAAATTAAGTAATTAGCTATCTTAAATGTGACGCATTGAAAAAATGAAATTTTTATTCCTTACATTCTTTACATTTCTATTGCTTTCATTTTCGAAAAAAAAGTTTTTATTTATTGAAAGAGAGAAAAAAATTATGGACATATGCTTATGGTAAATTATTGCCATGTTTCCTTATTAGAAAGAGATTATGAGATTATATAAATAGCAGATGTGTATATTTATTTAAATGTTTGCGGAACAGCAGATGTATTATAAGATTGAAAAAAAAATCAGAATGATCAGAAGTAAAAACCTCCCTGGTTTGAAAGAGATTAAATTAATACCTCGTTTTGTTAGGTAATTAATTTTATTTCTAAAAGTATTTTAAATTCTTGAAGCTTACATATGTTATTCATTCACTCTTTCTATCATTTTTTATGTTATCGTATTTCCCTCTTAGTTCTTATAGATTTCTTTTTTCTGATGATATTAATTTTTAAATGAGACCATTTCTAAATATATAATGAAAAAATTAAGAAGTAAGTAAAATGTATGTTAAAGGGGAAAAAACACATTAAAAAAACTATTTTTATGTTAGCTTAAGAGGATTAAGAATTTATAATCTTATTACTTCAAGATATCCTGTTCTTCTTAAGTATCTAAGCAAATTTAAATAAAACACTTGATGTGTTATTCTTTTGTTTTTTAATACTGACTTAAAAATATTTAATCTATTTCAGTTAATATTTCTAAAAAAATTCTTTACACTGATTATGCACGTTTGTTTGAATGTATTGTAAGTACTATTCTGAATTTTTTATAACACCATTTACCTAAGTATATTGCAACGTGTGTCCCTTAGTAAATCGAGGAATGCGCACCGATGGATTCCAGTTCCTGCCAAATAATCTTTAACGTGTCTTCTGTTACTCTGACGGTTTCTTTAAATATTTCATCCCATCGCCTTGCTGATTTTGCATCAGGATGTCGTTAACAATGTCAAACTTTACACTGAACAATAATGGGTATATTCGTTTATTGAAACTAAAGCATAGGCTGTTCTTTCCCTTTTAATGTACGCTATTTGACTGGAAACGATGTCTTCTTTACAAATCGTTTTCAGCCAAATAGTTTACATTAAAAGGGAAAGTACAGTGTAAGAACATGTCTTCTTTAAAAAAGTTCCCAAAAGTCTCTCTGGAAAAAACACTCCCATAACCTGTTGCACAAAAAATATTTAAGTTATACAGTGACACAAGAGTCACCTTGTAATATTAAATGGTTCCATGTAACAAAGCTTTATAATCCGAGAAAAAATTTGTGGCCGTGGTGGTCTAAGTATCGGATCGTGGCTAGCTTTGTCACGAGTTCGAGCCCAGTATCACTAAAAACCCGTCGTGTAGGGAAGTGATGCACGTTAGATCTGTCGAGAGCTCAAACGTCTACCCGGGAGTGTGGTGTGGTAGTTAGGAGAGGGAGGTGCCAGTTCAGGTGTCGTCTTCGTCAACTTGACTTTGGTTCAAAATTACGTAGTCCTTCACCTAAAGCCCTCGTGTAGCTGAAGAGTGCAACGTTAATATTCACTCATTCTTTCACTCCCCGACAAAAAAATTTGGCTCATGCTATATATTTAGCATTTACTAGGGCAAGATGAAACTTATCTTGCTAAGAATTCAATCGCTAACATTTTCCTGCTAAGAATTCAAATTTGGCATTCAATAAATGAATATTTAAACTGATTTTGTTAGTATTTATTAAAAATAAATGTATTGTACATTTTAGCCTTGTCATAACTGATAGCTAAAAATTCTGAAAACTGCATTCGTACGTTCATGCATCCATCAATAGCTTTTAAATAAATCCATTTATTGTAATCTTTTTGTTTGACATGGTGAACAAATGTTTATCAAACTAAAATGACGATGCACCTACGTAGTGTATTTGTAAAATGATAATCCATATTTTCTGCATCACAGTTTGATTCATTCGTTTTAATATCAATACATAGATGCAATGTATCATATTGACTTACGAACGCTAAACCCAAAATAAATGAATCAGAAAGCTACAAACAAAAAAGGAAAAAAAAATCACAGATTTCAGAATTTCCGTCGCTCATTCTTCTTTTTCTTCTCTTAAATCTCGTAAATCCATGATTGATATCTTGAACGCATAGAGGAGAATATGAGAAATGTCCTTATTGAAAGAATTGGTTCGAAGCTTCACCATTGAAGGAATTCTTCCAAATGTAACATTCTTTGAAGTTGAAGGATTCTTTCAAATATTTTGCATGAAGCGTCTCAAATTTTTATATGTGATGCATATCCTTTGAAGATTTACAAGAGATAGAAAAATGCAATGAATTAGCAAAAGTAAAGTAGCATTTATCTTTTGGGAAAAATATCCTATAAATATATAAATATACATACACACATATACATATATACATCTATATATATATATATATATATATATATATATATATATATATATATATATATATATATATATATATATATATATATATATATATATATATATATATATATATATATGTCATGATTTTTAAGACAGAATCAGATTAAAGTTAGAGAAGTGAAAAGATTACCTTTATTCTTTCAATTGTACAACTGTTCTGACACCGAGCAGGGATGAAAAAGCACGCCATGGTGGTGGTTTGAAGAGGTTGCTTGAAAGTTAATGCTGACATATGTTGACTATTAAATCTAACGATCTGGAATTAGACATATGTATTGGCTAGGCCATATGTTCGGAAGACATAAATGGGTGATTAGTTTGATGGCCAGCAGTATACAGTATATTTAGTATATATACTGCTGGCCATACAAAATGCAACACTAGAAGCTACAGAGATATCACAGCGAGTATTATTCGGCAGATAACATGTTGTACAGAGATCTATATACAGTGATCTATAATAATAACGTTTAGGATAACTGATACTTTTCCTCATACTCATAATGAGACAATGGGGAATCATGTTCCTTACATGTACATTACTTTTATTGTGATTATGTTGGGGCCCCCTTAATCTCAGGATACAGGTGTACAGCATCCTTACAATTACAGTCTCTTGTGACGTGGGAATTATGGCAAAATCTATAGTTAGTGTAGCCGCCATTGTTGGCTATAACAGTTGCCACACGTATCGGTATAGAATAAAAGAAGCTTTGGATGTATCCTTGGGGTACAGCAATTCATGCGGATTCCACGTATTGCCAAAGTTGATCTGGTGTATATATGACCGGCAAAATATAAAATCAGGCATTGTATAGAATCACTAAATCTATCCGGCAATGTATGAAATGAATCTTATTTCATTCATTAACAAGGTATTCTATAGAATACCTAATGATAAACCGGCTAAGTAAGAAATACATCTCCGATTCGTTTCGAATATTGCATGGCAATATACGAGACTTTTAACGACGCGTGCCTCTGGCTTAGAGTCTGTCAGTGCACATTGCGTTTTGTTCAGAAGTGTCAAAATACGTAATTTTACTTAAATTTGTTCAGCAAAAAATTTGCTTTTTTTCCTGTGCTGTATAAAAATGGAGAAGCAAAATGTAGTGTTGGAGAAGGAGTCATAGTTTAGAGCAGGGGTCAGCAACCTATGACACACGTGGCCCATGTGGCATGCAGTACAATTATTTGTGACACTTTGTACTACTCTACAAATTTGTCTATTTTTGAATATCTTAAAAAAAAGCCCTAATGTATGGTACGCTGAATCATATTGGTAGATTGGTATGTAACGCCACATCTAAAAAGTTGTCGATCGCTGGTCTAAAGACATGAAATATTCGAAGGCGAGCTGCCCAAAATTCGAGTTAATGCTGCAAAAAAATATATAAATAAATAAAAATAAAATTAAGGAGAAGTTTTTTTTTCATTATTTAACTGAAATTATTTACTAGAAGTAAATAACTGATACACAAAAATCCAATGTTACTACTAAGAAGGAACTCAGGGACTATTGGTTCCTGAATAGCTAAGGAATGTTTAAATACAAATAAACTATTAAATAAAAAAAATTAAAATTAAAGCAGTCAACGTCTCATCCTTAGTGAGCCGTGGTAAAATTATCAAACACTGACCGGTCCGGAAGATAGAAAGGTTAGGAAGCACTGCTATATAGTATTATGTCACGGATTCTGAGGACGTGATAGATTTATGTAAAAGAACTTTGAACCAAATACAAAAATGTTACACGTTATGATATAGAACTGTAAAGAGACATTTGTGAACCATACTAGAGAACACAGAAAATTATTTTAAAAAGTTGTTGTTGTGAAACCTGTATTTTTCTTCCGAATGCCAAGATATTGGCACTTGTAATGAGTGGGAAAGTTTCTATCGACTTGGAACTTTTAAAGGAATTTTAGAAGTATTTTTAGAAGTACAATTTTCTTTGTACGCTAATAACTTGCTTAGAATCCAAGATATTCCTGACTATAAAATTCCTCTCCTGTCAGTTGCAGTAGCTCAGTTCAATTGGAAGCGGCCAAGACTTTGTCAAACATATGTGCAAAACAAAATACCAACATAAGAATTGTCTTCATGTGAAAAGCGTAGTGAAATGTAATTCAAAATGTCATTCAAGCCTGCCATGTTGCAACAAGTAAGTTGATTTTAATTTCTTGTTTTTTATATGAAAAATTTGTTTTCCTTAACAAGAAAAACATAAATTTTGTTTGGTACAACTTTCATTTTCCTTTATCTATTTTAAATAATTTTTAATGGCACTCTCAGTATCTTCTCAGAATAAGAATTGTATTTTTAGGAATTATTGATGTAACAAACTTATCATGATCTTATTTCGTACTTTGTGCTTAAACAGCTTTAGTCATTCTATAGAATGCCTAGGCATTATATACAATGCCTGGGCAAAGTATGTAATAAATGTCATATTTCATACTTTGCCTAAAAACGTATGACATTCTATACAATGCCTAGACACCGTTTAGAATGCCGGCATTTCATGCTTTGCCGGCAACATATATAATGCCAGTCATTGTGGAAGCATTAACCTCACATTTTCTACTGGCGATAGATCGAGAGAACAAGCAAGCCAAGAAAGCAATTGAAATGGATGGGTGATGAAGAACTCTTGAACATTGCGTGCCACGTGTGGTCATGCAATATTCTGTTGGAATATTCCTGATGGCAAGCGCAGAATGTATGGGAGGACAACGAGCTCCAATAATTTAGAGATGTAGCTCTTCAGATTACCAGAAACGCGTACTTGATGGTACGCAGTAAAATACACAATACCCTCCCAAACCATGATATTAAATGCTGGACCAGTGTGATGATGCATAACGCAGCAGTTCACCCGCCTCTCACCACGGTGTCTCCAAACTCGAATCTGACCATTGTGATGCTGTAAGCTGAAGCGGGATTCGTCATTAAATACAAAATCGCGTTCCCTTCCGCTGTCCATGTTTGCCGTTCATCATGTAATTGACGGCGCATAAGTATATAGATTCCAGTCAATGGTAAACGAAATAATGGGCTCATTACAGATATTCCACTCTATTGCAAATGGCGTCGAATGATACGAGTGTAACAGACTGAATCTGTCGTGTTATGGTTCGTAAAGGGGCTGCGCGATCAATCGCAACTATGTAAACAATTCGATAGTCATCAGGGGTAGTGATGCAACGAGATGGGTGCGATTGGGTCCTTCAGTTCGTCGTTTGCTCCTGCATCCTGCAAAGACAGATCCGCGTCGCAGTGTTTTGGTTTTGCCGGACAAGTTAAACGGGTAATCTCAAGGATAATACTTAATTTCTATATGCTTAATAGTTCCTCTGTTGAATCCTAAACATAGTCAAAAGATTGTCGATGTTGTCGACAAGGCATAGATAAACAACTTAAGCAAAAACAAAACAAAAACGCATGAAAATCAACTGCCTTACTTGAAATCATCTATCTGTTCTCCCTTTATATAGAGCTTGCAAGTGGTGCTATAATGCTACTGGTTTCCATATTTCATCGCCGCCTACACATGATGTAAATTTTATATGGTTTGCATGTTTGCTTTAGAGTGTTGCATTTCGTTGGACCAGCAGTATATATATACATTACCCACGACGTTACATATATATATATATATATATATATATATATACATTCACCACGACGTTACATATATACACACATATATATATATATATATATATATATATAATGCCATGGTTAAAGTATATATATATGTACATACTTTGGATGTATGGATGTTATGCAACTGTAAAATCAAACTTGTTTCTTAAATCTTTGTTCAAAGTTACAAGGTATATTGCATATTCATATACATATATATCTATACATATATTTCATGCACATACATTCAGGTGCTCTTTTAATGCAGCATTAAAAATAGTAGTTTAATTAATGTAATTTTTTTTGAACTAAAAATGTATTGAGTTACGTTTTTCTCTTAAAATATGCATATAGAATATTTGTTACTCAATATAGATAACGTTTATGTATTGCGATAGCAAATAATTTATTTTGGATTATTGTTCAATATTTTAATTGATAATTATTAATGGAAATGTAGAATAATTGTAAATAATAATTTTTACTTACAGCATACTTAAAGTTAATGTTTATTTTTTTTAGTCTAATTTAAAATTAGTTGGAATCTAATATATGAATAACATGGATAGAGAAATGGGAAACCTAATTTTGTTACAATTAGCATTTTTCTCTTTTCTCAAGGACACGCCAGAACTAATTTTAACATCACTTCAAAGAGAACTTCGTCAGAACTTCTTGATTAAGTTCAATTTCTTACGTACAAGTCTTGAAACTTCCACAAGTGACACAATATAATAAGAAACACTAAATACAACGAAAACATTATCTTCACTTGATAATTTTTTTTCTAATGAAGTATACCACCACAGAATTGAATCTCCCAAACAAAATACCACTCCTTTTATTCTCTGGAAGTTACTTCAATTCCGAAGAGGATTTAAAAATACTCCCGAGTTATTCTTATAACGGAAAATAACACAAAGAGTCGAAAGAGATAACATCTTGAATTGCGAACTTTAAGCATTTAAGACTTTCCGACCGAAACTTTTCGAGTTAATTTGATTCCGAATTTATTTACTCAAACTGAGAAAACATTTGGCGCGTGGAATCGAAATCTCATCTGCAAGGATAAATTTGCATTCGCTAACGAGAATGTCATTTTGCAATCCTGAAATCTCGAGTCGGGGATTTTGGTTGAAATTCAAAAGATCCACCCCCGCTGAAACGTCGCTTTGCGTTTTGTGATAAACGACTTATTAAAAGGAAGGCGGGAGAGCACGTGATACAGAGTAAAAGACAGCTTTCGTTGTAGGGCAATTAGGGAAAATGTTTGAGACGATACGTGAGGAGTGTTAACAGCTCCATTGAGACTGCTGTGGAATGTTGTGTGTGTACGTACTATTGCCTGCAGTTTCGTTCACTGCGCTTTCACTCCCCTTAATGTACCCCAGGAGATACTAATTTGAAAACATTGTATTTTTGCTGAAGCTGTTACCATCAACACTTGCTTAATCGTGAAAAAGCTTACACATCAGGAGGGAGAAAGGGTTATTTTTCTTTTCGGCGTTAATGTAATGTCGGGTGCTCTTAAAATAACCAAAGTAATCTTAAGTTTTCACTTACATACTCATTATACCAGCTTAAAACTCAGCAATTTCAGAATATGCTAAGTTTCCCATAAGTCAGGACTACTGTAAAAAATATAATGGAAAATAATTTTCTCGATGTGAAACGGAAGATTTTGCAAATATTCATAGAATTCTAATGCACTGGTTTTAAAAACAAGTTAATATTCATTTATTATTAGTGTTGTTTGGTAATTTTTTTGGATGGAAATATACAATCATCCATACTGCAGAACTTAATGTACTTGCTCATTTTGTGTTCGTAGATAAAATTTTCCGCATAGAAAAAATAATCGTACGTCCTTGGGATCCTCTCCAAATTTGCAATTTTATATACTAGTATACATTTTTATATAAATACATGTGTAAGCGAATAAATCTTTAAAACTTATATAATAATTATTAAAACAATTTCATACAGAATTTTTTATAGACTTCGAATTAGATGTTATTTAGTATTTAGTAGAAAATGAATATGCATGTGTAAAAATATATGTAACATGTTTTGAACCTTTTTAGTGTTTATTTAATTATATCAGTGGGAGATTGAAATGCAGTGTACAAGGTAGGGTGTAAGGGTAGGAATAAGGATACAAACATAGAAGCAAACTATGAGTATGGGGTACTAATAGTAATTAAGACAGCGCTTCTCAAAGTTTAAATATTCGCGACCCAATATTTAATCATAATTTCCATCGCCCCCCCATTCATACAATAATAATGTATTGAATTCAATAATACTATACTCTGATGCTATAACTACGATACGACTTTAATCTCTTAAGTGTCACGCGCGTATATAAACGCCTCACTCAATCAAAGCGTTAATTTTACCGGACGTATATATACGTTTTTTTTCGAAATACGACCTTTTCTGTACACTGCTAACCGTGAATTATTAACAGTGTTTGTGCAAAGGATTTAATTGCTTCAGATGATTTGCTAATTTATTCCTTTTCTCTCCCTCCTTAATACATCTCATGCACACACTTACGAGGAAAACGGCTGGTATTGGGAAGAGAATTGCAAAACTTCAAATTGGAAGTTAAGGGATTATTTATAAACCATACAAATTATCAAGATAAGTGTTAATTTGTCTATATAATTTCATATATGGCAATCGCATGGGGTCACTCGTAATTATTTAATTTGTTAAAATAATATGTGTTGGGTTAAAGCGACTAAAGTAATTTTTCTGGCCGAAGGATAACAGTGTGACCCGCCAACGTGTGGTTTTCCCGCTTCTTTCCCACGCATTTCTTCTACGGGGTTCACTTGCTGATCTGATGTTTAGTGCTTTTGGTTCGGTCTTGTTAGCTGTGTGAAGTATCCCTTATCGTTTTTTCGTATTTGTATATAAATAAATGTGCTGTCAAGAGATACCCGAGTGGAAGAAATTTCACAAAGAACAACAAGTGGTAGCAAGAGTCGATGGTTCATATGTGTGATGTGTTAATTGACTTTGTGGACGTTTAAACTTTTTTACCTATAATAGATAAAATAATAATTCCCAATTTAGATGGAACAAACTTTTTTATATGGCAGCTTAAGGTGAAAGCTGCTCTTAGCGTAAAGAGACTAGACTGTCCAATCATAAACGAGAAACCTGGAGACCTTAGCCGCAAAGATGAAAGCGAGTGGGAGACAGAAAGTTTAGACGCAGTATCGTATATAAAGCTATCATTCGCCGATGACAGGCGTTGCAGTTCACATCAGAAGACAACACGAAAGTAGTGTGGGATAAAATTAGAGCGACTTTCATCGGGCGGGGCGAAGACCGAAAAATTGACGCGGGTAATACTCTCAAGAACATTCTCATGATAAACGGTGAAAGTGTAGCGCTTTATATTGCAAGAGCACAGGGGATATCGGCTAAGTGTCACATCCTACGATTGGACGTGTTGCCGAGGGAATTGGTACATCATACCGTCAGAGGATGGAATGGAAAATTCTCGAAAGTGCACGAGATTTTAAGGACTCAGAAGAAAAAAATATGGAGGAAATTCTTCAAATACTCGAATTCTAAGGGGATAAGAAAAAACTTTCAACTTACCAATTAAAACTCGTATGGATGGGATTAATGCTGAAGCATTTTAATCCAGGAGAAAAAAATGAAAAACAAAAAAAGACTTTGTTATATTTGTCGAAAATCAGATCACCTGGCGAAGGATTGTTAATATAGAAACAAGAACTCTCCAAGTACAAGCCAAATGAATACAACCCGAAGAAACAATTATTTCAGAAATGAACACGTATTTATAGCTTCCCATCGAGAAGAAAAACTTTGTGACAATACCTGTATCCTGGATAGTGGTGCATCCTGTCGTATGGCTAAAGAATCTGTGTGGTTCATAAACATTAGTCTAGAAGTTATGGACATTTATTTAGCCGATAAAAATTCTACAATAGCAAGCCTAGGAACTGGAAACGTTTCAGCTAAAACTGTGAGTACAAAACATTGTAATTCTATTAATCTAACAATTACTAATGCCAGTTATGTTCCTCAATTAAGATGCAATTTAATGTGTGTAACATGTTTAATGGATAACTGTAAGATTAAATCAGAAAATAATTCTGCATTGATGTATGATAAAAATAATAAGTTAATAACTAAAGAATTTAAAAATAATGGTAGATTAGAAATTAAATTAGAGCCTATGTATAATTCTGAGTGATATATTTCTGACCAATCTACTAATAATTATGAAATTTGGCATATCGGCTTATGTCATTTAAATTGTAAATATATGCTTAAATGAAAGATTATATTGATATTGAAAATATAAATAATTTCACATGCGAAACTTGTGATATAGGCAAAGTAACCATAAAAACTCATCATAATATTGATTTAAGTCAAAGTTCACACATTATTGAGCTGCTCCATGCTGACCCGTGTGATTCAATTAATATCGAATCACGCGCGCGCGCGAATGGTAGTTTTAGTACGTATACCTAAAACCGCGGAATGGATCATTTTGACATCATTGTAATCACAAGTACTAAATTTGATTCCTCGAGAGCAAAAGGCTTTTCCATTCCTTTAAGATACCGTATCTAATTTTCCTGTATAATTTACTAGCAGAAAGACCCCTTCTGGAAAAAAACAATGTGTAAATAAACGTATAAAAGTTATTAGATTGAAATCCAGATGAAATGAACTCTGGAAATTTTGTTAGAAATGATGGAACGGGTTGGGAAATCATCACCTCTTGAAGATGTACGCGTGGAAGAATTGAACATAATATTTTGAAAGAAAAAAGAAGCCCAACTAGTTATGCAAAGCGAAATATTGAAAATGGCTATACAATTAGTTCAGGTAGTGCTACTTATAGATGAGCCTATTCTTTGTCATATCGAAAATTGCACAGGGGAAGGAGCTCACCGGCAATCAGGAAAAATGAATGTCCAACAACTAGATGCTATTAAATCAATCTTGTATGTTCGAGGTATATAAGGTTCAAGTGATCTAGAGCTTCATAGTCTGTGGTCTGTTGTTTGGGGTCCACCTTTTTTCCGCGATTCTATGGCCAGAGATAGATTCAGAAAACGTTGAAATTTCTGCGATTCCATAAAAAAATACATGATCTAACGCCTTCAAACAGATAAATTATGTTTCATTTCTGAAGTTTGGAAGAAATTTATTGAAAATTCGCTAATTCTTTATAACACATGACCATATATAACTATTGATGAACAGCTGTTTCCGTCTAAAGCAGATGCAGTTTCACGCAATATATACCAAGTAAACCAGAAAAATTTGGTATCAAGTTCTTGCTTGCTGCTGATGTTGATAGTAAATGCGTTTATATATAATGGTTTTCCATATTTGGGTAAAGATGAGGAACATCCTGAAAACCTATCTCTCTACGAATACGTCGTTTTGCGTTTGATAGAATCTTTTGAAAATAAAGGAAGAATTATTACTACATATAATTTGTTCCCTATACTGATGCTGTGCCTAATGTTTAAAACAAAGAACACTAGTTTAACTGGAACGATGAAACGAAATCAGAAAGAAGTATCTGAATTTGTGAAAAAATAGATTCCTTTATACGATAGATTGTTATTGAAGCATGATGATATAACTTTGAAAGTTTATCAGGGAAAAACCAGAACAAATGCCTTATTATTCAGCTGCCTTCATCTCATAGTTGATATCGGCAATAATCACCCAAAAAGGCTTCCAGAAACAATATCATTTTATAATTCAAAAAAATTTGGTATCGCCATAGGCGACCAAATGGCTCGGAAATGTTCTGTGAAGGCAGGATCAAGGAGGTGGCTAGTTCAAATATTCTACAATGTTCTTGATCTTGCAGGGATTAATTAATTAAATTAGTTACTGGGGGAAAAAACTTACGAGGAGAGAATACCTTCAACAACTCATTGCAGTGTTGCGTAGCGCTTATATTCCCAAAATAAAGTACAAGTCAGATACACACACAAAAGCGGATACTACTGAAGAATATGCGCAGATGTGTGCGAAAAATGGTTCATTGCAAAGATTTCCAGTGTAGAAACAAAACTGTAGATACTTGTTCTGACTAAAAAATACCGATTAGTGCAAAGTGTTCAAAATATATAAAAATAAGTTAACCAAAATGTGCATGAACTGTGTAAGAAATCTCGTTTAGTAAGAAATTAAATATTGCTAAGGAGAGAATTGTCTGTACAGTCAATGGCCAAATTATTAGACGCACTCCTGTTTTTCAATAATTAATTGCTTTATGTAAGTTTATATGCGAAACTTTCACATTTAAACATAGATCCAATGGATTTTTAATGAGAAAATTTATTATATAGTATGCATTTGTATTTATTTTTCACACATAGCAACACAAAGTTAATAAATTCTCACACACACACAAACGTAAACAAGTCTAAACCTGCTCGACTCGAGTTCACGCATGCCTCAGTTGCGGACGTGTTTGTGTGGGTTAATATGCTTTGTTTGATAATTTAGCAGTTTTATATTACGCAGTTATTTGTTTATTTCGTGTGCGGCGTTTAAATATTCAGTTTTTACACTTTCAGCATGGGTAAAAAAGGTGATATTTCACCATGTAAGAAAAGCAGAAGTAAAGGCCCTTATGACTGCAAAATTGTTTTCAAAGCACGAAATACCACGAAGGTTGAAAGTTTCTGAAGCTATTGAACGACGCTTAAAGAACAAAATTGAGTCAGGGGAAGAATTGAGCCCCAAAACAAATAAAAAATGCGACAGAAAGCCTATTTTCAACCCAAGGTCAGAAAGATCTTTAAAGAAACTTGCCTTGAGAACAGATTTACTACCACAAAAATGATAAAATCGCTACTCTAAGATATTAATGTGAATGCATCTGGACGCACTGTTCGAAGAAAATTAAAAGATTTAAATTTTAAGACATGCCGCCTTGCCAGGAAGCCCAAGTTAACCCCTGAAATGAAAGCAAATCGTCTGAATTGGGCTAAACAATGGCGTGATAAAGATGTGGACTTCTGGATATCGGTATGTTGTTGTAATTTATTCACAAACAAAAGTGTTTAACCATTTTCTATGATTACAGAAAGAACAGCAAATATGTTTACTTATTTTTTTTATTTCTGACAAGTCTGCTTCAGTGATAAAAGCACATTTGAAATTTTGCAGAACAAAGCTCAGTTTTCGCATCGTCGTCGTGGAGAAAAGTTTCATTCTGACTGTGAAACACCCTACAAAAATGATGATTTGATCAGTCATCAGCGGCAAGGGTTCCTGGACGTCTGGACGTGGTTAAAGGTATGATGCAGCAAGACCAGTACAAAGATGTCTTGCAAAATCACTTGATTCCGCAGCTGGAAGAATAGTTTTCAAATAGAGAACCATACATTGTTATTCAAAATGGAGCTCCCTGCCGTACAGCTCGGTCTATCAAATCTTTTTTTGGCAGAAAAAAATATCCATATGTTGGATTGGCCGGGCAATAGCCCTGATATGAACCCAATCGAAAACGCTTGGGAGTTAATGGAAAGAGAAGTGGTTAAAGATGTGAATACAAATGAAACGCTGCTCTCAGAAAGAATAATTCACGCGTGGAATCATCATCCTCAAATGCAAGAGACAGTACAGTCTTGTATTGTTAGTATGCCACGCATAATTGAAGCTCTCATAGCAGCTAAAGAGGGCTTAACAAAATATTAATATTTAATTATATTTGTTCCTGTTTTCTTTCAAGAGTTAATAAATACATATTTTTTTCTTTAATGATGATGTTTTATTTGTGATAATAATAGATTAATAAATGGAAAATCAAAAAAAACATACACTGTATCTGATAAGTACAAAAAAACTGTATAGTATCACCTGATAATTAATATTTTTCATAAAATCTTATAGTGCGTCTAATAATTTGGCCAGGAACTGTATATTTTATTAATTGTATACAATATTCAATATTGCAATATGTTATTATTATTTGTCCCTTATTATAACAATTTTATGTTCAAAATGAATAAATGCCATCGCTAAATAATTACAGCGTACTTTAAATGTAACAACATAGGTTCTATTAAATGGGATTATTTTGACTTCGAACGCGGTTTTAGGTGTACCGAAACTGCCATGGTTCTAGTGTTAATTTTACTTAGAGATCTAATGTTAAGTTGGGGCTTCTGGCCACGGGCCTCTTAATTTTGGTTTACATAGAAGTGACCTGAGTGGCTATCCCTTCTTCAAATTTCCAGAAAATGCCAATTGGGAGGACATTCAGCAGTAACACATTTACCGTGCATCAGCCCATCATTATGGCAGATTTTCAATTACACTAGGTTTCGAAACCACAACTCGAGAAAGGTTGGCCACAATGTTCAAGATCAGGACTATTTTTGACTAATTCAGGAGCAATTTACGCGAAACAGATATTATAGGTAAACTTATCCATAATCTAAATTTGAATTAAGTTAACTCCTCAAAACATCCAGTACAAATTTTTACAGAAAGATCAAGAAATATGAAATAAATCCAAACAAATTACAGGAAGTAGAAATAAACATCCTCTCACCATAGAGTCATAGTTCAAGCATTTTTGTGTAATTAATGGGATTGAAAACAACAAAAAAATATGAGATATTTTTCTTTGTGTAATATATATATATATATACTAGCTGTACCCTGCCTTGATATGGCTCAGATTAAATGGATCGGATCAGATGTGTGGTCAAAGATAAAGCACATGTTTTCAGTATGTTTAAACATTTGCATTGGAGGTATGATTTTTTATTAAAACAATGCATAGTTATATTTACATAAAACTTTCCTAACTGATATCATTTGTAATTTGTAAAACAAATACTTGAATTTATTACAGCTCTTATATTTACTCTTATGTTATGAACCTAAATTTCTTTGTATTGTATTCATAGTGGATACCTCAAGCTTGAAAATAAATTTTAAATTGCTGTACTCTGGATTCCTCTAGGCCAGTGATTCTCAACCTTTTTTTTCTGTTGCGGCACATATTTAACGATTTCAAAATTTGGCGGCACACAAAGAAAAAGATAAAAATTATTTACTTACTACAACACATTGCATAAATAGTTTATGACAAAAATTTTAAATATACGAAATAAACTAATATATACTACAATAATAACTAAACGTTTATTAAGGGATTAATTACAAGCTAATAATAAAAATATTTTTAATGCGAAATTTGAGCTTGACGTTTTTTGATAATTTCATTTATATTTGGTCGTAAAAATGACAATGCTACTCTCATATCGTCTTCTACATTTAACAATCTTGATCTTTTTTTTAGTTTTAATGTTGGCTAATACTGAAAATCCGAATTCACACAAATAAGATGTGGAAAATTGTAATAATATGTTTAAAGCTTTTTTGGCTATCATTGGATAATCGCATCTGATGTTAATCCGAAATGAATTAATTGATTCTTCTGAATGTTTTAAAATTAAATCTCGATTATTGGAAAGCAAAATGAGTTCTTCCTCTTCATTCAAAGTTAATTCAAATACAGAAATATACGTTATGAGAAATGGATTACGAACCCAATCAAATTTCTTAATATCTAATTTTGGGAAATAATGAATAATTTTCTCTTCTAATGTTGTCAAATGATCAACAACAATTAATTTAATTGTTTTATAACTGTCTTTAGGGACTGACTCAAACTTTTCTAAATTGCCTTCCTGAGCTTTATTTTTCCATAAAGTTATTTGTTTTTTGAATCCCACCAGCTTATCGGTTGAGTTTAAGATATTTTCATTAAGCCCATGCATACTTGAATTGATGTTGTTAAAAATAACAAAAATGTCTGATAAGTAAGCCAGTTTAGTACACCATATTTTATCTTCCAACAAATGAACAAATTCATAATTTTTATTTTGTTCAAAAAATATTTTCATTTCGTCTTTTAATTTCAGCACACGAGATATAACTTTTCCTCTGGACAACCATCTTACTTCTGTATGGAGTAACAAGGATTCGTACTTGGCTTCCATAGCTTGGCATAATTTACTAAATAATCTACTTTTTAATGGTCTTGATTTGATATAATTAACCATTTTAACACATTGTTCCAGAACTATTTTCAAATCTGATGGCAAAAATTTTGTAACAAGTACTTCTCGATGCAAAAAACAATGGGTAACTAATATATCCTCATTCAGTTCTTTAACATGTGCTACAAATCCTTTTAGATGTTCAGTCATAGCTGGAGCACCATCTGTGCAAATGCCAATACATGACTTCCAAGAAACTTTAATTTCTTCTAAATATGAACTAATTACTTGAAAAATATGTTTACCAGTTGTAAAATCAGGTAACTCCCGACAACATAAAAATTGATTAATTATATCATTTTCGTGAATAAATCTAACGAATGCAATTAATTGAGCGTTTCCTGTAATATCTGTTGTTTCGTCGACTTGTAGAGCAAAATTCGAATTTGCAGTATTTTGCTCAATATTTTCTGACATATCTTTAATTCTGCGATGAATTGTATCATTTGAAAGTGGTATTTTGCAAATATCAATATCAGCTGATCCACCAATCATTGTTTTTACAATTTTGCGACAAGCAGGTAATATAATTTCTTCAGCCAAATTGTGAGGTTATAAGTTAACAGCAATCAATTCAGCTATTTCGTAAGAAGCTACTTGAGCTTTTTCAGACACACATACTTGTTTTTCAAAAACTTTTACTTGCTTAATTTTTGATGATAAAGACCTTTCAAAGTAGCTTTTATCTTTTGTTGAAAGCTAAAGATGATTAGTCACCAAGTGACGTTGCACTATTTGATAATTTAAAACCACATATCACACACTCGGAAACACCTATGTCATTTTCCATTGTAGAGGTAAATCCAAATTTCAAAAAATCATCATTATATTTCCGATGGACAACGCATTTTTTTGAGCAAGAAGTATTTTTACTTGTGCCGGGGGTTGGCTCATTAACTTGGTCCCAAATGTTATCATTATCACTATTATCATCATTAAACTTTCTTCTTTTTAACCATTTATCCATTTTCTGAAGGATCTGCAAATAAATTAATGCAAAATATTACTACATGCAAATAAATTTATATTAAACCAAATCACATACATTTGCCAATTTTAACGAAAGAAAAGGTGCAGTAACTACTATGCAATACCTTGTGAATCCCAACTATCACTAAAACAACACGTTTTGTACGCAGAAGTGGCAAGTGTGCGCCGACTTGAGACATATTCCTATTGCTATGCACGCCGCTTCATCATAATTTGACACTAAGAAAAAACGCGTTGCAAAGCAAATAATAAAATAATTTATTTTTTTGTGGATTTAAATATATATTCATGTTAAAAATATTTTTCTTTTTAAATGATATAATTTAATAATATTAACATTATTATATATTTGCAAAATTTGGCGGCACACTTTTGAAATTTGGCGGCACAAAAAAGTGCCACGGCACAGTGGTTGAGAATCACTGCTCTAGGCAATAGGTTAGTTTTATAAAGTTTATAGATATGTTTGTTAAATCAGATGTGTGTTCACAAATGCACATTTCTCCAAGCAATATTATTTAGAAATATGAATTGTAAATTTCTGATGTTATATTGGAATTGTTTTGATACTGCAGTATATCTGGATAGCAAAATTTTTATAGCTTAGGTGCTTCTTTAAGTTGAGGCAGTTTAATTTTTCCGGTGGTACAAAACATTCCTTTTGTTTCTCTCCTAAATTTAAGAGCATTTCAAAAAGGATGCACTTCAGTCATTATGCTGATGAAAACATGCTGACTCAACGTATAATCTTCCACTGGGTTGTACGAGAATGTAAGGATACTGTGTGTTATTTTGCGATTTATCACCACAAAATCATGTTTGACGTAGAGGTGCTGTTTCTGGTTGACATATTTTAGCCATTTGTAACCTATTGTGTTCTTTTTGTAGAGAACAGAACAGATCTGATGGTGCAAAACACGAATGCTGTGCTCGCAAATGTGAATCATCATGTCTGGGGCTACATGTTGCTCTGCTGTGCCCTCAGCATGTGTTTGTGCCATTCTTTGAGTGATGCCGATTCTTCCTCAGTTTGATGTGCAATTACACATGTTGCACTACTTTTGCCTTGGGAGTATGATGACCTTAGTTTGATTTCCTGCAAGGTAATAATTTTATGTAGTGAAGCAAATTGACAGCGCTTAAAAGGAAAAAAAACTAATTCAAAAACATATTAAACTTCAAAAAATTGAAAAAAGGAAAAATCACGAACAGAATGAAAAGGGAAAAATAAAAAAAATGCTATTAAAGTAGTTAACTTTAAACGTACATCAATTGATACAGCTCAATTCCAACGCAATGAGAGGCTGAAGATATTTTTTGTCAAATAAGCAGGAAAACTTAAATATAAACACGATTTCACAGCAGAAATTTACGACAAAGTGTTGATAATGATGGAACTTTTTTGCAATTCCCAATTCCCTTAGCATTAATAATTGCTATCAACAAATTTGGGGACCTACCTTTAAAACAGAGTGGCTTATATCTGGGTACAGACTTCTTCCCATATGGTCAATTACTGTAAAATCAGGCTTATAACACATAACTATACTTTCAAGGTACACTTTTTAATTTTTAGGTGTATTCCCTGTATAACATGCTCCCCATTTTTACGTAGAAACCTGGAATGCACGTGTACATGCTCTTTATTTTGAAATCCTTTATTACAGTTGTTTCCTACACTCCTCACTTAACTGTAACTAAGTGCGCCATACTTTCCCGCCTTCCTACCCCAACGGAAATTTTAGAACCCCGTACTGGGACAATTCTTTAAACTGGAAACGCAACGGACAGACGCAAGGTCTTGTCCGCATCAATCCGCAGCACCTTCACAGGTGTAATTTTCATTTAACCGCATTACTACCTTTTAGTGTAAACTTTAACTGTAAATATGTATTTTCTTGTAATATAAACATAAGTACTATCTCCATCTCTGTCTGTTATTCTAACTCAACCAACGGCATCATTTTGGAGGTACCGACGAGATCGTCAACGATTCAGAGAAACAAGAGATAAGTACTATTTTATATTTTCATTCAACGTTTGACTTTGGTTTCTCTTACTGATTCATTCCAACCATATTTCATTTTATCAATTATAATGGACGCCGAAACTGCTACAGTGCTTTGCGGCAGAGCGAAGGCTGCACTTACGAGAACTAAAAATTTCATTGATAAAAATGATCAAACTTTTGACAAAAATGATATACGCAACAAGTTAGAGAAACTTGAATTAACTTATACGGAATTTGATAAAGCAGATGCTGCTTTACCTATCGAATCCTCTGAAATGGAAGAATTCGAAACAAAATACTACGAAACCAAAGCCAAGCTACATAATATCTTAGAAAATTTATCTGTGAGAACATATGCATATAATGATAATTCTGATGTCTTTGAAAATGTCTCAAATATGAAATCTAGCAATTTATGTTATCAAAAATTAATATTGAGCGTTTTTCTGGTGATTATAAAGATTGGTCTTCATTTAAAGATTTATATGTATCATAGGTGCATGATAATATGTGTTTATCGTATATACAAAAATTTCAATATCTTAGAGGTTTATTGCTGTCAGAACCAGCAAACATTATTAAGCATATTCCTATTACTGAAACTGCTTATAACGAGGCTTGGGAAAAATTATTAGCTCGTTATGTTAAAAAGAAGCAAATCATTTTTTCACTTATTAAAATATTCATGGAACAACCTTCTTTTAGCGATACTAATTCTAGCAACTTAAGCAACATAGCAGATACTTCCGATGAAGTAATTAGAAGTCTTAAATCTATTGATACTAAAGCAGAGTCTAGAGATGTATGGTTGATTTACATTTTATTACAAAAGGTTGATCCTATAACGCGCCAAGAATGGGCGCAATTCTCAAATAATATTGATTTTCCCACATTTGAAGCATTTATAGAATTCTTAAAAAACAGATGTACATACTTAGAACTATATAATGAAAATGTTACTTATGAAAAACTACCTTATATTAATAAAACGAAATTTAACAATAGTTTAAAATGTTCTTGTTGTAGAATGAATCATCTTGTTTTCAAATGTTCTAAATTTAAAGAAATGTCTGTTAAAGAGCGTAAACAACTTGTTAATAAACAAAAAATATGTATAAACTGTTTATCTGATAAGCACACTGAGTCACATTGTAATTCAACTTTTACTTGCCACTTTTTTAAGAAAAAGCATCATTCGCTATTACATGATAATAATTTTAAAAATTACGCAATGTCAGCAAATAAATCTCATCGTGCTGAAGGTCAAAACCAGACAAGAAATGATACTAATCAAAACAAAGAAGTTGCAGCTTCCATGAACCCTTTATAAACATATTTTTTCTTTATTACCAACTTTAAGCGTTAACATTAAAAATATTTTTTGGGGAAAACTGTCAAGTTCGAGTTATGGCGGACAGCGGAAGTGAATCAACATTAATTTCGGAAAAATGTTTAAAACTGCTAGGCCTGAAAAGAAAAAACGCTAGATTTCAAATAAAAGGATTGCAAGATTCTAAAATCGCGATGACTAAAGGGTGTGTTGAAATAGATCTAGTATCGTTACATGACCCCAAGGTCAATCTAACAGTTAAAGCATATGTTTTGGAAAAACTAACTGCTCCGTTACCAACGGAAAAAAATAAATGAAGCACATTTCTCTCATTTAAAAAATGCCTGCTTAGCGGAACCGAAATTTTTTATCCCAAACAACATCGATATGATTCTCGGATCTGATTACTTTTTTGTATTTTGATTCCTGGGCAAATTACTTGCTCTCAAAGTAATTTAATCGCTCAAAATTTCATTTTTAGTTTCCTAATTTCAGGCAAATTAACTGATTCTTTAAACTCAAATTCAATGCTAAATCTTCACATTAATGGTACAAATATTAACAATCAATTAAAGCAATTTTGGTAATTAGAAGAAATTCCCAACGCAAATGATAAAATCTTAACTTCTGATAAGCAATTTGTGGAAACACATTTTCAAAATACTTATGCATGTAATTCCGGTGGACGGTTTGTTGTATAAAACTCCCATTTTATAAATCAAATTCAGAATTGAAAGACTCAAAATCCGCAGCAATTTCTCGCTTATTAGCAATGGAGCGGAAATTTAAAAATAACCCAGATTTTGAAAAAACAATATAAAGAATTCATGAACGAATACGAATCGCTAGGTCACATGAGTTTAGTAAATTCCAATTCCCATACTACGGACAAATATCTGAATTTTTTACCGCATGACGCCGTTTTCAAGCCATCCAGCACTACAACAAAGTTAAGAGTAGTTTTTGACGCATCTCTCTCTCTCTCTCTTGCAGAACCAACTACAAATGGTGCGTCATTAAATTCTCTGCAAGGCGTAGGTCCCAAATTACAAATGGATATTTTTGAAACATTGCTTAATTTTAGAATTCCTAAAATTGTATTTACAGTGGACATTGAAACATGTACCGTCAAATTTTAGTAGCTGATGAAGATCAGAAATACCAACAAATTATTTAGAGAAATAACTCTAATGAAAACATTCGCACATACAAGCTAAAAACTGTCACCTTCTTTTTTGGCCACTAGGTGTATTAAGCAAATCTCTCTCGATAATAAAGATAATCCCAACCTATCCCGAACTTTACAGGAACATATTTATATGGATGATTTACTATCAGGATCAGATACGTCAAATGACGCAATCTCCATTTGCAAGGACACTGCTCATGTTTTGAGTACTCGTGGATTTCATTTAAGAAAATGGAATTCTAATTCCACCGAATTTCTCGCTCAATTTTCACAACATAGTTCTCATGATACACGAGTTGAATTTTATAAAGATTCTAATGAAAGTACCAAAGTATTAGGCTTATTTTGGAATTCATCCAATGAAACTTTTGGTTTCCAACCATCGCATGAACTTACACCACCACTCACAAAGAGACGTATTTTATATGAATCTTCCAAAATTGTCGATCCTTTAGGACTTCTTTCACCTTGTACAGTATTCATGAAGATTTTTTATCAAAAACTTTGGCTTACAAAAACAGATTGGGATTCTCCCATTCCACAATTTACAGAGGATTGGCTTAAGTTTCAAAAGGCATTTAATGCAATCAACTATATCACTGTTTTTAGATGGGTCATCCTTACAGCAGACAGCATGGTTTTGCAGAGGCATGCATTGAATTGTTTTGCAGATGCTTCTTCATTAGCTTATGCTGCTGCAATCTACTGTCGGCAGAAACACAACGGCAAAATAAAGGTTCAACTACTTGTATCAAAAACTAAAGTAGCCTCTGCCAAACAAGTTTCCATCCCTCGATTGGAGTTGTGCGGTGCACATTTACTATCCAAGCTATTTAAATCGGTCTTACGGACATTACAACATTATACCTTTGATGTATTCGCTTGGATGGATTCTAAAATAGTTCTCTCCTGGCTTTCTAGTCACCCTCTCAAATGGAAAACTTTAGTAGCAAATAGAACATCTGAAATTATGGAAGTTTTACCTACAAAGCATTGGAGACATGTGCCTTCTAAGGAAAATCCCACAGATATTGCATCCCGAGGTATTGATCCTAAATGCTTACCAGATTGCAAGATATGGTGGCAAGGACCACCCTGGCTAAGGCTAGAAACTTCTAGTTGGCCCAAAGCTGAATCCAGTTGCGATGAGGCTTCGGATGAGGTAAAAGCGGAACAAAAATCAGTATTCATCTTCAATCTGTTTACTCACACATCAAATGATGTAATTCATGGTTTATTCGAACATTACTCTTCATTCACCAAAATAATTCGCATTTTTGCTCAAAGATTTATTAAAAACTGTAAAAAGATAGCATCTCAAGGATTATCGATCAGTTCATCCCATATTAATACTACTTCACTTACCTTTTCGGAAACGAAAACCGCTGAAGAAACCATCATTCGTTGGGTTCAAGGTTTCTACTTTCAGGAAGGAATACAAAGCATTAAGAAACAGATTTCTCTTCCACCCATTCCATCCATTACGTTCCCTCCATCCATTCATAGATGAACATGGTTTAGTACGGGTGGGAGGAAGACTGCAAAATTCCCAACTTCGATTCAATTCCAAGCATCCTATCATACTTCCTTTTCAGCACAGTATTAGTGAACTCCTTATCAAGGAACAACACATCGCTCATTTACATGCTGGGCCGACTTTTTTAGCTCATGTTCTTCGACAGTTCCCATCAGATCATAGGAAGTAGAAAATCAATTAACAAATGTATTAGAAAATGCTTAAAGTGCAACAAATGCAAAACATCCACCACAACTGATGGGCAATTTACCAAAAACCGTGTCACGCTGGAGAGACCTTTCTTCAGTTGCGGTATTGATCATGCTGGTCCTGTACTGATTAAATGCAACAAAGGTTTACATTGCTTTATTTGTATGCTTAGGAACTAAAGCTGTTCATATGGAAGCAGTCGGAGACTTAACAACTGATTCCTTTATTTCTGCACTTCGTCGTTTTAGTTCTCGTCGTGGTGCTCCCCGCCACATTTATAGTGACAATGGAACCAATTTTGTTGGAGCTCGTCGAAAACTTGACGAAATACGAAAGTTATGACTTTCTTTACCAACTTATGAAGCCATCTCTTACTACTTATCCAAATCTTCAATAGATTGGCACTTTATTCCACCTTCATCACCGCATTTTGGAGATATTTGGGAATTAGGAATTCGATCCGTCAAATTTCATCTGAAGAGAGTATTGGAAGAAACCATATTAACTTTTGATAAGTAAACAACCTTGCTCACACAAATCGAAGGATTACTAAATTCCAGGCCTCTCTCCTACGTTAATGACTCTGACATAGAATGCATATCTACACTCACACTTTCACATTTTCTTACAAGTAATGTTCTTCTTTCAGTTCCAGAGGAGCTTCCTTCGACCTCCAACCACAGAGATCGTTGGGAGTTGCTACAGAACATCAAACGTTTTGGAAGTGGTACTCCGAATTTATCTCTTCCTTACAACCTCGCAAGCAATGGCAGGACTCACAACCAAACTTGAAGGAAGATGACATCGTATTGATAAAAGAGGAGGGTCCTCCTGGTACATGGCCTATGGCTCGAGTTCTTCAAGTGCATCCAGCCAACGACGGACTGGTTTGAGTTGCAACTGTGAAAACTCAAGACTCAGTGTTAAAACGACCTGTTCATAAACTTCACAAATTTCCTATATATCCGAACTACACTGGTGTGCAAAAGTTAAGGACGAGACGGTTTTTTCAATATAACTTTGTACAAAAGCTTTCCAAATCAACACATTTAATACCGTAAGATCCCCAATACGTAAGGACATGTGTAATGTAAGCAACACTTACTAAAATAAAAATCAGAGGAATAAAAAGAAGCTTGATTGAAAAAGTAGCATGGAGCGCAATGTGACTGAAGGCCGAAACATCCCTGTGATGGGTGTCCAGAAACATCCGGTCTTTAGTAGGGGATATGATCTCCCCTGACTGCTAGGCAGGTTTCACAGCGTCTGCCCCTGCTGAGAATGAGGGTGTCAATGAGTTGTTGATGCATTGCTGCCCATTTGTCTTGCAGCGCCAATCGAAGCTCCCGAATCGTTACTGGTGGTACGGTACGAGCTGCCTAGCGTCTGCCTAGAAAATCCCATACATGCTCGATAGGATTGAGATCCGGAGATTGTACCGGCCAATCCATACGTTCAATATCCTCACTCTCTAAGAGCTGTTCGGCAGCTACTGTGCGATAACATGGTGCATTGTCGTCCATGAAAAGGAACTGCAGACCCATAGCGCCTCTAAAAAGACGCGCATATGGAAGAAGAATCTCGTTACAATAACGGGTCCCGTTGACTGAACCTGCGTCGAAGATTTGAAGGTCTATACGACTACCAAGCATGATGCATCCCCAAACGAGAACACCGCGACCTCCATACCTGTCCCTTTCAATGACGTTCGAGGGATGATTGCGGCTTCCCCGCTCTCTCCAGATGAGTATGCGATGAGAATCGCTACTTAAACTGAATCTGATCTTATCTGTAAAGAGTACTCGTCCCCATTCATTGTCTCTCCAATTCCGGTGTTCCCGGCACCACAGAGAACGCCTTCTCCGATGGGCAGGCGTTAAATGTACACACCGTACAGGGCGTCGTACAAACAGACCACCACCGTGCAGTCTTCTGGCCACGTTAAAACGCGATATTGGTCGTCCAGTCGCCTGTGTCGTGTGTCTAGCGATTTATCCCGCTGTCTGCCGCCTGTTTCTTCTGGCCTGTAAGACAATGTACCGGTCATCTGCGGGTGTGGTTCCTCATGGACGACCACTATTGCACCCCCAGGTAGCTGTTCCTGTAGTTTGAAATTGTCTCCAAAATCGTGAAACGATGCTGTGAGCAATTCCGAACTCTGCACCCACACTTGTCACACTGCGCCCTTCCTCCAACTTCCCAATGATTCAACCTCAGGTAAAAGCATCCAGATGTTGTCTAATAGATTGATTATTCACCATTTCTCGCTGAGGCAGCAACTCGGTGTGATTTTAACTGCTAAACGGCGTGCAATCTCTTTGCCAGAAATACTGATCTTACACCGACAACATGATTTATACTACTCAGACACTCCCCCATTATGTCTAGCTGCATATCTGCGTATGTGCTACCGTACATCCCCTTACTTAATCTCCTGATTGGTCTTTCTGTCCGCTGTGCTTCTTCGTTCAGCTGATATGCTAATTTTTGAACTTCTTCCTTAAATTTTGCACACCAGTGTAGTTCGTATATAGGGTGGGAGTATGTTTCCTACACTGCTCACTTAACTGTAACTAAGTGCGCCATACTTTCCCGCCGTCCTACCCCAACGGAAATTTTCGAACCCCGTACCGGGACAATTCTGTAAACTGGAAACGCAACGGACAGACGCAAGGTCTTGTCCGCATCAATCCGCAGCACCTTCACAGGTGTAATTTTCATTTAACCTCATTACTACCTTTTAGTGTAAACTTTAACTGTAAATATTTACTTATTGTAATATAAACATAAGTACCATCTCCATCTCTGGTTGTTATTCGAACTCAACCAACGGCAGCAATAGTTATTATTCCATTTATTTTGAATAAAAAAAGTAGAATAATTTGGAAATGCAACCCCTTAATTTCCTAAGAGGACTGACGTTTCTTTTAAGTAAGTAGTATTTTGATAAAAGCCGTAGTCTGATTTCTTTTATGTTTATCTCTTTTTTATTTTTTTTACAGCTATCATTTTTATAAACGATGTATAACATGCACATGTGACTTTTAGTCTTGTGTTTTGTGTTAAAAGTGTGCATCCAACTCGCAGCCATGCAGATCACCTTATTTTAAATCCACCTCTGACTTTTTTTTTCATAAAAAATGTTAGAATCCTTGTTGTTTAGATATTAAGGTGTGGTACGCGTGAAACCAATTTTGTTACAGTGATGCTAATACTTAAGTACTGTTGTGTTCCAGAGCAGCGGTTATCAAATGGTGATCATTGAGAAATTTTGGATGGTCTGCAGAAAAAGTGGGACATTATTTATACTTTTATCAAGATCCAGTTTAAAAAACGATGAGCGGAAAAACAAAATGTTATGGAATATGGATTGTACTTTACTAAAAACTTTTTTAGTTACCACTTTTAACGAAATTTATGTGTTTAGCGATTTTTAGCTATTTTTTCAGATTTACCATTGGAATTTGAAATTCTGCTTTGATTATCATAGTAGATTGGTGGCAAAAGACTTCAGTCTGTTCATCGTTAGTTTGTTATTACTTTTCATTATGTTTATTTTCAGGGGTATGAAAATGAAAATATAGCTATAGTGGTCCGCGATATATGGTCAGTCCTATTAGTGGTTAATATAATTATGAAGCTATATATTAAGTGGTTCATGAAATGCTGAAGGTTGGCAACTACTGTTCTAGAGTAGGCACACTGGACAATTTTGTATCTGCACAGAGAATGCAGCAACCCAAAATGTCTACCCATATAAGCATTGTAAAATTAACCCTTTGACCTCAAACAGAGTCATTTTAAATTTATTTTCAAACTTGACACCTCTCCTATGGAGACAATGTCAATAATTTTATATTCATAAGATATGGATAAAAATACCATAATAACTTGGAGTAGTCTGTTTACAAATGAAATATGTTTAGAAACGTTTTCTTTATGTATTAGTACACACATTTTGTTATAAAAAAATCATACCTCAATTTCAAGTGGGTAAAGATATTGGAAATGTTTTATCTTTTCTTTCTTTTTAATCAGACTGAGCAACAGGAATGCGTGTCTGAGTGCAGCTAGCTATAACAAACTAAGATGTCAAAAAAGCTGTAAAAATTAAAGTTCAACCTTTTGATAAAATCACCAAAACAGTTCCAAACAAAAGTACTATTACAACTATGTCAACCCAAATTTTGTATGTATCATACATGGTGAATTGGCAACCATGCGCTTCCTTTCATACAGTACAATTTCGATAATATGTAAATATCAAAACGAACACAAAATATGCATCAGAATATCTCAATTTTCCCATTTGTATTTAACAATAACATCAAGTAAACTTTTGAAAACACACAAATGAGATCATTTATGAGTCTAATGTTATTGTCCCAGCTTTTAGAAATTTCAACAACTACTTAGTGGAAAAATTCAGGTGGAAAAAAGCAAAAAAAAATATTTAGTGCAAACAGGCATATATTGTTTTTCCCTTATTGAATCCATATTGCAGCATGTAATTATGTCTTTTGATTTTAGGTAAATGGTCGAACTAAAAAAACCCAAGTACGAAAAAGTAAAATAAAAAAATTACATTTTAATTTAATTTAAGATCACTGGAGAAAGAAAAAATAGGTGGCAGATTTCAATTGGTGCTGTACTCGTCTGTGGCGAGATTATGAAATCACGCCAAACATATCTATAGCTCACATAATTAAAATTTGTATTTTATGTATAAAATTTATCCAAACAATATATCCCGAGCTAAAAAATAAATAGAAAAACGAAACACAATACTAACGTTAATTGATATAAAAAGAACTGAACTACCTTTATCTATGGGGAAGCATAATTCGAAATATTTTTTACAATCTTCCCCCCACCTGCTTCTTTAACATGTATTTGAGCCATCTGTCTGCTTTGTTTGTTTGCAGATGCCTATTCCTTTTTTTACGTGGAAATACCCCTCGCACTGCTTTTCCGTGGTCAGTATAGACCTAAGTTCAATTTTCTGAAATGCAATTTTATGTACTGAAGCCGATTGACTTCACTTTAAAGAAGTTAAAACAAAAACATATGAAATTTCAAAACATCTGAGTGTGTCTTGTATTCAAACTCCTTTGGGACCCATTTTCAGACATAAACACCATGGTAGTGGTATTGTAGTAACGCTTGTTGGGACCCCGCATCATTCATACGGCTGATACAGTGATAGCTACGTCCTGACAAAAGCAAATCCTAATAATTTCAAGTATTTTGTTAAAAAAATACTAATGAAATTTCTTTAAAAAAGTTATAACATAAACTTAAAAAGCAATCAAAAACAAAATATATATCAGAAAATCTTAATTTTGCCATTTGTATTCAAATAGCAACATCAAATGACAGGTACTTATGAATAATCACAACTTATTAGCGACTTTGTATAAAATAAAGCACATGATTACCGATTCAGCACATATAATAGATGCGAAAGTGGAATTGCCAACTTGGCGAGTTATATAAAATGTTGGCGATTGTTGTAATACTACATAAGTATTAAATGAAATTTTAAAAATTGTCTAAAACAGAGACGAAAAAACTTTTTAAAAAAATCCGTCGATTAATTTCACAAAGTGGGAAAACTTTGATTTGTGGTAAATCGTCAACAGAAAAAAATCGTAAATACCAAAAGAATAAATAAACATGAAAATTACTCAGTGGATTAATTTAATTTCAGATTAATGGAGAAACATAAAACAGGCGGAAAATTTCAAGCGGTATGCTACTCGCGTTTATGGAGATCAGTCGGCTATTTGTGTTATCATCAAAACTGTAGGCAATTTTATCAGTTAGGTAAAAAAATAAGTAGCATACAGAAGTCAAATATATTTTTCATATTTGCTTGATATAGGGAAATAAATTTAGCTTAAAATTACAGAAAGAAACACGATGTGAAATATAAGCAAACTAGTAAACATCCCGCGATAATGTTATACGACTCTCTGTTGCCGAAACTATAAAACCAACTTTAGGTTTTTAAAAGAATTTTAAAAAACTTGATTTATTAGAAAAATAATCCTAATTATACGCATCAAAGAACACAAAATGTTTAAATATGACACTCAACAAACAAAATGTAGTAACAATATGTACTAATCTCGAAAATACTGCGTGTAAAGCATAAATATTCGCATTTAGAGAAAAACGTAACATCAAATGACGTCATAACACCAAAATATCCCTTAAATTTAAAAAAAATAGAGTAAATTATGAAATAATAAGTGCATAAGAACCCGTCCGGATTCATATGTAACTTTATGCCAAAAGTTCAGAGGAAATGGTCAAGTAGTTTGGATATTAGCGGCTTTGAACAAACACACACATTACATTTTTATTTATATACATATACACTCATCGACAAAACAATTAGCGCACCAAAAGGAGTTGTCGAAACGAAATGATAATTTTGCATACATAATCACTACATTGATATAAGTAAATGATTAAAAAATGAAAGAAAAAAAAAGATAGTTTTTTTTAGAGAAAAACGCAAAAGAACGGAGGATATAATGCTCAGTTGAACCACCTCTAGTGCAAATGCACGATGCTATACAAGCACACATTGATACATACAAGTTATGTATGATGTCTTGAGCCATTTCGTTCCAATTTTGCTGTAACCTTGCCTCTAGTTCAGTGCTTCTCAAACTTTCAATACTGGCGCCACCCTTTTCAATCACAATTTTTATCGCGCCCCCCTTATACATAATAATTTACTGAATGCAATAATAATACACTTTTACGATAAAGCAACAATATTTATTATAAACCGTACAAATTCATGACATAAGTATTAAATTTTGTATATGTTACTTTTAAGCAAAAAAAAGTTAAGTAATAGGATAATTACTAAATTATTTTTCCTTTCTCTGATTTTTAAATTGGAACATATTACAAAATGCGGTGGTTGCTTAGAAGACAAAATATAGATATCAGCTAAATATAGAAAATGAACTCAGAGAGTCACAATTTCTTATCTTAAAACTCCTTTCAAAAACTTTGCTCTGTAAGACAAGCCCATGGAAGTAGCTAATAATTATTAAACTTGTTCTTAATTTAGTATTAATTAATTAGTCATAAAATACTCTGTGCACCACTTATACATTAAAAGCAGTGTTTCTCAAACCTTTCAATACTGGCGACCCAATTTTCAATCATAATTTTTGTCTCGCCCCCTGTACAACAATAATGTATTTACTGCAATAAAAATACACTTTGAGAGAGAGACGCTAAAGTTACAATACGATCTTAATTATAAACCGTACAAATTAATACGATAAGTATATTAAATTTTGTGTATATGTAACTTTTAAGTAATATATATATATATATATAATATATATTTTAAGAAAATTACTTAAAAAATATATATATATACTTAGAATTATGTTATTTTTTTTTTTTTTTCTAATTTTTAAATTGGAACAGATCGCAAAATGATGTATTTAATTAAAGATTTATTTCCTTCAGCATTCATTTCTCAAAGTACAAATGTTATTAGAAAAATAGTCTAGTCAATGTCGCTCTCTATCATATCCATCACATCTGACATTATAGGGTACGTTTGCGTGAGTCAGGGCAACCTATCGGACGTCTGCGCAAAACATGTAAAAATGCTTTTCCTCGTACAATTCCAGTCAGTTTTGGTCGACTCGATACTCCTATAGTTACCGAATCTAGCTTGAATGTACATTTTTTTTAAATTTCCACGTTAATTTTAATTCACGGTAATTAAGTATTTACGGCAGTAGATTAAAACAATATCATACATACATTTTTAAGTCGTAAGCAAACATTCGACCATAATAAAGAATCAACAAGTACACAGACGGACAAGCATGGTTCCGAAAATTAAATCAAGGCGATCTTCTCAAAAATACTTAAATTTTGGATTTACCACTACTGAAGTAAATGATGGAAAAAAGCCCCAGCTCGATATGTGTTAAAACTTACAAATCTGTAGAACAACATGTGAAAGTTGTTTTTAAAACATGTAAAATCATTTATCTATGTTGGCAAAGAATTTTAAAAAGTAATTTCTGGATGAGGACAGCTTGGTAGCAAGTTACAAGTGGATTAGGGATCTATTTCAAGATACTCTCCAGAAGGGCTCTCAACTTCCGAAGAAGAAATCTTCATAGATTTCACATCCAGTGAAAAATTAAAAGGCAATTTTGTAAGAAATCGCTCTTTGAATTTGGGGTAGAGGTGAATGAGGAATCATCTGTACTAAAAACAAAACCACTTCGTATATATTACCATTTTCAACATCCTACCTTTTTCAAACCGGATTTTCTGCAGTGGATGCATTGAAGACAAAATATAGTTCTCAGCTAAATATAGAAAAATAACTCTTTAAGTGTCAATTTCTGATATTAAACATTCCTTTGAAAAACTTTCATCTACAAGACAAGCCCGTGGAAGTCCCTAAAAATTATTAAACTTGTTCTTAATTTAGTAATAAGATTGATTGATTGAATATTAACGTCACACTTTTCAGCTGCACGAGGGCTTTTGACGACGGACCACGTAATTTTGAACTATGGTCAAGTGACGTGGATGACACCTGAGCTGGCACCCTTCTCTCCTAACTACCACACCACACCAATGGGAAAACGTTTCAACTCTCAACAGATTTAACGTGCATCGCTGCCCTACACGGCGGGTCTTTAGTGGTACTGGGCTCGAACTCGTGACAAGGCAAGCCACGATCCGATACCTATACCACTCGGCTACCACGGGCAGATTCAGTAATAAGAAATTATTTATATAATACCTTCTTCAGTACTGATACATCAAACGTATACTGGCTGAAACACCGACTCTTCGCACGAGTTCATTTTTTTAAAAAATAAAACATTATTCTTGATATAATAGCTGAACTGTAAGGAAAGTAAAACTGTGTGCACGACATTGTATACAAAAATGTAAAATGATTTTTTTTATAGATAAATGCTATAATTGTAAATAACTGTTTAAAAGAACTGTAATTTTAAACCTCACACAATTAGCATTTAGAGTTAATGTTAAATTATGAAAAAGAATATAAAATTCCGATGAAGAATAATTGTGTTACTTTTTAACATTTAAAGCGAGAAGACTTCAAAATGTTTTAACCCGGGAGCAGGCGCGTACTCGATACTAACATTAATGGTAGTGCGGGGGGACTCAGTCACCCCAATCATTTGTTTAGAATTATTTTTACTGTACACGATACAAATCGGAATTCTAGTGAATATTTTAATTTATAGAAAGTATACTTACCTTCTTTCAAGGACTATTCAATTATTTGATGATTTGAGAAAAAAATCCAATAAAACTCAACTAAAATGATTCAAAAGTACAAGACCATAATAAAGGACGCAAATCAGACACTTTTCAATTATCCTACAGAAATGTTAAACCAATCAATTCTTTTCCAAATATCGCAAAACTCAATTATTTACAATTTCCCTAAGCGAAAAGCAAATGCATAAAAGATGGACGGGAACTAATATTGATAATAACCATACCATAAGATTGAAGGTCAATCAAATAATTAGCAAACGTACTATACAGCCTGGCTGAAAAGTGAATCATGACTTCCTTTTCTTTTTCTACAACTAATGTACAGTATTTCAATAATAATTACAGTGGTGAATTGTTTATCTTAGAATTTTTCTCAGGGTCTGGGTTTCGTTTTTTCTTTTAACGAGTAATATTTTATGTTAAAACGTAATAAAAAAATCTCTCATTGAGGAAATACAGCAAATAAAACAAAATGTTTTTTTTTTTTTTTAATTTGGTTTTGGGATCAAAGATAGCTATTTGATGACGGAAAAAAGCCAGATAATAAACATAAATTATGTCAGTGTTGTTGTGTGTATTTTTTTTATTATGGAAGAAAGCATTTTGTTTTACTTCTCTTTCCGGTTATTTTTTTTTAAAAAAAATCTTTAAATTTTCGATACGCACGCGCCCCCCTCGTAGGGTCATTGCGCCCCCCAGGGGGGCGCACCCCACACTTTGAGAAACACTGCTCTAGTTCATTCATGCTCGTGGGATGCCCAACTCATTGTCCCAAATGATCCCATATTTGCTCGGTTAGAGACAAGTCTGTTGATCGAGCAGGCCAAGGAAGGGTAGTAACAGTGCAGAGAAAGCCATGTGACGCCGAGCATTGACTTGTTGAAAAAATGGCTCCTGGGAGCCGTTGCATGAGTGGTAACACATATCGTTGCAGGATGTCCTGTACTTACTGCTGGGCTGTCATGGTACAACGGATCAATACAAGAGGTGAACGTGTATTGTAGACAAAGCACCCCATATCTTAACACCAGCTGTGGGAGCGGTGTGTCACTGTAAAGCAAAGGCAGGATTAAGTCGTTCACCATGGGGTCTCCACACACGAACACAATTGTCATCACTGCTGAGATTGAATCGTGATTTGTCCCTTAAGACGACCTAGTTCCATACCGCTGCAGTCCTATTTCCCATTGTGCGGAGCCACTCCAAACGGAGGAGTGGATGGGTGGGCGTCAGGGGCAGCACACGTAACGGGTGCCACGATCCCAAATGTCCTTCAGCAAGGTACCTTTGTATTGTTCGAGAAGACACATGAGCTTCCAGTGAAGGTGCTACTTGTGCCTGGATGAAGGAGTTCTACCTCCCCGCTTCCATCATGCAGATGATTCTCCCCCTCTCAAAATACGACAGCTGTTCATATTGTCTTCGAAAACGGTGTAATGGCATGTCTATTTCAGCACTTTCTTTGTAAATGATTCGGCACTCTCAAACAAGCTTTGCTTACCTGTTTTATACCTCACGGAGAGCGACGTAAAACGCCCTCTAACGGCTACACGTAACACGCAATCCAGCTGCATTTCTAATCATTTGCATATCTCACCGACATCTTCCTTCATGCTAAGTTCCGTTACGATCCCGCAATTATTTCTTTGTGCACTATTTCTTTTTTGTCCATGAGTGTGCACATATAAGAGATAGAGCCTATTTTTCTTATCTGTCATCTATTAGTAAAACTTCAAGTTTTTTCTTCTTCAAGTACAAATGTAAGGTATATTATTAATTGAATATTTGTGGGATAATGATCCTTATTCTAAATTTACCATAATTCCACTAGGAGCATTTCACGCTCTACAACCCTGTTATCAGAGAAGTAGCTGATAATACAGGCTATGCTGATAGTTCAAAGCTTACTTTATCGCACAATTAAGAGTAAACATTTTTTTTCCATGTAAACAGGTTTCCAAATTTATAAACAAGTTTACAGTTAAAAAAAATTAATAATTGCAAAAAGCCTAAATATTCTTATCTTATTCCTAATAACCACTTCCTTAAAATGATAATTGCATTGAAATTATAAAAAATCACAATCATTTTCACGATACTAAATAAGTAGGCTATTTTTTAATGGTTTACTTCTTTAATTTTCCGCTTAAAAATTATTTTTTGAAAGTTATTGCGACGTGAGTGAGTGAATAGCACTGTTAAACTACACTAGGGTTTTGTGAAAATTATGAGCCATGGTCAATGACGAGGACGATACTTGAGATGCTCATTTTACTAATTTCCCCCCTCACCAAGTTATCACTCCACAGTAAGGTTGATGCATGTTGATTCTGTTGAGGCTGAAAATCTTCACTTTGATGTGATGTTATTAGTTCAGATTTCATTCACGACACTAGATAATGATTTAAAACTTGGTTTTTGTTTGTCAGGAAAGGGCGTGCAATTTTGAAATGTGATGTTTGCAAAAAAATAAATACAAAAACATTTCTAATGAAATTTTTACTTCTTTCTTAATTATATTCTTTACATTGGGCAAATGAATTTTCCTTGCAAATATATTGTTATACTAACAATAAGCTCTTTTCTCATCTCAGATGATTGCGGAAGTCAACTCGAACATAATTAATAGTAAATTCACCTACAATAACATTCATTATTCAGCTGTCATAATTTTTATGAATTTAAAATTCCATTATTTATTAAGTGATTATTCAATTAAACGATTACCGATTTAAAAGATACAGGAACGCATATAAAATAAGTATATATTATATAAATATATCAATTACATTAAATATTTCTAATTTATGAGGATGTATATATTTTCTTAAAACTTCATTTCTCATCAGCATTTTATTATGTCTCGAAACTACTATAACCTTAACATACTTTAACTATTATTTTTAAGTTCGACAGTTTAATTACTTAATAAAAAACATGTATTTACTCGTCAGTTCCTTTCCAGTTAAGAACAGTTTATGGTATGGTAATAAAACAACGTAAAAGCTTTTTTACTGTTTTAATTAAATCATGGTATTTTAGAAAATATTGCAAAAAAGTTATGATTTCAGACAACAATAATAATGTAATAAAATATAGCTTACAGATATTTACTTTTAAAAATCTTCAAATTGGTATTAACTATTCAAGTATTTGATGATTTAGGGTGCAATTATATATTTTACGAATTATTCTGCTCAAAGTATTAAACTTTATAGTAAAACACAGTTAAAGTAATTTCTTACTAAAATTTGCTGCAAATTCTAAACTAAGCATATTCGTAAACTAATATCGTTTTTCAACTTTTAACCTTTAGTGATAACTAGTTTCATTTTCTTAAGTTTTAATACCATACTTAGTAATCAAGAATTCATGGAAATAAAGTGTTAATGATCCCCTGTTTCACTAAAAATTCACACTCAGATATGTATAATTTATAAAAAGAATGTAAAAATATATCCTACTAAATATATTAAGCTCTACTAAAGTAGAAATTCACGAAATGTTAGAACGAAATTTAATAACACTGTAAATTTTTCATAAACAGAAATACTACTTAAATTTACTTGACAGTTTACTAAACAACTAAAAATAAAGGATGTCTTGTACTAGTATGTTGTTACACATTTTATCATCTTAGTTCTTTTATGTATGAAATACATTCGCCGGAAAATTATTATACCATTACAGAAACAACAATTCATGGTTTTTATCTATAACTCCATTCTAAGAAAAATTATTTTCTGTGGTACTTGTTCTTTATAAATGTCCATTTAGATGAAACATGGTATTCAGATATTTCATTGTACGTATTCTTTACGAAAACATGTACTCTCAAAGAAAGTTTTGTGTGATATTCACGTCATGGAGGAAATGAAATGCTGTCCTCTTAATAAAGGAATTTTGCTGCGGCAAAATAAACAAATATTTACATAAAACTGGCAGAAACACAAGCATGTAGGCGACATTTTTCTATTCTCAGATTCAGCCAGCTTTATTTATTACAATTAGTTGCAACTTTGTTTATAAAAGGCATTTTTAGAAACATACTAAATAATTTTTTATGAATATAATGATATAGTATCAACAAAGAAAGGATGCTATATAACCACGAAATTTTGTTTCTTCTGATGTTACAATTAACAGTTTTTTAGAAGTTATGTCTTTTATAACTATATGTGTATCCTCTTAAGTTTTCTTGTACGATAAAGAAATTTTTCTTTTATATATATATATATATATATATATGTATATTAATGTGATTGAAAAAACTTTTGCTAATGATATTTTATTTGGGTTCTTTCAATGTACCTTTAACTTTTAAAATAACTATGAATTTGAAAAATAACAAGTTTTATGCGACTGGCAATTTGTTATACCAGGGTATGACATTGCTCGGTGGTACAGTATAATGGTATCTGTACCATTGTCATCCATTTACCATTTTATGAGATCTTATATAGAGATTTTGTATATATTTGGGTATGGCTTTACTTAGTTATGGAGATGGGCACAAAGGTTCTGAGTTGGCATATAAAAAACTATAAATCTTTTAAAAAATACAAAAAAAATGTGTGAATTATTTTGATAATCAGAATTGTTTTGCTTTCCCTTCGGTATCTAAACATTGTCGTGCTAAAATTTTTAAAACACGAATTTTTTGGAACTCTAAATATAAGAATTTATCTCGTACAGCAAAATGAAATATTCATGTTTCCGATAGTATAGATGAAAATCAAAGAGATAAGGATTTTGGTAACATATTAGAAAACAGGTTTTTCAGAGATATTCATGCTTTAAAACTAAAATTTAGATCTTGCACTGATAAAAGATGCAAGGCGTGTGGCAAGATGAGTAGGGAACAGTTGGATAAGGATGCAGGTTATTTATTTTGTAAGACTTTTAACTGTGTTTACAAAATGACATGCAACATATGTAAATTCGCTTACATAGGTCAGACTTCAAACACTATCAATATTAGATTGAATCAGCATAGGTCTGATACAAGGAAATTTGATTGCAACAATAACCAGGCTAAGATTGAGATAGGACACTTTCATAAACATGGATTCAATAACATAACTGTACATATACTTAGAATAGTGCCAAATATTAAACAAAGATTATGGTTCGAAAACTTTTTTATAGATTCATTTAGATCATTTATCCTTATGGTTTGAATGTTATATGGAAAGGTGAAAGTGTCTTATTAGCTTTTAAACAAAAATCCGAGAATTCATTATATATTCCGAATTTTAATAAGTTTATTGATAATAGTAATAAAATTCGTTTAGCGAGAATTTCAAAAGCTAAACGCAGACAAAGAGTTACTAGAGACATGTCAACCTTCAAGAATTCTATGTTAGAATTAGCTGTTAAATTTGATGATAACTACAACACAGGCTTAATTAAATCGTTTATGTTTGGCTTGAATAAAACTGAAATTAAAATTATGACAGATATTTTAAGCAGATATAAATTTCGATATTCTCATGGTATTTATATGATTCGAGACCTTAATAACTATTTAGTACCAAAATTGAATATTAAATTAGATGCAAGTGAAAATTACTCTACAGAATATTGTACATTATTATTTATGAATAAATCCTTTAACAAAATTAATTTTTCAAGTATATTTCATAAATATCAATCATTTTTTCCTATTAAAAATATTATTATTAAAAAGGCTTTCAAATTCAACAAGAAATTAGGTAGATTTATATTTAAATTTAATCAAATCTCGGAGCTTCTAAGTTCAGAATCATGTAGATGCAATATATAGCGAGACTATATTGATGATTATCATCAGCACGTTGTCACAGGAGACATTAGCATCGTGAAAGATGATTTGTTAAGAAATTTTATGGAAAAAGGTACCGGTTTTAGACTGATGATCACAAAAAATAAATCTAACGTTATGAAACAAATCATAAAAGATTTAGATAAATTCTACCTTAAAATGGCAATTAAATACGGAATGCCGATTGAAGCATTCAATCAATTTAGATCTTATGTAGCAACAGAAATTCGGGAATTAGATTTTACTGTTGAAAATGAAATTATGTATAAAGATCTTAAATCTCATCAATAGTAAATATCCAAAATGACTTCATTATTACATATGTTGATAAGGTCTCTGCTAATTATGCCATAATTTGTAAATATTTTTACAGTAAAATATTAAGTAACCACATTTTAAATAATAATTCATTTCAAAAATCACTTCACAATAATAGAGAATATGATAATCGTCTTTTAGCTTTTAACAAAAGACTGAATATTCATCTAAATAATATTAAATATCCAAGTATTTTTTTAACACCAAAATTTCATAAATGCCCTATAAAATTCCGTAGTATCACTAATGGATACAATACATATATCACGAAGTCTGGGAAGATCTTACAATCTCTTCTTCAAAATCTAACTGATAATTTACAAAACACGGCAATTATTAAAAATAGCTTAGAGATTGCTAGAGTTACTAAGGATATGATGATTTTTCTATGCATGGTTTTGATTTCGAGGACCTTTTTAATTCTACAGATATTGACGATATGATTAAGGTTCTACAGTTAATTTTTGATAAATATGAATTATATACTTCAATGAAAAAAGAAAAATTTTATATTCTTGTTAACCTCGTATTAAAAGAAAATTTCATTACATTTTTGATCAGAATCTCTTTATAAACAGATCAAAGGAATACCTCAAGGTGGTCCAGCTAGTAATTGTTTAGCGAACCTATATTTACATTTTTTTTAAATAGATCATGTTGTAAATGATTCTTACTTAATTTATCGTTATATAGATGATATAATAATTTTTGGTAAAAATAGTGAGTACAAACCAAATATTACATTCTACCCTGATTATCTCAAGCTCCTTAAAATTAACTTCAACTCTAATAGGGTGGAATTCTTGGATTTAGACTTGCTTCTTATTAACAATAATATAGTCAGTAACATTTTTGACAAAAGAGATTCGTTTAAGTTCCATATAATTAAAATTCCCGTATGGAACAGTAATTTACATATATCAATTTACAGAAATATCATTTTGAATTTTTTATTTAGAAATGATAACTTAACTACCCACAAAATAGATAAATACAATAATATAAAAAAAAATTTCAATGTTGTTTAGATCATGAATACCCTTTTAATTTCTTGAGATCTTATATTCATCACAAATACATTAACCGGCTTGCTACTTCGAATTCCAAATCCACCACACAACAATAGGTTTTCAAAGTCAGCATGTTAGTAGTCTTGCTGTGAAGATTATATCATAACACTCATATCACAGTTTACATTTTTTCCACACACATCTTGAACATCTTACACATTGTTGACAACCAACCAAATTAGAGCCTAGCAAATATCCATTTTTGACAATCAACCAATTCAAATTTTACCATATTTGATTGTCGTCATTTTATACTTGTCTTTTCTGGCTGGTTTAAAAGTCAGCTCAAAAGATGTGGTTATGTATTTTCAAATTTTTTAACTTAGTGCATAATTGACTTTCATTAATGGCAAGATGCTTGTTTCTCTTCGTAAAAGCTTTGTGAGTAAAGAAATTTTGTTAAATTAAATTTTCAATGATACTTTTCTTATATAATTGTTTTAGCATTTTTCTACTTTTCTTACATAATTATTTTGTGATTTTGTGATTTTTCTGCATTAAGAGTTTTGGGAGAGTTCGTTACATAATAGTAGTGATTGGTTTTATCATGCTCTCTGAGTTATCCATACTCTGAAGTTTTGTTTATTTTATTTATTTGATTTTCCTACCGAGTTGCAAAGGGGGAAGGTTGGCGCCTTTAAACTAGTTTAACCCCACTTATTCGGTTCTAAGTCCGAAATTGCTTTCTGACTCGCTAGGTTCTGCTTTTTTGTAGTTCTTTTATTTCTCTATAATTTTGTTCTTCATGTTCTGCTTTTATATTTTTATTATGCTATTTCTTGTTATGTTCTTTATCTATTATTTCTTGTTTTTGATAAATAATACATATTTCTTTTATATATATGTATATGTATATATATATACATAGATATACATTACATATATATACATTATATATATATATATATATATGATATATATCCGTATATTACGGCGTGTGAAGCACACTTTTAACACAAAGAATAATATTAAAATTTACGGGTTCTCTTTATACGCCATATAAACATGGTAGCTTACAAAAGAGAGAAAATATGAGGGTAAAAAATTATATTTGTATGTAATTTCTGCAACATTTTTGTATAGAAAAGTAGTTACCGAGAGAGACAGAATGGAATTTGTTTATTGGACAACATGGATAATTCGTCATATGATAGTTCTTCGTTATATATTCACGCGAAGAAATGTATTTAATCTTCATCATAAATATTACACTTATCTTCTGACCGTGGGTAGCCTAGTGGTTAGAGCATCGGTCTCCAGACCGGAAGTTCTGGTTCGATGCACGAAGCCACCAAATACTCTCCGAGTACACACGGAGTACGTGCTCGTTAAATCGGTAGGTCCACAGTCTTGTGCGCTGAGTCACGAGCGCAGGGACTGGAGTATATTTTCCTCCCTTTCAGTTCCATGCAAAAATTGGGGAGGTGGAGATAGTTGATGTCGCCATCTATCGTCCCTTTGGAGAATTTCGCCGAGCTAAATCGTACTGTCACCTGTATGGTGATCTGGGCCAGGCGTATTTCTAGCCCCTTACCATGATGAATTTTGTGGGCCTCGATCTTACTACGTCAGACAGGTGGCATTAGTAACACAACGGCAATAAACTTATGATAAATAATCAATCATCCTCTTCCATTTAGATTGCCAAATCTACAAGATTTTTTAAAATTAATTTTTATATGTGTCATATGTTTTATATAGCTCATATAATTTTCTTAATCATCCATTTATACTCTATTTGTAATTTACAAAATATTAAAGTAATTACGTATACAATTCAGTTTTCTACATTAAGATATCCGACTACGTTAAATATGTCAATTTTGGCGAAAAATTCGATTTTTATTTTTTGGCTAAATATTAAAATTCAAACGATTTGCTTTCTAAAGCTGTTCTTGTTTTGTTTGTACAGTAATTAGAAAAAACAGTTACAGCATTTTAAAAACAAGTCATATTCATCAAAAACCACAGGAAGCTGCGGTTTCGAAACCGGAAGTCGTATTCTGTATTCGTATTTTGTGTATTTTTATGTAACTTTTCATCTGAAATTGAATAATTTTACTTGCAAAATAATCTATCTTTTAGCCCTATTGTTTTAGTATTGAATTTTGTTTTGAAGAAAGTGGCAACGATCCTTCTGATTTCATTTGAAAGTATTGTTTGTTTATACGTTTTTGCTGTGGCTTTTCTCGAATCATGTTGCTAAAATTCTTTCAATTTTTCTCACGTAATTTAACATTTAAAGTAATTTAATACTATGTAAAATAATCTCGTTATTATTTGATATGGGAAATCGCAAGAATAAATCTCGTTCGCAAAAGCGAAAATTTATTGGGAATCGTTGCACAGAACGTACCATGCCATTGGATGTACCAAAAGTAAGTGAGCTGAAGTTGAAGACCACGTCTGTCTCTTTTGAAAATATTCCATCTAAAAATGATAAAATGTCAGGGAATCGAATCTTTAATGTGGAAATTCTACACAGTGCATTCAGTTGTATGTGTTGTCCCTCCCGTTTGTCACTGAATCTTCAGTTGACATAAGATTCAATATTTGGATTATCTTCAGGTATGACTTTGAAGTGCAAAAACTGTATGTATGTGTATGATTTTCAAAGTACAAGAAAAACAAATAAAATGAACGGCATAAATTTGCAGTTTGTGTGGGGAATGAGAATAATTGGAAAATGCCATCCATCTTCGAAGAAACTGTGTGCCAGTTTGAACATTCCTTCACCGTCAAAAGCAGCAAACAGGTCTTGTGAAAAATATTTTCGAATGTTGCTTCTGTCGTATGAAAGAATGGTATGACTGAAGCTGCTGATGAAGTTAGAAAACTGAAAAACACTTCAGATGTTGCGGAATGTGGAGTTTCGGTCGATGGTACATGGCAAAGACGGGGACATTCATCGTTAAATGGTTGTGTCGCTGTTCTTTCAATAGACAATGGCAAATTCCTGGATTTAGAAGTGATGTCGAAATAGTGCAGAAACTGTAACACATCAAAAAGTTCAGAAAAAAGTAAACATGTAAAGAAACACCAATGCTCGTGCAATCTTTAGAGATCAGCTGGAAGCATGGAGTCTTTCGGAGCATATAGACTATTTGAGCGTTCACGTGAAACCAGGAAACTTGAATATGTAGAATTTTATTGTGACGGTGACTCAAAAAGTCATTTAGCTGTTAAGGATATCTATGGAGTAGATAACGTAAGAAAATATGAGTGTATAGGGCACATTCAAAAGAGAGTGGGCAGCAAGCTGAGAATTTTAAAAACTAAGGAAAAATGACTTGGAGGTAAGGGCAAACTTCCTGACTCATTTATAGACAAAATTCAGAATTATTATGGTATTGCTATTAGGAACAACATTTGCAATTTAGAAGAAATGCAAAAGGCTGTGATTGCTGCCTTTTATTATTTTTGTTCTGGTAAAAGCAATCCCATGCATGGTCAGTGTTCATTGGGCTCCGAGAGCTGGTGTGCCTACCAGCGAGCACAATCTGCTGGCAAAGTGTTTTACGACAAAAATGCTGGTCTTCCCAAGAGTATTATTAACAAAATTAAGCCGACATATTTTCATCTATGTGATCAAAATCTTTTGAGGAAATGTCATCATGGGAAGACTCAGAATGCAAATGAGGCATTCAACGAAGGTCTATGGAACGTAGTTCCAAAAGAAATATTTGTAGAACTTCAAACATTTTCTCTAGTTTCTTATATAGCTGTAATATACTTTAACAAAGGTTTTACTCGGCTATTGTCTGTATTAGAAGCCCTAGATATAAAAATTGGGGCCTACACTTTACGAGGTTATGCAGCCATTGATCAAACTCGTATCGAGGACTCAAAACGACACTCTTTGCCCAGTGCAAAAGATAAAAGAAAAAAAATCGAGCTATTAAAAGAGAAAAGTTGTAAATACTGAAAAACATGAAGGTGTAACATTTAAATCTGGAGCATTTTAGGTAATATTATATATTTTTGTAATAGTTATGTCTTTTTAAATTCTTTAAATGTGTTTTCTCAAAACTTTTTTTTGATAAAATGTCAACTTCAAACATGATATCCTTAAATCTAATAAAGGTACATAAGTGAAACCTTGTACAAGTGTTTTTGAATGAACTTCTAGAGAATGACCTATGGACTTAGTAAAATAACAATAATTAGTATTATTATTGCTCATGTCTTTATTAAGAAACAGAAAAAATTTGTCGAAAAGTGATATTAGTAAGTTCGATTCATGATAACTTTTGACTCAAGTTAACACACTTAAATATATAATAGGTCATTCTCTAGTAATTTGGTCAAAAAGTAAATTGCAATAAAAAAAACTTTGAAATATGTAGATTTTTACGAAGTAGGAGTGTTTGAAAAATATTAAAATTTTATTAAAATTTCAGAAAAATTTATAAATTTATTAAAAAGAGTGTTCCGGTTTTTGATTTTAACTGAAATTTTGTATGTTATTAAGAAAAATGAATCTTATAATGCAACAAGAATTTTACATTATGCAGTTTTTCAAAAAAAAGTTCTCCGAACGTTGTCAGAGGACCTTAAAATAAATGCTTCATGTACGACAAATATACCTAAAAAAGGGGAAAAATGCAGTTTGAAAGTATATATGGTGGAACGTACTGTAGTTCATGCATTGAAATATAATATCATTATAAAGCTGTTAAAGATCTGACATCATTTTGGTAGTTTAATTCTTAAATGAGTGTTTGAATGAATATAAACGTCGTACTTTTCAGGTACTCGAGATTTTTTGGCAACAGACCTCGTAGTTTTAAACCATGGCCAACCAACTAGGGCGACACCTGAACTGTCACCCCATCTACTAGCTTACACATTGGACAATCAGGAGCTTGTTGGAGTCGCGACAAATTTAACCTGTATCGGCTCTCGCTGCACGGTGGACTTTCAGCGGTACTCCATCTCATGACACGGTATACTCGAATCTATTATATTTACCACCAAACAACCGCGGCTACATTTCACTCTTAAAATATAGTTAATTAAGAAGAGTTTGCTTCTATAATTATAAAATGTCATTCAACAAGTTGAAATAAATTTGGTTTTATTATGTGTATCGAAAAATACTTATATTATCAGGTAAAACTTTCTACAAGTGACTTCAATATTTTAAATTATTGTAAAGTAGTAAAGGAACTCCTTCATCCACAATATCAAAACTTTTAGGACATAGATATATTTCCAGACATTTTTCAATTTAAAATGCATTGCAAAGAAGTAAATCAGTTAAGTAATTTCCATCTTAAACTTGTTATTATTGTGAACATTGTTTTTAAATCATAATATAACTGCTGCTCAAAAATTATCTATGTATGTTCTTGTAAATGATTATTAAAATATCGATTATAATTACAAAAAATCTAATGCAATAATTATACACACATATATGTGTGTGATATATATATATATATATATATATATATATATATATATATATATATATATATATATATGTATGTATACACGTGAAATATTCTAAAATTTTAGTTTTAAGTAAGAATTAACTTATATACATGTATACAACTTTTTCTGCATTTATGTTGGTTTGTTTGGTTTCAAGAATCTGTAGATTAAACTAACCAGTAATATGAAGAAGTTAGAAGCTTAAACTGTGAATAAGTTATTTCCTTTAAAAGATTTCAATGCCCACAAATTCACGGTGAGAGGATAACTGTTTATGATAATGTCCAGGAGAGGTGCTTCAACTGATTGGGATTTGTTAGTTTAAGGGGACAGAGACGTTCAAAGCCTTGAAAAAATCGATTTTTCAATTTTCATCTTAAAAAAAGTAGATTTAATGCTGATTCCAAAAATGAATAACATGTATAGGTTTAAAGCTTAATATCCGAGTAATTGTGGTTTTAAAATGTAAGCAACAGCTGTCACGCCTCTTGTTTACGATATCGCACGTCAACTGCCACGCCCATCTTACAGCTGACCGAAGCATGCTTTTATGTAGATTGGTGTTTTTATATTACTTAATCTGATTTATTTATTTTATTCTTGTGTTTTGAGAAGGACTATAACTACTCAACTCAATCTTGTTTATACACATGCTGTGGGATTTTTGAACGTTTTGCTTACTCGTGCTTAGGTTACAAACACGTGAAGTACGAACTTCTTATTTTGACTGCTTATACATTGTTGTTTTTGTTTACATTCAATTTGTTTGTAATTTGCGAGAATTTTAAAAATCTACAATGCTTCGAACAAAAAAGTTTGGGCAAGTCAAACGTCGCTTAATTCGCAGTAACGCTTCAGTAAATGCTGAGAGTGAACGAGTTAATGTCAGTGCATCTAAAAAGAAAATTGAGAAGAGTAAAGTGTCTTTTATGGAGTATGAAGATAATTTTTCAGTTGAAACTTAAAGCAGGTATGTTATTATTGACTTAAATGTGCTCAATGATATTTTCAACAATATTGCAAAATGCAGATATTGTGATAAATCTTTCTGCTTTGATGTTTTTTAAAATAAAAGTATTCGCAAAGGACTTGCGACCACAATGTCAGCAACTTGCAAGTATTGTGGTTCTGGTCATACTTCAATGACTTCAAATACCGTTTTAGATGGATATGAAGTAAATTTAAGGTTTGCTTAGGGCATGAGGTGCATTGGAATTGGCAAAAGTGCAGCTGAGATATTTTGTGCGCTGATTAACTTACCTCCTTCTCCAGCTAAATTTGAAAGACTGTATACGCCAATTTTTAAAGCGTTGGAAACTGTTTCATCTTGTTCAATGGTTAACAGCGTTAATGAAGCTGTTATTGAAAATGAACACAATAAGAATATAACAATTGCTCTTGATGGGACCTGGCAGAAAAGAGGACACTCTTCGAAGAATGGCGTTGTAACGGCAACTTCTCTCGATAATGGAAAAGTAATTGATTCTGAGTGCCTTTCAAATATTATTTTGAATGCAAAAGTACGAACAAAACCTGTGATAATTGCCAGGTAAACTATCATGAATTTAGTGCGGGAATAGAGAGTGAAGGAGCATTGTGGATTTTCAGTCACTCCTTACCAAATTACAATATTCGGTATGTTCAGTACCTTGGAGATGGAGATTCGAAGGGGTTCCTAAGGGTTCAAGAATCAAACATATACGGCGATGAATTTCCTGTTGAAAAACTAGAGTGCATCGGCCACGTCCAAAAGAGTATGGGAGCAAGACTGAGAGCCCTAAAAAACAATTTAAAATCCACCAAGCTGTCTGACAACAAATCGATATCTGGACGAGGAAGGCTGACAGATGCAGAAATTATTTTGCTGCAAAAATATTATGGCCTAGCCATAAGCAGAAATGTTAGAAAATCAGTCGCAGATATCTCCAAATCCATCTGGGCAGTATATTTCCATAAAATGTCGACAGATAAAGATACACAACATGCTTTGTGCCCTATGGGCGAAGAAAGTTGGTGCGGGTACAATAAAATCCTTGTATCAGGTGAAAAATACACCCACAAACATTCCCTCCCAGAAGCAGTTATTTTTAAAATTAAAAAAAATAGAGATTTAACTGCAAAAGAACAGTTATTAAAATGTTTGCATGTCCGAACTCAGAACCCCAACGAAAGCTTTAATAACTGTGTGTGGAATCATGTGCTGAAAAATACATTTGTAAGCAAAAGAAGTTTGAAAATGGGTGTTATGGATGCGGTTATATGCTTCAATGAAGGTGCATATGCAAGAATTGAAGTATTAAAAACATTAAAAATCAATCCAGGCACAAACACGCGTGAAGGCCTTCGTAAAATTGACTACGTCAGAATTTGTAAAGCTGAGATAGCTATTCAAAAGGCTTCCAAAGAAGCCAGAACAACAAAAAGGCAAATTAAAAGAATGCAGGATGCTTTAGAACAGTCAATGTAAGATGAGTACAGTGCTGGAAATTTTTAGACTTTAAATTTTAGGTAAGTGTATCATTTTATTTAGTTTTCTTCAATTTTCTCAAAATGTGTTTTTTCAGTTTTTAGGTACACATGTGTGGAAAAATCTATTAGTTATATTTTAATGAAATTTGGTATGAGCTTTTGTGTCATGATAATGTATTTAATGCTGCTAAATTTATTTCTGAAAAGTTAGTATTTTTACTTTTATTGTTCAATTTCTGAAAAAAAATTGCCATTTTTATCAAAATTTCAAAAAGTCAAAATTCGAAATTTTTTAAAAAATTGCTAAGCAAGAAAATATAAAAAGAACTATTACATTTAAATAAAGGTACAATTTTATAACTTAAACAGCATGTTTTGTGGTGTTATATGTTATAAAAGTTGATACATGTACCTAAAGAGCATCATGTATCAGAAAACTTCTTTTGGTGTGTACTTTTTCGAACCATTATATTTCTTAAAATATTTTATATATTTAATAATTTTATGTTGTAGTATATTAAGAAAAGTACATAGATTGTATGACATAATTTTTTATTTATGGAGTCTTTCTGTTTATGAAAATAATGTTCTTTCGAAAAGCCAAATTTTGCTCATTTTGTGTCATCGAGCACATCCCGGTTTCCTTAAAGTATTTCAGTCGGTCTTTTTCTGAAATATCCCATCAAATCAAAATTAACATCACTATATTCTCACAAAAAAAGGTTCCCTGTGCACCACATTGATTACTGCTGCTATTTCTTACACACACACACACACAGTCATGCTTATCTCTAGCAACGCAGACTACTCTACTTATATAGATTTTGCTGTATTGTTGCAGCAAAATACTTAGTAAAACATATCATTCTCAATGGTAGAGGAATAAAATCATATGTATACATATCGAGCACATTGATCACATTGTAGATATAGAAATGTTAAGTTACCTATAAAATTTTGAAATTTCTTACCTCATGTGCCAAGTAGCCGCTACTAGTGTTTTCCGACCAAAATAATTCCCCAAATTAAGCTCATAATCACATCAGAAATAAAACGTGTCATATCAATACATTCACATAATTCCACTTCATTCCTTTATAATTCATATATATATATCAAAAGAAATTATTATGGTGTATTTATTGATTTTCAAGCTTGATTTTAGCATAATTAATGTGTCACGATTTAAATTAATTAAAATTCAAACTTGTCTACAGGTTTCCTTTTTTTTCTGTAATATTTTCCTTCCACGCTTTAAATAACTAAAGTAATACTTTATGTTTTGATTAATAATTTTTCCTCAGAAGACTGGAAAAAAATAATGTCCAGAATTTTTGAATTAGGTTTCTAATAGTTTTTGTGTAGCATTTATATGAATTCCATTCAGGAAGGAAAATCAAAGAGTTAAAGCTATAATATATATATATATATATATATATATATATATATATATATATATATATATATATATATATATATATATATATATATATATATATATACATATACATATATATATATATATATATACATATACATATATATATATATATATATATATATATATATATATATATATATATATATATATATCTTGCTTTCCATGTTGTTTTTATAAGACCTTACTGATTCCTTTTCGTTCTAGTTTAAATTCTTTCCCATGGCATTTGCATAGCTGAAATTTGTGCTGACAAAAAATGACAAAAAAATTATTTGTATTTCAATGGTAAACATTGAAAAAAAACATTTTAATTTAGAATTTAATGTTGCTTTATATTTAATAGATTTTGAAAACTGTTCGCAGAGACTCTAAAACTGTAAAACGTAATAAAAATGATTGTGAATAAGAATTTGCTTGTTGTGTAAATGTGACTTTATTATTACATGAAAGGAAAAAAAAACTGAAATTAAAAACAAACGTCGTCAGCAATTTGGAAAAGTAAAGAAATAATTATTAAAATAATTTAAACAATTGAATGACATTTTTACAACCAAAAGCAAAGGAAACAAATTCTGAATTCTTAATAAAAATTAGTTTTTTGGAGCATACGTGAAAAAAAAATTAAAGATCGATGAACTTTTGAAAGGGATTTAATTATTCATTGAGAATTAGATACTTATAAATGAAGATCGCAAGCAAACTAATACAATGCTAATATTTTTAAGGACAAAAAACATCTTTATTATAGGCATTAAGTCTTTCGAACTGGTTAGGAAACTCCAAAGCAATAAAGGGTTAAAATTGTTTTTAAATTCATCACCTAAATACTCATGAAATGTTTCAAAAAAATTATCTAAATTGAAAAATAAATTTACTTAAGGTATCCGACTACGTTCCGAACTATGATTTTAAAGAAGCGCATAAATGGATAATTTTCATGACATTAAGTGTCACTCAGATTAGAATGCATGCAGAAAATTGTTTTAAGAACATTTTCACACAAAAAAAAAATATTTAAATAAAATATTTTCGCAAAAAAAAATTAAATTAGAATAATCTTTTTTCAAATGTTCTCCTTTTGTGAAAAATTTTTCTATTATAATAATATTTTGCCTCTATATAACTCAGACCTATTTACAGAGGCTCAACTAGAATTTTTGAAAAATTCACATTATTTTCAGAGTTACCACCAATTGAAATAATTATTCGCGTTTTTTTCTTAAGATTGCTCCCCTCTGTTCTCGTAAAATATGAAAAAACCCACTTCTAAGTTATATTCTAAAATTCTAATTGAGCCACTGAACAGAGGTCTGAGCTATATACAAGCAAACTATTATTCTAATAGAAGCATTTTTCACAAAAGTAGAACATTTGGAAAAAATATTATTCTAAGTTATTTTTTGCAAAAATATTGTATTGAAATAAAAATGTTTTGTCAAAATGTCCTTAAAACAATTTTGTTCATATACTCTAATCTAAATGACACTAAATATCATGGAAATTATCCATTTATGCGCTTTTGAAAGTCACGGTTCAGAACGTAGTTGTGGATAACTTAACTTCATTGATTCAATCAACCGGAATGCAGTTAAACATTACATTTAACATTAATAGGATTGCACTTTTGAATAGACAATAAAGATTGAAGTCATTTACAATGATTTAAATTATATGTATGATAATTTTATCCCTAAATGATTTATTTTTTATGAGTCTTATTTCATTAAAATATATTCATATTTATTTCTTCTCAAAAACTTGCTACATTTTATAAACTAACAGTATTTTCTCTTATATTGATTATTTGAATTGTACATGTTATAAAATTTTAATGAGGAGTAGTGGATATGCTCATAAATTTCTATTTCATGCAAACATTTCTTAATTAAGAAAATTAATCATTCTGTCTTATTATTATTTATGAATCTGAAAGTCTAAAATTTAAAAGTTACAAAATACCTTTACTTATAAAATTTACAATTAATGTTAAAACTTTTCAATAACAATATGTCCATTGTGTAATCAGCATAAAATACAAGTAAACATAATGTACGTGTGTGTGAAAACTGTAAATAGGGAAATACTATAAAAATACACTCATCCTCTTAATTTCTATAATTTATTTATTAATCCTGGCGTAGTAATGCTTCCTTACTTATTTCATGATCTTTTTCATAATAATGCATGAGATCCTTATTTTCCTTTAATTTACAACATCGTTTCTTAAAATGTGGGGCATCCTCCCCCTAGAGAAGTATGATATCTCTACGAATGGGGCCACAAGCAAAGGGAAAAATCAAAAAAAAATATTTAAAAAAATATTATTTTACTGAAAGTAAACAAGTAAATTACTTTCTGATATAATAAAGAATAAAATACACATTTACACTGATATAATACACTTATAAATGTATCATAACTGTACAATGTATTTTATTATTAATTTAACAATATAGTTAAGAACAATTTTGTTAATTACCAGTGACCCCGTAGACTTGTATTAACACTTATCTTGATAATTTGTTCGGTTTATAATTAATTTTTAACTGCCGATTAAAAGTCACGTGATTTGCTTCCCAATGCTACACTTTTCCATGTAGACGCGCGTATTTTGATCGGGGGAGAAGAAAAGAAATACATAAGCAAATGCTCCGAAACAAGTAAACCTTTCACAAACACTGTCAAGGCCATTTTATTGCATTCCATAGCTTTCGGAATAGTTTTATGGATATCATTGCACAGAAAAGATCGTACTTCGGAAAGACGTATATATACGTCCAAAAAATTAATGATTTGGCTCTTATATACGTCGGTGGCAAAAGAGAGGTTAAAGTCGTGTTAGGACTAAAGTATAATATTATTAAGGTGCCTGACTAGTGTAAAATCGTCAATTTTGATGAACATGACAAAAAAAAAAATTATTTGATATTTTTAATATTTGAATTTTCTTCTTTCTAAAAATACCTTACTTTTGCTTGTACTCCAATTATTTACGAAGTTATAGCAGTTTTTATGTCAAGTGAGAACAACAAAAACGAACCGGAAGTTAGAAATCGAAACCGGAAGTACTTTGAATTTGAAAGATTTTTACTCTTTTTTGGAATTTTATTGAATTTATTTATAAAATATTAATTTTGGTAACATTAAAACTGAATATGGTGATATTCTTTTAAAAATTATTTAATAGTTTTAGTAAAATTTGGCAACAACTTTACAGGTTTGTTGTCATTTTTCGATTTGCTTATGTTGTAGCTACTCGATTCTTCGCTCCTCGTTTAATTTATTATTTTGATATATTTTATGAAAAAAACTGTCTTTCTTAAGACAAAATATTGATTAATTATGGCTAAATCAAGATCTGGGAGGTCTAAGAAGCGCCGATTTACTGGAAATCGTTATACCCCATTCGTGCCACAATTAATGAGAATGATGAAACATCTGAGCTCAATTCTACTGAATCCGCTAGTGCCAAAAAGTTGGAATCAAGCCATACAAGCTTAGAAATTTTCTCAGAAAGATTGTTTGAAACTTCTAAAGACAATAGAATTGTCAGCTGGACAACTTTGATTTCATTTTTTGCCATAGTTTGTTGTCCTGATTGTTATTCTCAGGGCTTGGAACTTATAGAAGACTCTGTCAGTGGATTATGCTCACATATGAACCTAAAGTGCAAAAACTGCTCCTTCTTTAAAGGTTTCCCTACGACAGAGAAGATGAAAGGTTCTTGTCTTATAAACTCTTCAATTGTTTTGGGGCTAAGGATAATCGGGAAAGGATTTTCAGCTGGCAAAAAATTATGTGCTTTCCTCGGTTTACCTTTCCTGTCAAAACTTGCTTTCCGCAATCAAGAAAGAAAACTGTTGAAAGCAACTGAACGCGTTGCTCAAGAAAACATCAACGCTGCATTGAGTGAAATCAAAGGCTCAAATAGTTTCACTAAATGTGGAATATCCATTGATGGTACTTGGCAACGCAGAGGCTACTCATCTTTGAATGGGTGTGTAAGTGCCATATCAGTTGACACCGGTAAAATTTTAGACATTGAAGTTATGACACAATATTGCCACATATGCGCGAAAGGCAATAGCCAATCATCGAAACATGTATGTTCGAACTACAAAGGTTCCGCGGGGAACATGGAGGTTGTTGGAGCCTACCGTATATTTGAGAGATCAAATGTGAGGAATGTACAGTACAATGAATACTACGGAGATGGGGACTCAAAAGGATATGAATCTGTTAAAAACTTTTATGGAATTAATACAGTAACCAAACTCGAGTGTATAGGTCATGTACAGAAACGTGTAGGGGGCGGTTGCGTCAATTAAAAAAAAAAACGACGAAAGGTTTGGGAGGGAAAAATAAATTAACTGATAAATTAATCGACAGAATTCAGAACTATTATGGAATAGCTATTCGAAACAATGTAGGTAATCTACAAAAGATGATGAGTAGTGTAATAGCTGCATTTTTTTTTCACTGTGTATCTGGAAAAAACAATTCATTGCATGGACAGTGTCCTGAAGGATCTGAGAGTTGGTGTCGTTACCAAAGGGCAAAAGCAGCTGGGAGTCCCCTCAAAGAAATTGAGCAAGGACTTCCTAATAAAATTATAAACCAAATAAAGCCTACATATCTAAAACTGTGTAATGAAACTTTGTTGAAAAATGTCTTCATGGTAAGACACAGAACTGCAATGAAAGTTATAACAACATTTTGTGGAATATTGTTCCCAAAAAATATATTTATTGGACTGGAAACATTTCGTTTGGGTGCATTATTAGCTCTAATACTTTATAATTCTGGTTATGCTGGTATATTATCAGTAATTCGAAATGTAAATGGTTCCCTTCCTGAAAGTGTTGCTCAAGAGTTACTTAAATTTGATAAACAACGGATTTCAACATCTTTAAGACATTCTTTACCGATTGCGAAATTGTCTCGAAAAAAAAGAAAAGCAGCTAGAAAAACAAAAAGTACTAAGGATGAAAAAAACAGAAGGCTTAGTATATTCATATGGAGGGTTTTAAAGTACTTCTTTGCAGGATTTTTATTCTAATTTATGATAACTTTTGTGATAAACAATATTTTTCAAGAGTTTTTTCGTGAATGTTTACTGGTAAAACAACACAAATATATTTTGTATGATATATTTCTTAACTTCTAAAATAATATGGAATAATATATATTTGTTTTTCTATGTAAAATATTTTTATTTTTAATGCAATAAGGTTTTTTTAAAGTGCTTTTATACGTCTAATCTGTATTTCGTAAACTGTGTACTTAGACTTTAAGAAAAAGCTTTTTGACACTATAAAATTGTTAAAAATATTAAAAGATAAAAGTTTGAAGAAAGTATATAATATTCATAATTGCTTTGAAAATGTTTGTTCTTTTGATATATAGAGGTCTTAGGTTTTTTCAGCAGTATAGTTTTTAAATATTGAATTTTAAATCTTTAAATGCATTTTTCTCTGAAACAGATTTTTTGATATTGTACAACACGTTAAGCATGATATCTCAAAAGGTTCTGTAGGTAAGTGTCTGTAATTTTGTGTAATTGTGCATTATTATAGTATGTATGCTGTGACGTAGGGATTAAGAAAAAACAGCATATTTACCTTTTTTATGATTTTTTTTCTGTGTGATAAATGTGAAATTTTTGAAAAATTTGCATTGCGTGTACTTTTTGACTTCTAGTTCAGTAACAAATTAAAATTTTTCAAAGATATTAGGTCAATTCATTAGTAACTGTTTTTTGAGTAAAATTATGTGGGTTTTTTGAAATATTATGCATTAGAATTTATTTTACTATGTTTAACGTAACGTACAAATAACGTCTAATTTAAACCTAAAATTGGCCATATTTAAAAAAAATACATTGAAAGAAAATTTTTTTTGCTGTTTTTATTAGTTTTCAGTTATAATTAAACAAAAAATGAGTTTAAAAATAAATTTTCAGCAAAATTTCAAAAAAATGTCTTCGCAACTAGTCAGGCACCTTAAATTCAGTGCATTGTTATTGCATGGAGGGGGTAGAAGAAAATGATGATGGACTATTGGGTTGTGAATTACTCGGAATTAAATTATATTAGAATATGTATAGAACTTATTATATTTACCTTTATATATGTCATTAAAATATTAATCTAAAAATTGGAATATATTTAATCTCAGAGATCAGTAAAAATAAGTATAAAAAAATAAATTTCCCTAAATTAAGATAGTAGAATTGTTCAAATCTTCCAATTTTTATTTAATTCTTTTACATGTATTTTTTGATGATTCTCATTCATGCTTAAACAAAAAAAAATGTTGTGATCGAGATGTTTAATCGTTTATTTGATGATGCATTGTTCAAAATATTTTTTTTTTACTTACAGAACGGACTATTGATTTATCATTAAAAGTCTATTAGTTTGAGATATCAGTTATCTTTAGTTTCCTCTAATTGCCGTCATGGAAACTTTGTAAGGAAAATTAAAGGAACAGAAATGTCTCATTCAGCTCTCTAATTACTATTAATTTAGTTTTAATTGCAAATGTCTATCTTGTAAAATATCACGAATCAATCATCTAATTTTTTAACAAGTTTTCAAATTTTTTCAGACTTCCTGAAAAAGTTAATTACTATATTTTTTCTCTCTATGGTATATAAACTTATAGATACAGATACATTGTGGTCGTTTTTTATAGACTCATTGGTTACTCAAGTAAAAAACAAATTAATGACGAATCATTTGTTCACAGTATATTTACAGGATGGTTCAGGATAATTTTTTAAAAAACTTAGATAAGGAACATATCCTACCTCGATTATAATAATGAAATAAATTTGTACTATTTTTAGAAACACATAGGTAGAAACTGAAGCAATGATTTAATAATAAATTATCCTTCAGTTCTGGTTTTTCCAATACATAATTCCCCCATACGTTTTCTCTATTTCTTACAAAATAGAGGAACACCTAAATTTTAAAAATATATATTGATTGCGAACGAATGTATTCATATTAATGACAAATTCTTTTTAAATACTCTGTTCGCTACACATGATAAATAAAATAATATACTAAATAATAAATATTCATCTTAAATAACTTTCAAAAAGCAAACAATTCCTCTAATATACGTTCTAAATAACTCACTGTTCGCTAATAGTGAATTATTTAAGATACTTTTGATTTGCATCGCCTTGTCATCACCTTGTCGCGACTATCTTTATAACAAATGTTATTTTCTTATATTTGCATATAGCATTATATTACATAGTTTAAGTATCACATCTTCTTTACGGTACATTGCAATACTATAAATGCAACAAAAAAATGTTTTGAATATAATGTGAGATCTTTCTCTTACAAATAAATTTCCTTCAAAATTTTTAATTACTGAAATATTTTATAAATTTTTACCCGCTATTTACTGGTAAACAGTGAAAATAACTACTTACTTAACGGGGGGGAAATGAGACCATTGATATAGGATGGAAACTACGATTAGACTTATTAAACTTATTTAATATTATAACATTAACGTGCATAGACTCCTGATCCAAGCAATACAAATTACGAGGGGAATTGTCGTTTAAGATTGAACAAATCAAGTATGCTAGTAGAAAGGCAAGTATAAGGTGAATGAAATTTCAATCACACTTAAATTAAAAAGGCGTCTTTCTAAATTTAGGGCTAACAAAAATGATTCGATTCCTGTTTTGGAATCGCAATATTAAATATTAAAACAAAATTAAACATTAAAATTAATCCACAACAGTAGGTTTCTTAATTAATTTGTGCTCTTGAATATGTTATAGTAGGCCTTAAATCAAGAGTGTGTCGTAAGACCACTGTGACTAACACATTCAAACTTAGTTCTGAAACTTTTGACAAAATACTAGAAAACTGTATATAGTTTAATTTTCTCCTTTCTAAAAATACCTTACTTTTGTTTGCATTTCAATTATTTACGAATTTATATTATTTTTTATGTCAAGAGGGAGCAGCAAAAACGAACCGGAAGTTATATATCGAAACCGGAAGTGTGTGTTTTTATTTTAATACTTTTTTTACACTTAACTTACTAAATGTAATGACGGGATATTGAGATATTTTCTAAAAAATAATTTATTAGTTTAAGTGAAATTTGGCAAATAAATTCTTAAAGTTTTTGTCATTTTTCGATTTTCCTATACCTATGTTTCATATTTAACTTTTTTTTATGTATAGCCGATAAAAACTTCTGCTTTTCAAGACAAAGGGTTAAATTATTATGCCTAAAGCAAGGTCTGTGAGGTCTAAGGAATTTGCTTCATCATTGGTGAGACATCATAATGAGAATGTTGACACTGAGTTAATCCCGATAATACTTAGTCAGCTGGTGATAAAAATTAAAATCTATTCATAAATGTTTCAAAATTTACTCAGAAAGCCTTTTTCAGTAACATTGTATGGAGTATTTTACTTAATAATACAATTATTAAACTTGAAACATTTCGCTTAAGTGCATTATTAACGTTAATTCATTTTAATTTGTGATATAAAGGTTTGTTATCATTATATATATTTATAATTAGAAATGCAAATACATTCTTTCCTAAATTCTTGTACATGGATGTGTAAAATTTGATCAGGAACGCATTTTATTTTCTGTGGGACATCCCTTAGAATATAGAAAATTTCCTCGGGGAAAAAATGCTGCATATAAAGCACACACAATTACTAAGGATGAAAAAAAGTCAAAGTGTATTCATATGGAGGTTTTAAAAACTGTTCTTTATATGTTTTTCATTATAACTTCTTATAGCTTTGTGATAAGCAAAATTTTTAAAAAGAAATTTTCGGGAATATTTACTGAAAAAATAACACACATTAATATATTTTATATTACATATCTTATAAACTCTAAGGTACATAGTGGAAATATATACCTATTTTTCCATATAAAAATATTGCTTTTTAACGTAGTAAAATTTGTTTAGTGTGATTTTTATATCTCTAATTTGTATTATATAAAAAAAATATGCATTTAGACGTTAAGAAAAGCTTTTATAACTCTATAAAATTGGTAACAAAATTTAAAAAAAAGAACTTGAAGCAAATATATAACACTGATATGGGCTTATAAAAGTTTATTCTTTATATATAAAGAGGTTTTAGGTAATTTTATCTGTATAATTTTTTCAGATTTAGTATTTAACTCTTTAAATGCGTTTTTCACCGAAACAGATTTTTTTCATATTTTATCGCATGGCAAACATGATATCTCAAAAAGTCCTTGAGATAATTGCATGAAATTTAGCACCATTGAATATTATAGTATGCATGTTGTGCACTACATAATAAGAAAAAAACAATACATTTACCTTTTTTATGATTGTTTATCTTTGTGATAAATGCAAAATTTTTGAAAAATTTTCCTTTAGTGCACTTTTTCACCCTTAATTTTATGATAAATTGAAATTATTCAAATATGATAGAGGAAAACATAGGTAAATGCTTTCTTGTATGCATTAGAATTTATTTTACAGTGTTTGCCGCGATGTGCAAAAAATGCATAATTTTAACCTAAAATTGTCCATTTTCTTTCAAAAATATATTAATTCTTTTTCTTTGTTATTTTTATAAGTTTTCAGTTATAATCAAACAAAAATGAGTTTAAAAATGAACTTTCAGCATTATTTAAAAAAAAATGTTATCTCAACTAGTCAGGCACCTTAATGTACGGGTTGATCAAAACGGATATATACACAGGCGTTAAGCAATCAGAAACAAGATTTAAGTAATGCAGAGCATCTGAAAAATGATAGAAAGATCTTTGTCCAAGAAGTAGAACAAGATATGATCAGTGAAACTGATAACATTTCATCAGGAAAAGTTCAGATATTTGAAATAAGATCAGTCAGAATTACGCCCCCGAAAATATCGGCAGATACTTTCTAGATGAAGTATTATAGAAACAGAGCCTAATTTCAACTTAATAGGCCTAGCTATCTAAAATTATGAAGTACTGAAATAAAGATCTGAGGAAAAAGCAGTGTTCATCAAAGCTTTGTTGATTTAATTCAATGTCAATACAAAGCACATATGCGAGGAAGTATGTGTGATAATATTCATGTTTCGATTTCTAAATATATGTAAACTCTATATAATGAGTGCTGGCGTGCATTCGGGTGCATTGAACTAGACAATCATTTCATGTTTTGTTCTTTTTAACATGGGTCAATCAGTAATTTCTAGATTATGAAAAAAAATTCAAAGGAACAAAATAATATGTGAAACTGTCCTTCAAAGATAAACCCTTCTCTTGTGATTAGTATACTGCTATAGTAACCAAGTGTGGAATTGACATTTACAAAATAATATTCACTAGTACCATGTGCCAAAAGCTTCACATGAAAATATTTAAAGCACAAACATCGCGTGTTTGTGTTCCAGTATACATAAAATCTAGACATGTATTATTAAAATGGTGTGGAAATGTCAATTAAATTGTCTTTTTTTTGCAACGTCTTATTTACTGAAATCAGTCTAAGATATTGTCTCGAATGACAAGTGCGCTAGGTGTCCTACAGAACTGTGATATTAGAGCATTGCCACATTTAAATATCATCTAGTAGTTTCGAGTTGTTTTGTGCATATTCGAACGTATTAAGAGAAAATCCATCACTGACATATACGCTTTAGCGGTGGGATCTGATATTCTCTTTAGGAATGGTAGGGTACATCCCCTTCAAACCAGCAATTCTTGCGAATACCTAAAAATTGAATAGAATATCCAGTGGATTGTGCAATATTTAACCAAGCTGAAAGTTATCTGTATTATCTTTGCGATGGCACTCGGCTCTTTTTTCTATCTAAACGGTTTTAGGGAGTCGAATATTGTCTTATCGAGAACAATTTTTTCTGAAAATTGTTAGAAACTACAATGACAGATCACCTCTCTAGAGTCATAATAATGTTCCTGAGAAATTTCAGATACTTAAATACTTTTTAATGTGTGTTGCAATTGTTGCATTTTTCAATATATTTCTTAATGAAATAAGTGCGATTTTACTGTATAACTTACGAAAATCGAATATTTTTTTCTATTTTTCACATATATTTCTATTTTTTCTGTAATAATTTCTGTGAATACATTTCATACCTCCATTAGATATTTTCTTTCAATCACCACTTTATTTTTACGAGTTTGCTAATTTTTACTTCTATTCGCTTATCTCCAAGTTAGTATATTTAAATATCATTTTATAGAAAGTGTTTTATTCTTTCAAATAATTCAGTTATGATTTTTTTTTAAAAAAAAATCCTCATTTCTAATGTATACGTAGAAGATTAAGCAAGCAAATCTAAGATTTTTTTAAAAATAAATAACACAGAGTTCTTGCTTGTAAGGTTCTGCAATAGATTTGTTGAAATACAAAATTAAGAACACACAAAAATACTGGATATTTTTGCATCTAACTCAAGTCCTTACACTGACAAGCGATTGAGCAGATAGAGAACATTATCCATAGCAAATAAATGTGCACAATTATAGAATGCATATCAAAACGAGCAAAATGATCATAAGAAACATGTCAGGGGAATTGAAGTTGCTCAATCAGAATTTTGTTGTTTAGTTGATAAAATTTACATTATATGTTTTCTCACAATATGTAGACTCAGGAACGTTGAAAATAGAGTCCCAAGAAGGAAGCTAAGTACAATCGCGAAAATTTGCAAATGAGTACAGCGTAATGTGATTTGCAAATGATCCAAGGTTTGTGCCAATAAGCATGCTCATACACACCGAGGTGGCGCTACAATCAGGAAGAGGGTGCTATATAAGCCAGCACAAATTCGAAGATTTATAAACGCCATAATTACTCGCCGATTGTAGGAAGACTTTGGTAAGCGAAGCATGCCAGGTAAACGTACTAGAAGACATTTCTCACGGTTAAGCGAATTTGAACGAGGCCTGATAATCGGGATGAAAACTGCACGCTGGTCGTCTCGCCGTATTGCTGGCCTGGTGGATCGTTCGGAGTGTGCCGTTAGAAATTGTTGGAAGCAGTAGACACGAGAAGGTACCCAAGCGCGGAAAAACGGGTCTGGAGCGACCAGAAAGACCACGAGGAGAGATGATCGAAGGATCGTGCGGCAAGCACTTGTGGACCCCACAGGGACTCGTTCAATGATACGAGCACACGTAGGCGTAGCAATTGTTCCACAAACAATTTCCAGACACCTTGCAGAAGCAAATCTTAAATCCAAGCGTCCTTTCCGTGCACTCCCTTTCACACCGGAACATCGGCAACTGCGTCTACAGTGGTGCCAAGCCAGATCAATGTGGAATGTCACAGAATGGCAAAAGGTTGTGTTTAGTGATGAATCCCGGTTTGTTTTGGAAACAAATGATAACCGTGAACGGGTGTGGAAACGCCCTGATGAGCGGTACAATTCCTTCACACTGTTCTACTTCACACTGCCCGCACAGCTGGTGTAATGGTCTGGAGGGATATAGCCTGTGATAGCCGGTCCACTTTAATTTGATGCGCGGAACCTTAACGGGCCAACGTTACGTTGATGATATTCTTTTACCCCATGTAGGACCTTTCCCAGGGGCAATTTTCCAGTAAGATAATGCTCTTCCGCATACAGCAAGAGTTGGTCAAGACATCCTACGTCAATTTCAGACTTTTCCATGCCCGGCCCGCTCCCCAGATTTGTCCCCTGTAGAGCACGTGTGGGATCAGCTAAAATGGCAGATGCCATCGTGTCACTCTGTAAATGATTTAGAGTTGGCTGTTCAAGATTTGTGGGCCCATCTGCCTCAGAACAACATAAGGTGTCTACTCATCTCAATGTCGGACCGTGTGGCGGCATGTATTGCAGCTGGAGGTGGTCCAACGCGCTATTGAAGTTGTCCAGTATTTGTGTCATTGCACACCCCGTATTCGTTTAACTGTCATGTTTTTGAGATCAAGTGAATCTCTCATCTGTGTCATTATGTGTATTAGATTTCATTTCAATCCGATGCTTTCTTCTTGGGTCGCTATTTTCAATTTCCCTGAGTGTATAATGTTCCCTAGAGATATTTTCTTTTTTGTTCGTGGAGTAAGAATAGAGAAAATATTTTTAGAAGTACATTTTAGTTTCTATAAAGCAACTAAATATATAAGAGATTTCAGACATAATATTAAATTTTGATAAAACTACTTCAAGAAATATAGAATAATTTTCTAATCTAAATATCACATAAATATCGAGACTAAGGTAATTGTTAAATAAACAAAGAAGTTGAATCGAAATAAGAATGCGGTACATCTTATTATATGAAACATTTTTTACTATGATTTTGTAAACAGATATTCAAAAATCCTTTAAGAAAAATTTAAAGACTTGAAAAATATTTTTCTCAAGGTGCAGTAGGAATCTTGATTTTGATCGTAAAATTGAAAAAAAATTCTAGAGAAACAATTCTTATATACATAACTCTTCAAATGCTCTTAAAGAATCATAAAAAAATATTGTTTTTAAAAATAAATAATGATGATTATTTTTCACAGATATCACACGGACATCTTTTTATCTTAAAGAAGGAAATTCTTAGGACCGTGATGTATAATAACTCAGATACATAAATTAATGCTTATTTCTATTATTTTAGTATTGAAAGTTTCAAGCTAATTTTAACCAATGTTAATACTTTTCTCAATTTACAGATTTTGCAAGTTATAACGTGGATTTTTAATATTACGAATGAAAAACAGAAAGGATTCAAGCCTTCAACTAAATTTATTATCACTGTATAAATATTACACTTTGCATTTAATACATCCATAGCAACCTTAGAATAACATGTTAAATTAATGAACGCATTTCATTCAAGAAGTATCGCATGTTAATGAACTACAGTTTTTTTATCAAAATATGTAAATATCATAAGTTTCATGAACGAAATGATCGTGCTATATATATATATATATATATATATATATATTTAAATATATAAGAACAATCGCAATTATCAATTGAAAAATTGAAATATATGAATCCTATAATACCAAAACACTTCAGAATATCAATGGCGAATACAAAAGATAACATTCCATCGCTTTCAAACAAAATTATAAAATTATAAAATAAAATAAAAATTTATAAAATATCCAAGTGCAATCTCGTACTTAGGACCGATAAGTGGGGTTAAACTAGTTTGATGGCGCCAACCTTCCCCTATTGCAACTTGGTAAGTTAATTGGAAAATATCCAAATTTCATTGTTTTTAAATTAAAAATTAAAAAGTTGAAATTAAACCATTATACTTTAAATTAAAAAGTTAAAATTAAATCATTATACTTGAAAAATAAAACTATTCGCCATCGCATTCTGAAAGATATTATAATATTAAAATTTAAAAACAATTTAGTGCATAATATAAGTGAACCCTCAAACGCCCAAGATGATGCACCCATCTTTAAAATAGTTGTATAGGTAGAAAAAATAAATATTTGAGATCCGAAAGCTCTAATCAAAAAATATTTGAGATCCGAAAATTCAAATTAAAAAATATCTAAAATCAAAAAGTTCAAACTAAGAAATCCGGAAGTTCAAGCTATATATATATATATATATATATATATATATATATATATATATATATATATATATATATATATATATATATATATATATATATATATAATTCCCTCTAGTATCCTTTTTATTAACTCTTTGTACTAATATTTAAAAAAAACATTTTTCTTTGGTTTAAGAATTAACACTGTGATCTTTATCGTAATCGGCTAGTCCAAAATCCCTGTCCTACACATTCTATATAATCAGAACTACTTTTACGTATTAATCATGCGTTTGAACTGCTGGTATAGAAGCAAAAATATTGTATAATTGAACCTCTTTTTCTGCTTGGCTTCCTCATGTAAGAATGTAAATAACTACAGCTCTTTGTCTTTCTGTCCCCCAACATGTCAAAGCCTATTCAATGTGAAAATGTACCACAATTGTATTTTAATCTATTGTGCGTGTGTGAGTGATGTGTGCTTCATAATAAAGGTGGAAAAGTAATTCTGAAGATGTCTTCAATAAACCAGATATGACAACAAACCAACACCGAACAACGCTACTACAATACTTATATATATATATATATATATATATATATATATATATATATATATATATGAAGATAACAAAATGAAATAACGAATTTTTTTTTTATTTCATTTTGGCTTAAAACGGTTATAAGAGGAAAACTCATTTTTAATTATGGAAAATGTTGTATAAAAGAAATATTGTATTTTTAATTAATATAACTATATATATTTTTTATAATCTTTTCAAATACATATTAAAAATAAATGCATTCTATTTTTGCGTGAGCAGAAACAATATTATTTTTTTTTCATTTTTTAAATTATTATTGGGTAAATATTACTGAGAGTTGTATGAAAATAACAATTGTTTCACTTAAACGTTCAATTTAAATTTAGACTAAGTTTTAAAATTGCATCAGTGTTTGCTGTAAATATTTCAAAAACTGCCATATTTTTATTATTTTTATTATTATTTTCATTTTTTGAGTAATTTCAAGAGTTGTAAATATTTAATACTTGTTTGAGATTTATATTGTCCTTGTTTGACTAATCCAATAATGGGTGAGAAAAAATATTTGTTATGAAAGTTTATCCTACAAATTTCTCTAGAAGTAGAGTGAATTGCTACATTTCAAATTAAGCAAAATTATGGATTACATATAATCTTGAAAATTATTTGGATAATTTCCTAAAAAAAAACTTGCAATGTTTATTCTTATTTTCTAATAGGGAAACATGATTTCAAACATATACACTTATCTCATTTCAGTCAAAATCATTAAAATATAGAATTATTTGCTTCATGAATGTGGTCAGAAAATTTAGCATACCTACCTGGATCAATAACTTTATCTGAAAAGTGTTTAAAGTAAAATTTCTTATGTACAGATGCTTTTATAATAGGGTTCATATTATTCTAAGAATAATTTATTTAATTTGAAATTCTTTGCTTGTTTCCATTAAAAAAATATAGTAGTCTGTTAGTAATTCTTAGAAAAAGTAATACACCACTCTCACCATTTTAAATAATACATCAAAAATAAAGCACACACAGTTTATTTTGTACCATACATTTTAATATTATCATTGTAGTTGATGCACTTATTATTATATTTACGTTTTTTATGGTTTTTTAACTTTATTTCTATGTAGTATTACTAACTTTATTTATATGTAGTATTATATTAATTTTATTTTCTAAATTAACTGTTTGTGACTGCTTGACTATAGTATTTTACAGGTTTATACTTCATAACATGAATATTTGTAACTAAAACATTTTATTAAGTATTATGGCATTACTATGAAGAAAATTATAGGACATTTTGCATTTGAATAGATTGAACTGGTAATCACACAATTTAGTGCTACCCTTCCCCCTTTCAGATATACAAGCCTCCGTTTCATTAGGCAACCATTCGCTCCTTATAATGCATACTATGGCCTTTTGATGGAAACGGGCACACCAATCGAGTGGAATAGAACTGATCATGGAAGGCATAACCTTATTTTCATGGCCTGAATTAGACAAAATATGTGTAAAATATGTTTTAAAAAATGTATCAAATGTTTCATTTTATATATATCGGAAACATTTTGATGCCCTCGATTACGCTAATTAATTAAACAAAATATTAATATTATTAGATGTTAAATTAATATTCTAAAGTTATATTAAAAAAAGATGCATTAATGATAAAATAATTTATTCAAATAAAGAATTAGCAATCAGGAAAGCAAGTAAGGATTTAATAGAATGGTTTTCAAAATTAATTTCATATTCCAAAAATGTTACTAATTATAGTGTCAATAGTCTAAAATCAGAAAGAAACACAATATAAAATTTTGAACACAAAACTAATCACACACACACAATTACATTAGTTTTACTCGTTTTCGTTGAATTTCTTCAATTTAAAAATTCCAAATAGCTTCTCTCAAAAAAAAAAAAAACATGACAATAGCAAAACAGAAAAAGAAATTAGAAACATTAAGAACAGAATTAGAAATATTTTATATTTAAATTAAAAAATAGAAAAAAATAATTCGTTAAAACATAAATTTGTTTAAACTCCTTATGTTTCCTAGTGCAAGCTTAATAGTTAACGTTTTCACAATCCTTAAAAAAACTTATATTTAATCGTGCTGTTTTCAAATAATGAATGCAATTACATCAAAGTTCATTCAGAATAATCCAGATACGTAAAAAGTATAGTAAGCAAACTATCACCAAATCATATATTAAGTATTACTTCTCTTAGAATCATAAGTTAAACATTGATAAAAACAACATTAGATTTAATAAATCTTAAAATAGATCAATAGTTTTTTTTCTAGAAAAAATCTTTTAAATATGCTGCAAAAACAATAGCTGAAAAGAACGTTTGCGAATAATTCAGACGTAATGTATTGAAAAATTGCTGACAAAAATGCTGTTTTTCCATTTTGAGGTTCTTGTAAAAAACACCATAATTTGCTATTTTTATCGCTCCATTACGTACAATTTGAAAATCGTAGCTTAATCCTCTCTATATCATACACAGCAATCACATCACTTGAATGAATTACGTAAACAACATTTCGATAAGATTGCTTTCTTATTTTTTGATAACAACATATTACTGTCTAACACACAAAAAATAATATTTCCCATGTTTATATTACACATTTTTCAGTTTCAAAAATTTTATTCTTAGAAATATGTATTAATAAGTACTTTTTCGAGTGTAATAAATTCTTCAAAAAGCGTTGATATTTTGTTCACGTATGATTTCAATGTTTCTTATTCAAAAGTATAACACTTAACATTTTCCCTAATTCTGACTTATATACTTAGATAAATACTCTTATTAATTATTCTTTAATTGAATTTTGAGTTGCATGTTCAGAAAACGTTAACATATAAATTTAGATAGCTGTCCTCTGTATTCCATTCAAATTTCGTGAAACCTATCTTTTAAAATAATTCAGTCAATTTTAATCACAATTATTATTTTTATTTAATTATAGAAATGCCTCACACTCCAAATAGCATATCTGCCATTATTGCACGTGCTTTTCTATATTTTTGGACAACAAAATTAAAGCCATTTAGTGCTAGGTACATTTATCTGTTTGGTTAGCTGTGATAGGTTGACCAGAGTCACAGTGAGTACAGTCAGATGAGTCGGTAATACCAATTCATAAGAGATGGGACCTCACGCCCTGTCAAAAAACTAAAACAAGCTATAGTGGCTTTTCTAGGAACTTCAGAAACCCAGGGTGGACTCTAGTTCAAAACAATTGAACGGCTCTTTTCCTTCGACATATTCGTACCTTCCAATTTAAAATTATATTTGAAGCTTATATTATAAAAGACATTAGAAAATATAATGATGAAATTTTCGTGGGTCTTTGGATAACGATAGCTCTCTTCTTTGCAAAGCAAATCAGCATTTTCATTCCCAGCAATATAGCAATGAACAAAGAATCACAGTCATGTTCCATGTGGTTTTATTATTTCAGTATTTCTAAAAATATTCTAATAAATTGTATTTTTTTCTAAAATGATATGTGATATATTATAAATCTGATTTCAATTATATTACCTCTAAGTTTCTTTTAAAAAAATTTCGTAATAGCCCAAATGCCTTTATAAATGAGGCACTTATTCCGCTTTTTATTGCATAACAAAGGTTTTCTAAGAGTGCTAAATGGTATTTTCCTTTCAAAAGTCAGAGAATAAATCTTTAAGCAAAAAACACATAATTGATTTTTTCTATATAATTATTGTACATTGATCTATTGAAGGAGATTGTGTGCAACAAAAATAGCGATTTATAGTTTGACATTACTCTTTATTAAGATTATCTTAAGCACATTATAAAAAAAACTTAATATCTCCCAGTTTTGTTATTATACTTATAAAGAAATATTTTATATCCACAAGATTTTCTGACTCAAAGAACGGATAAAAATCTTACAGACTTATCATTTCAAATTATTATTAAAATTATATTTATAATTGTTTTAATATATGTGTGTTAAATTACTTACTTTAAAACTTTTTTTTAAATTCCAAATTTGCACGAATATTCACAAAGGGATTTGCTTCTAAATAATATTAAAATAGCTTAAGTAATGCGTAATGCATTTCTTTACATAATGAATTGCAAATCTGACAACTATTTCTGTGGAATGTTTAAAATTTTATAGCTTCAGCAAAGAAAGTTTGAAAATATATTGTGTTAAAGGCCAATAAATATCTGTTTTTTGGAAACTTTGTGAATTCGCCAATGAGGATATTTTCCAATGAAGTGAGTTAACCCTTTCATTTCAGTTTAAATTCCCTTGTTTGTATTCGTGCTTATGATTATTACTTGGATTATTCTAAGTGAATGAAAGCGATGACCGTTAATGTATTATTTTTTATTTAAGTAAAAATAACTCTTCGTTCCTAATGGCTATGATTTAACAAATAAAAAAAATGTATAGGTTATAATGTATGTAACACTAAATACGCATCCCTGGAATTGTGTTACATATGCTGCTAAAGGTTCAGCACTTCTTCCACCAGAATCATTCAATCTATTTCCTTCAGAGCCAATGAGAAGGCATGCATGATTTTAAATGTGTATGACATGGAGGTTCTCTAAAAAGCTGCCAAACCACAAGTCTTCTCGTGAGATTGATGGAAAGGAACGATAGGTGGGATACCCCTAATTACATCTAGAGTGTTCTCCTTCAAAACTGGAGAGGAATCAAACGAAATCATGTGATCATCTGCATGGTGCTCAAAGCTACGGCTACTGAGAGGTGTACATCCAGGCCTTGCTGCGATGAATTTCGTGACAGGTGGTCGCGAAACACAGTGTCAGACAGTTGGAATTGTAACAACAACAACTACTGTTACACAAAATTTTCGTTAATATATGCATGTTAATTCAGGGAGCTTTTTTCGTTAAGGAAGATGCTATAAAGTAAATAATTCGTTTACGAAGAATTTAAGTTACAAATACAAAATAGGTAAAATAAAATATATTACTTTTATATGTACTCTGCAGATTAAAGTGTGATTAACAGCTTATTCCGTTTATGACATGGGAATGTCATTTCTTGAATACTACTATTATAAAATAAATTATTTAAATGAAAGATGTCCTATAATATATATAAAAATTCACTTAGTCTGACATTTAACTTATAATTCTAGTTCAACCTATAGTTGAATGGTTTTTCTTTTCAATGCAAACTTTCATAAAATATATTTTAAAAGAGAAAAATAAACAAAAGAACGTGTAGGTATCTGTCTGACTAAGATATAAAATCAAACGATTTTCTACTAAATTAAAAATTGTTTTGTTACTAAAAATAATGTTGATCCATTTATTTATTTTATATCTGAAGTATTTATTGTAATGGATTCTGAAGTTTATATATAGTTGCTTTTCAAATGCCAGTTAAACTAATTTTTTTTCTTAAAATATGTTTAAATTATTTATTATAAAAGCAATATTTATTTTTTTTTAAGTTCAGAATTTTTATATGATTTATATTTCATTTAATTTAGTGAAGATTAAACAAACTAGGTGTGATAAATTCCAATTCTTTTTTTATTATTTAATGATATACAAATAATATAAACGTAAAGTCTCTTTTTTTTAATAAAAATTCATCCCATTTCGAAATTGAATAATAATTTCTACACATAACATTTCATTTTTCTGAGCAAAATCGTCACGTTAAGTAAAGGAATTCAAAATTTGACATTTTGAATTGTATTACTAAGTTACATTTTTCATTTTTCGTCTACCGCATTCCTCTAAAAAAATGACATAATTAACAATGAAATATATGATTTTTTTTTCAGTCTAAACTAACATCCTAAAAAAATGGTTTTTTTCAGATACAGGAAATTGACTTGAAACTCTTGGGTTTCAAAAATTCTGTAACAATAAGCGAAAATGCATACACATGTCAAGAAAATACACATTTAGCAAGTTTAAACTTGCAAGTGTCTTTCCAGGAGAAACAATTCCCCAGCATAATTTGCGAAATAGTATCCGTGAAAGTGCATAAAAGCTTTCCCTATTACACGTCTTTCCCATGCGTCAGGTGAAGTATTAACTTCCCCTTCCCAAACGACTCCTTTTGTGGTGTTTCATCTGAATGAACATCCTTTCCCTACGGAAAGGATGCATATTGCTAGCATTAGCGAATAATTTTATAACACCTCTTTGAACTTGAAGTTGAGAGTACGCTTGCATTAAATTTTAATGCATATGAAGAAAAGAAAACGTATATTTTACTCATCTTCCTTCAAAAGCTTCAATTACTTTCATGAAAATATAATGCTCTAATCATAAGCATGGGGATTGTAAGTTCCTTTGTGCTGGTTTGCTGGCAATGAAACATAAATTTTCAGAAAAATACCAGACTTCTATGGATCAACGTCTACAATAAAATGCAGATAACAATGAAATGTGATTTAAAATAAATATAGTAATCACATTATCAATATATATATATATATATATATATATATATATATATATATATATATATTCCATTTCTTCAATCTATTTCACCGATGACAGAAGCAAGAAAATGTTGTGAATAAATGCACGTGTTTACGTAAGCACACATATAAAAAATGCAGTTTTCAAGTAATAATTATAAGCAATAAGTTTTGATTCAATTCAGCTTACGTTTTGATTATTGATGGTACACTTTAACACAACACGAGGCCCTAATTTAACCTCTTCCTTCTTACTACCGTTAAATTCACGGGATGAAATTTCCCTCAATTTCTCGTGCTTGTGATATTTTCAGGATGGACGAGTGTTCAAAAGCAACGCGCTAAAAAGATTAAAACTATATATTTCTTATATTCTGAATCATGTTTACAGCAATCAAAATAAGTATTCGACATATGTGAAGGCATCTGCATCTATTAAATTAATAAATAAAAACTGTATAAAAAAACAATGTTGATTTTAAACCAAAAATCATTAAACATTAAATGTAGCATCTTTTGCAATACATGAAAATATAATAAATTAACATAATCACCATTATTTCATTCATAGACAGTTAAACAAGCAAAAAAAAGTATTCGACAAGGCATACAAATAAGTTAAAATAATACAAATAATATAAAACTAATATCTAGTAGCCCTTCCTCTCCTGCCGGGTGACTTCTCTTAAACGCTATGGCATCCATTTAACCAAATTTTGCTGTCACCTCTTGGTCAATTTTTTTCTAATTCCTCTCTAAGGATCTCCTCCATTTGACGTTTATGAGAACAATGCTGCTCTCTTAATCTTTTTTCCAATATGCTCCACAGGTGCTCAATTGGGTTGAGATCCGAACTTTGAGCGGGTGTTTTTATAAGTTTGGGGGCAGTTATATAACAGCCAAAGCCTTGTATTTTGAGCGGAGTGTTTGAAGACATTGTCTTGGTAAAACTGGTAGTCCCCCTCGATTCCCTGTTTTTCAGCACTGACACGTAAATTTTCTTTTAAAATCTGTATATACAGAAGGTCCATTATGCCATTAATTACGACAATATTACCCACCCTTGACACTGCCATATTTCCCCAAACCATTATACCTCATCATCCATGCTTTACCGTGAACACTATATTTCATTCTTGCAACTCAGCATTATGTTTTCTGTACACTATGATTTTTCATCGCATCTAAAAAGATTAAATTTGCTCTCCTCTGCAAAAATTACATTTTGTCACAATTCTATTGATTTGTTTGCATATTTTCTCGCAAATTCCAGTCTTTTTACTCGGTTCTTTTTGAAAACATAAGGCTTTTTTTAGCAGTTCTGCCCTTAAATATATTATTATACAGGTAATTTCTAACAGTTTGGTGCATAACATCTATAATAATTCTTCGTAACTTTTTCCAAATTTGATACATTTGTTTGTGGTTCCTTCTTAATCCTCTTTGACGTACAAGCCACCGCTTCAGAAAATGTTTTTTGGTGTACCAGATCTTGGCCTGTTATCAACCGATTTTTGTTCTTTATACTTTTTAACTATAAAGTGATTACTTCTTCTTGGCCTATTTATAATAAATGAAATTTTGTTTTTAAATAAACCATTTTTAAAGTGCATTATAATAAAATTCTTAATTTCCACTGACAATTCTCCTTGTTTTCAGCCCATCTTCTTATTGCTCAAAATAAAATTCTTAAATGCCGTATGAAAGAGTTAAAATGCTTTGAATTACAAAAATTTGCAACCACAATTAACGGTAACTTTGCTTCTCGGTATAAAAAAAAAATATTAAAACCTCCTATGTCGAATAAAAATTTTGCTCTAAATATTTGAAAATTATAACGATGATTTTTTTTTGCTTCATTTTTTTAAAAACAAAAATTCCTACATTAGAAACTGAACTTCAATATGCAGCAAATAACGAAACATAGTTTCGTTGCTTTTGCATATTAAGGTCTTTTAAGTTCATATTCGCAGAAATCGTTGAATGTCGAATACTTATTTTGACCGCTGTATTTCTCCCTAGATGACTGTCCCAGATTATTAGTAATGTGCTTAGAAATAGTTATTTTATTTTAAACTAGATGTTGACACAATTAAACATATATAATAGCGATATGTGTTTGTAACCTTAGCTCAATTATTTAGTTCCGCTCTTCGTTTATACATGTGGGTTGCGTTGTGTAATAAACAAAAAAACATTTTTTTAATATTGTATACATTATAGAGTTTATCACAAAGGGAATCATATTCTACTTTAAGCATAAATTGATCTGAGAGTAATTCTGAAGTAACATATTGATTTAAAGTTTCACTTATTGTGTCTGAAAGTTGTGATTGTTGATCTCTACCGTTTACTGTGAAGATGGCCTACGTCTCATGCTTTAAAATTTATCTCACAAGAAAAATAAATATAATATGTATTTACATGATGCATAAGTGTAATAATATTCACATTTAATGCTAAAAACACGTTTTTTTAAATGTTTTTTCTCTCTGCTGGATAACCAACATTCAGTCACAATAACCCTTAATGTTGGCGTTTCTTAAAAAATTAATTTTCCGTATTTCAAGTTAAAAATTTAACCAAATTTTAAAAATAAATGCATATATTATATATCCTCGAAGTTCTAGATAATTTTCTTGAATAAAAAAATAGACTCTTATATGACAGTTTTCTTCAAATTTAAGTGACTTTTAAGGGCAAGAATCAACCGACAAAGTCAAAATCAGATTTGTTAAACTACTCACCAAGCTTCTAAATCATATTAACATGGTCACAGTGATATTGGCAGATTTAGCATTATCAGTGCTTATATACAGTATAGCTAATAGTTTCCAGAATAAGGCTTTATTATTTAAGAAGCAATTAGATGTAAATGCCAGTTTCAAAAGGCATAGAGAAGAAAACGGTAACAAATGTAAATGAAGCTTCTGACTCCAAGGCTTTGCAAGTCAATTTACTTTTAATACCTTGAATATTTTCAAGATCATATCTAGTTTCCGATAAAATTTCAGTCATTAAACATATTGGAAATGAGTTTTAACTAATACATCAAGTATTCTTTCTCCTAACAGAATTTAATAACATAAGAATTTTTAAAATATCATTTTCAAGAATCGTTATTCAACATCGTAAACACTATTACTTACAATTTTTTACAACATTATGTTCTTGTATCAATATTGATATGTATAAGTTAAATGTTAGGTTTCTGGGGAATGTATACAATTTTATTAATAAGTTGATTAAAGTAATAATCAATATGACCTTTTATTTTAAGCTGAGCAATTCTTATTATTGTCACTTTGCTTAGTTAATTTCTTTTAACATAATAATCAACTTAAAAACAAACTTAAATTCATAAAATAAAAATAGTTTGAACAATTTTTGCAAATGTTTATTAATACATAAGATATAATTATTTTGTTTGTTCTTATGAACGTATCATTTATAGGAAAAACAAATTTTATATTTTAAAATGCAATACTATTTATATAAAAAGCTTTAAAAAACATTCATTTATTAATTTTCATCCACTGAATTTTTATGTAGAATTACAAATTCTTCTTAGTCAGTCATCACAATATTTTTAGACTAAGTTTGTTTAACTTTAAATGTTGTTTTTCAATAATGAATTTTATAAAAAATAAAACATTTTCAATTCAATAAAAATATGGTTCTTACTACTTGATGATTTATTTTTCTTAAAAAAAATTCTGTTTTTAGAAAATGTTTCAAATTTTTACAACAATTGAAATTATATTATTAAATTAAAATTAAGCAGTATGTAAAAGGTAAGAAGTTATATTACAAATAACTTTTGGATCTCAAAACAAATCCTGGCTTGTTAAAAGTATGGCTTAAAAGTCTTAATTCTTAATTTTCTCAAAACTTTTATTCATCAACAAAAACAAATTAAATATTTCGAAACCATAAAATAACAAAATGCATAATAGAAAAACAGAAATATTAAATACAATGTCCATCATTATGTATTTAATAAAATGTTTCCTGCAACAATTATGTTCAGATGTCAAGAGAAAGCGTTATTCTGTTGGTCTATGAAAGTTATTTTATTTAAAAAATTTCATAAGGAGTATAAAAACCTCTGTGTATACATAGTAAAGCCCTATCGACCGCTGACTAAATTGAGAACGTTTTAAGAGACGGCGCAGCAGACAGTTCAATATACCCTCCTCCCTCGACAGACTGAGCTGACATGCTGAGAGTTCTGCTGTTTTAATGATGGCATAACACAGTCATTAGCGACTGGCTAATGACTGCGCCATGCTGGCGACAAAGAGTGTAAACAATTTTTTTTCACTTGTGATTATTCTCTGGTAGACATCGGAGGAAAGGTTTGATGCGAGGAATATATTGTCACAGATGTAAGATTTAAATTCTAGCAATACCTATTGATAAATATTTTTTAGGAAACAGATATTCGATTTTGAGCTATTTATAAAAAGGAAATTATCTGTTTTAATTAAACGATAGCAGTCCTTATCAATGTAAAATTATGTGTCATATAAAATCTCGATCCGTTTCATGATGATTTAAAATACGAAAAAACGTACAAAAGTATATACATAAGAAAAGATTAATTTTAAATAATAAAATAAAGTGCACGGCAATTGAACCAGTACTTCAGTTTTCGAATATTCTTTCTATTATATAGAATAATTAAGTTTTAATGAGAAGTAATATGTACTTAAGTATCAAGCGACTAAAATCATATATTAATGAAACATTATTTTAACTCTATATCTACCGCATTATGATGTATTGCAAATTTTTTCCATGCAATATTTTTTTAATCATTATATTGAAAAAAAGGGATATACATAAATAAAAAACTCAAGTTTGAGAAAGTTAATGTGTTAGAACTAATTAATTAAATGGGTACTTTAAGGAACCGTCAGTCCAGAAAAGTCTCAAATATTCATGTAACACGAAAAGACTGAACGACCTTTTAACTCAGTTTTTACTCTTAAAAATGAGAAATAATCAGAGAACACTATTACAGTATAAATATTTAGTTTTAATTCTATTATTAAATTTTAAAATTTTATTTACATTTTTTACGCAAAAAAATCAGCTTTTACACCTACAATTAGTTTGATGATAGTTAAATAAAATGATTTTTTTTCCATTAATACACAAAAATTCATTACACTTTGTGCATTTTGAGTGTGGTTTCGATTGAATGTTTCTTAAAGCACTTCATCCTGAGGGAAGAAATGCTGTGTTTTCTTAATATGAACTACTGCACCTAGAGTTCAGTCTTATGATCGTCATCTAAAGAAACTAATGAAAATTCCAGTAGATAATTTTCTGGGACTTCTTCATCTGAAAAATCATCTGTTAGTACGGCATTGATTTCAGATAATAGGTTCTGTAATAAATCCAAAGCCTCTTGATGACAGAGTTTCTTTTTTTCAGACATTCTAAGAAAAGAAAATAATGATAATATAATAATAATAGCACATTGAACATCTACTATATTATTGTTAAATCTCAGTTACACATAAATACATTAAAATGTTGTTAGTTTTTGAAATAAGAATATATATTTGATTTAACTGTGAGGCAAAAAAAAGTTTAGATTCCATGTTTAAAATTTTTGCAAAATGCTAAAAAGGACAATAAAAAGGCAAAATAAATGAGTTAAGCTAAAAAAAGCCAAAAAAGTAAAAGTCTCTTACACTATAGTGATGACTTTACAACACAACAAATAACAACAATAAGCCACACGACAAAAAAAAAGTTCTTGCCCCAATACCAAATGTGCAGTTTTGGTACTTATAACTAATACAAATTTATCTTACTGTAAATATAATTGCATACACTGTTCACTTAAAATAAATAACTAAACCGTTTTCAAAGGTCTACCTGAACATTTAAAAAATATATATTACACTAATCATTCAAAATAAACTAACTTGGAATTGATTTAAAGCTATTCGCCTTCCTCACTAAAATACTCTTAGAACCCGTGCTGCGATATAACTTGAAAGAGTGGATTTAAAAGATTATTCCTTTAAGTATCATCATAATATTCTTAAAAATGGTTATTCTATATAATTTTAAAGTGATTGATACTTATATAAGTACCGTCGGTTGATAAAGGGTAAAGTAATAAAACAAAGAGTAACGTATTTAAATTAATACTTCACAATACAATTTCTTCCCAATTTTAAGGCTTTACCAAAAATCGGTAGCATTACACACAGTTAATCCTCTCATCTATCTTGATTTCAAAACTTATTAAAAAGATCAAAAAAGGCAAGGATTTTAAATGTCTTTACAACCAAGTCCTAATTTAGCAGTAAATTATTTGTTCATCTTCATTTCCATTGATAACAGTACAGATAATCTTGACTTATATGCATGCATAATAAAAATCTAACTCCCTGATGTCTTTATTTTTCTCTCTATTTAAAAACACACCTAATTGAATAATGCCACATTGATACATGTATTCTATAAGGGATTAATAAACAACATGTTAAATACATTGCATATTTACTTAATTAAGCAGTGATAAAATGATCAGAAATAAAAATAGAAATACAGATAAACTAATTACCATTCATTTATAAAATGTGATGTTCAAAATTAGTACGTGTAGTTAGTTGCCATCCGGTCAAATTAATAAGTGTATTTTTAACTATCCGATTTCTGGAACTTTTAGAACAAAAAAAAATGTGATGTGAGTATATCATTGAGTTTCGAATTATTGTAAATTGATCTTTTAAGAAATGTATGCACTTTTCATCGAAACGAGTAACTTGATATAAAAGTCTTAAAATGAAGTATTATGAATTGTGAATTTTTGAATCGACTCAAAATCTCCCAATGCCAGGAATCCTTTGACCCACACACGCGTGATTTAAATACGTTTGTGACAAAAAACCAATACCGTGGAAAGGTTTTTCTTATTTAAGAATGTGTCCAGTATAAACTTAAGATTTTTCAACTACAATTTAGGGTTGTGACTTCCCACTTATTACCTAGAATTTTTTATTTACCAAATTTTCTTCAAAAATTTAATTCCAAATTACATTCCATCGAAAAAAGATATTAATTAATTTTGCAAGTTAAGTTTAATACTAGGTCAATTTATATTAATAAAAATACTAAATGAAAATGTACTTATTATTTATTAAGTTTTGTTCATTAAACGCTATAAAATACAGTTAGAAAAAAATTGAAATATTGTTAATTTGTTTAATGCAACAAAAAAAGTCCTAGAACTTTTGGTGTTAACTGCAAATATGTCATATTTGTAAGTTTTAATTTTTTTTATTGCTCTGAATATCCTGAACTATCCAATTTGAAGAACAGTGTAATGACATTGGCGAACTAAATAATATTAATACATATATAAATGATATAACGAAAATTCCCGCTTTTTCAAAGCTGTAAATGTGATGCGTAAACTGATGATATTACCTATTTAATCATTTTTACTTATCTGCGCATGTCTTTCCAGGCTATTGTGACTGAAAGAGAAAAGTTGTGGGCCAACCCTATTGTGTGTATATACAGGTATATACACACTATAAATATTTTTAATCTTATCAGAAAAAGAACGCACGAATATAAATTTAATTAATATATTAATACCTAATAATTATTTTCTTTCATTCGAGAGTAATAAATTAATATTACTTCTCAGCCCCTCTTTCGAAATATGTTTCATTACTTCTCATATATGAATAATTACTTAGACTCCTGTGTGTATCACTTTTTACATTACAACCAATATTACCCCCCCAACACCGTTAAAGACACATAAAGATGAGACCATCCTTTGTGTAGGGTTTATTTTTTATGCGAAATGATTGGTAGTTATTTTCTTGTCTAATATGCTATCATCGTTTTTACTATTATATTTTCTGCTGTTTAACAATGAATCTCACGAAATTTTTCTGCTTGAATGCATATTTAATATAAGTATTTGTGAGCCCTTCGTTAGTTTCTGCTCACTTTAACTAAAATTCAATGGACCAGTGTGTAAAGCATTGTTAGTCATAGACAGAATGATTTTAATATTGAGGTTCTGAGCTTAGCACTCAGCCATGAGAGAAAACGCTACATAAATCCCAAACGAGAACAACTGGAATATATTACGCTGCCCTTGAGCTTCCAATTCTCAGATATTTATTCTGAGTTTCGGTAATTGTTCAGAATGAGATTTCATGAAATTGTTTGGCTCACTGTGAGCAAGGAATAGTTGACTTTAAGCATTCAACAGCAGATGGAACTGTTGGTTTTGATAGATCTGCTCTGACCATGTAAGGTATTTTGTTTCCTTAGTTATAATCCATGTTTCTCTCTCTGAGCTATACAAAATGTATTGATTTCAGAAATATTAAAAATTATTCTTGGCCCGTTCAAATGTTGTAAACGAGGTTAGGATTTCAGGGAAGATACATTTATATTAAATTGCATCCATTTTCTTAGAATTATTCATTGTGTGTAGATGTGATATATGTTACTACTTCTATATTAACCGTTTGCTTTATTATCCCGGGTAATCTCATGTTCGTATATTTTGCAGCTAATTATTATCCCGAGAAAACTCGGGGAAAGCAGAATTTGTCAGTACGATTTATTTTATCATGCTTTTACTCGGCCTGGAGGAAATTAAAAGAAACGTTCAGCTTTGGTTGGTATTTTGGACAATTTTTATCCCACGAGGTTTGGCTGATACGTTGGTTAAAATGGAGATTGATGTGAGTGGAACATTCCGATTGAATAGAAAAGATTTATCGCGAAATCTGAAGACAAAGAAGTTTATAAAAAGACGAGAAAATATATTGTGGGTATCATAGAGGGAAAGTAACGGTAATGACATGGAAAGGTAAGAAGTATGTTAATCCAATTTCCACAATACATACAATTGAAATGCAGGATGTGAGTAATGAATTTGTAGAGACAAAGTCCAGGCCTAAATATGTAGTTGACTAAAAAGACAAAATGGGCGGTGCAAAGATAAAGTCGACCAGCATTTAGTTTCTTATTCTACACCAAGAAAAAGAGAGGAAAATGCTAGAAGAAAATTTTCTTCCATTTATTGGATTTGGCCTTGAGAAATTCCTACAGTATGTACTGTAAATTAGGATGTTCATGATCACCTCAACAATTTAGAATGAAACTGACTGAAAAACTAATGTCAGAAAATCATTATGATGAATTTTCTGCCACATTAGGAAGACCCAGCAGTAGTCCTTCACCACTTAGGTTAACCTCAATACGTTTCCTAGATGTTGTTCCTGCTACTGAAAAAAATCAAATCCACCGAGACAGTGTATGCGCTCCCGTAAAAAAGATTCCAGAGGTAAGCCAGAAAAAAACGAGACCAGATACCAATGCATAGAATGTCAGGTATCATTTTGTATTGTCCCTTGTTTAAAAACAATCATATTAAGAATAAAATTAAACTTTTTTTCGATTTGCTCGAGATAATTCAGGATAGTAAACTAGTATTAAAACTAAATGCTTTTACACCTGTAAAAAATTAAAAATTCAACTTAAAACCTTCATATTTTGTTTTGTTTCGTATCATTGTATTTAATAATAAGATAAAATAATGTGATGATTTTTTACAATTTTTTTTTAAATATGTAAAGGAAGCGGTTACATGCTTATGATTTAGCTCAATACATTATTAAAAAACTTAAGAAAATAAATATTAGTCAAGAAATAATTAAAAATGTACTATTTATAGATTGAAATTAACAGTTTTATAAGCATAGTTTAAGAGTTTGAAATTTATTTTATTTTGTACTCCTTTACTAAACATATTTTTTAACTAGATGAGAGTTAGAAAAAGATTTTAAAGACATGTCAGTCTTTTCACTTTCTTATAAACAAGCTCAAACATTTTCGTATGTACAGTGGTGGCAAAAAGTCCTGAACACACTCATTTTTAGCGTAATTTTTGTTTTTGACTTCATTTTTCGTTGTGAAATTATCGCACTATCTTAAATATTGTTATTTATTTTAATGTATTTTTATGCTGTTTTCAGATCTACTACTAGTTTCTTAAAGACTAAAATATTTTTATAGTAAAGCTGCCTGAACACAATAATGTGAAATATGTGCAGAATAAAACAATATAGAGAAACATAAAATGTAAAGAAAAATAGCACGAAAATTGACAAATACGGTATATTTAATAAGCATTTTGAAAATTACATTATTGTCACATGTTAGAAAATCAATATTTTATGGCCAGCCGTTTGCTTTAATTGGGGCTCTACATCTTTTTGGCAAGGAATGCGCAAATTTCAAAAGAAGATCTTTCACGACAATTTGGTTGAAGGAAAATAATAAAGCTTCAATTAATTGACGTTTGTTTGAAGGTTTTTTTCTTTGAAAATTCATAATCAATTTTAAACCATAAGTTATCTATCGGATTAAGGTAGGGAGACTGTCTTGTCCAGTTCATTCTATTCGCAGTGTTGTCTTTCAACTATTTCTGGACTACCTTTGCACGATGACAAGGGGCGATATCGTCCTGAAAAATAAATGACTGATTCCCAAAAAGATCTCTCGCAGTTGGTAGCAATTTATTTTGTAGTATTTCAATGTTATCCATGGCTTTCACTGTTCCGCTTACGATATGAAGTCTTCCAACACCATGAGAAGACATGCAACCCCATACCATCACTTTTGTCGGGCACTTTACTGTGGGCTTCACACATTGAGAGCTGAATTCCTCATAAGGCGTACCTCATTCCTTACGTAGGCACAACTTTGGTTGCCAGAAATACAAAACTGACTCTCGTCACTAAATATTACTTTTCCCCAGTCTTTAATATTCCAATATTAATGTTCCCTTGCCCACGTCAATAGCCTCTTGCGTTGAAATTCTGTCAGTAATTGTTTTGGGCGCGCCTTACAGCCTTGTAAATCCAATTTCCAGCAGTCTTTCTCTAACAGTTCTTGGGCACACACTCACATTTGATGTCAAAGTCCATTGTTTCAAAATTTGCGAGGAATTAAGCTTTCTGTTTGAAAGTGAAATTCTGTGCAATAACCTGTCTTCACATAAAGCTGTTTTTTTTTTGGTCGTCCTTATCGCCCCCTGTCCGCAATAAAATTTGTTTAAGAAAATCTTTTCAAAGATCTCACAACAGTAGAAAGGCCACATGGTACTTTAGCAGCAATTTCGCGCATAGAATAACCTTCTTCCTTCAAATGTTTTATTTTGTACATTTTATTCTCAGACATATATGGAAATTTAGCCATAATTCCAATATTTTCCTCAAATGCACTTCAAATTGCTTTCAGTACACTATTTTCCACAAGCACGCAACTGCAATCAATACAATAAACCACGTTTCACCTTTTCTTTTAACCCTTTATCACTACTGCTCTCTGATTCGTTGAAATAACGGAGCATTTCATTGGTGGAAAACACACTCACTCATTCTTACAGTGACCTTGTGCTTTCTTGTCAAAGTGTTTTCAACATATTAATGAAACTATTTATTTTAGATGAAATCTACAGACAGATTTGAAATCAGCATGAAAAAATACATTAAAATCCTAAATAATGTTTAAGATAGTGCAATAATTTCATAACGAAAAATTAACTTAAACTCAAAAATTACGCTAAAAAATGAGTGTGTTCAGGACTTTTTGCCTCCACTGTATATGATTAATACCTTTCATAATTAATGAATTAAAAACATATACTTTTAAAAGTTTAAATCAATTATATCAGCGTATATTCTACCACAGTACTGAATCGCCAAAAATGCCTTCAACGGAAAATAGGTATATGCCCCTTAAAAGATCTAAAGAATGTCGCATGGTCTGACGTATCACGTGTTCCAATCAATCACATTGAAGGGAAAGCGCGAATACTATAAATTTCAACAAAAGCCTTGTCATCCAGGTGCATAATTGGACGAACACAAGGTGGTAGCGGTGGCATTAGGGCCTCATGGTGTACGCAATATATTCATGGCTAAGTTAGAACCCATCATCCCTAGAGAAGAGCCCTTGATATCCTTTCACTATATATATACAGTAGAATCTGTTTTTGTGCGGTCTTTTTATGCGGTTTTATTTTTGTGGGACTTTTTATGTGCAATCTTTTTTATGCGGTTTATGAATTTCAATGTATTTTGCTCCACTGTAATATTTTATATCTATTTACTAGTCGCGTAACGGAGAATGATGGAACCTCCTCCCCTCTGAACGCCAGGTTTAACATTTAATATTTTATAAATTGGGTAAATAAGTATTTAGCGTCAGTCAGGCCTTGAGCCCCTAGAGTCCTGCACCCTCCATGACAGGACTCAATGGCTTTAGCTCCACTGTAATGTTTTCTACCTATTTACCAGTGGTGTAACGGAGAATGTTAGGACCCCTCTGAAAGTCCGGCTTTGACTTTAATATTTTATACATTGGGTAAATACGTATTTAGCGTAAGTAAGGCATTGGTCCCCTAGAGTCCTACTTCCCCCGTGATGCGGAGATGTACGTTACGGCACTAAAATGTAGACACTTCCAGACGCTCTGTTTATTTGTTATAAATAGTCTCCCGACAATGCGCATTCAGTTGCGTTCTCTCAACGCTCCAGGAGCCCTCGCTTGATTGAAGACGAAACTTTTAATGGCAGTGACATTATGAATAATTTGATAGATTATGAAGACGGACAAGAACTTGATTCTTTTAGAGTGGACACAAATAGGCAGTGATCCAGCTTTCCAACAAATTGGAAAATCATTTTCTTCAAATAGATACCGATTAAGAAAATATTGTAAAATTCCAAAAAAAGCTTCGACCATGTATATCTGGTAATAGTGACATTTACAAGAAACTGACCATCCGAACTTCATCACAAAAGCTTATCTATTAATTTATGTTGCCGAAAAAATCAATTGAAATTGTACCTTGAAATGATGCAAGCGATTTTTAAATTATCCACTTTATTGTTTTGGAATAGGATTAGTAGCAATGAATTATGTTTGTGCAATTTGAAAACTTATCCGTACATACATTGAAAAACTATATGTTTTTTAAAATGTTTCCATGTGTAGTAATTAATTATTTATTTGTTTATGAAAGTACTCTTACATAAATTTCGTAAATACTTGACAATTTTGTAAATGCGACATTTTTATACGGTCCCTATCCACCATATAAAAAAAATTCTATAGTATTTCAACAAATTAGTTTGTTTTATGTCAGAATTTATGAATGTTTTGAATATTTTCTTGCGTTTTTTTGTGGGTCCTATCAACCGCACAAAGACTGGTTCAACTGTATACATCGCTCTGGTCAAAATGCAACCCTTCATACCAACAGCATTCTCGGAGTATCATGGCGCTTATCCGTAGAAAAATATATGTATTACGTATGCGCACAAAATAATTATTCTTAATTAAATGCATCTGATTTCATTAAGTGAAATCAACATGTAAATATGAATTCAATTCAACCATTTGATACCTTGGATTTGCAGGGAAAAAATAATTAGGTGACATTAAATTCAAACATCATCACATTTTGTATTTTGTTACAAAACCCAAAATTATGTAATTACTATTAGGAAAAGGAAAGAAAAATGCCATGTATTTATTTTAAATATATTTTAAAGGAGCTTATAGTTCTCTCACATTAATAAAAACGCCAAGTATACTAAGTCTCTTGCATTGTCAATATTGAAGAAGGGTTAGTAATATTATACGTAGCAAGGTTGTTAAAAGTTTTTCCCTGTATTTATTTTTCTTTCTTTATTTTTTTTTGATGAAAAAAAGCTCTATTAATCTTCCTTTGAATAACTTTTAGACAAATGCATTTGGAAGCAAGTTCTTAAACTCTAGAATTCTATATTCCCCGTTCAACATTAATCACGTTTTTCTACACGAATAAGCATTACAATTATCGAGTAATGATTCCTTAGAAACTACATACTCCTCCCTTTAAGAAGATACATGACTTTAACAATGTCAAATTTTGCCCAAAATTGGGATTTCAATTTTTTATTCTAATAATAGTCCTTGCATTTCATAGAAAAGTTATGTCAAAGAATTTTTCATTTTGATTAATAATTACTCAATCCTTTTTTTTTATTTTACTCAAATTAATGCTGTAACGTCTGAAAGAATAACGGTAGCGTATTCTTGGTTAATTTAAATATGGAATTGATTTACGTCACAACTATTGAATATTATTTACTAAATGATACATTAAAGTTATTAAACTTAATTATAGATTGCTAGAGTCCAATATTTTGTGAGAGGATGATTCGTTGGACACCGCTCCCGTGTAAGTTCAAAGCATCTCTCCTCTCTCATCTTCCGGTCGACGGTGTTCGATTCCTCGGGGGTCAAAAAGGGGTTGCGCTGCAGCTGCAAGATGCACGTGTGGATGTCGGGTCCACCAAAGATTTCGACCGCTGCTGGGAGTGGCTACGTTGCAATGCTTAAAATGCTCTTTTCTCAGTTCGTAAATTTTCCCATATCATTGTTATGTAAAATGCTCCTTGCGTTTTAAATTAAGTCACATATCTTTGAAGTTTTCCCAACTTATGAAAGATGGTACAAGTCCCACAAATTTGCGCATTGGTTTTCAAAACAATTTAACGGATCATATTTTGTGTTGTTTTGAATACCTTGGATGTGTGATAATTGGTAAAATATTTCATATAATATAGAAAAATTATATTTTTTTTCATAAATTTTTATTGTGAATTTTAAATTCATAGTTCATCTATCTATAAAACAAAAATTATGTACATATCTTAAAAACTAATGCGCAAGGATCATTTTTAAAAACGATTTTAAAAGTTTAATTTTTTGCAAGATAATCGGCTTACAATATTTTTTAAAAAAATTATGCTTTAATTGTTAAATATAATAACCATTTACAGTATTGATTCCATTTTCAGCTGCTTAAACTAACAATTTGGGAAATTAATTTTAATGGCCCACCGTCTTCTTAATAAGAAATTGTCAACAATCTTGATTGGAACGTAATTTCCTGTTACGATCAGGATTTAATATTTCACCAGTCGACTGATTATTTAGCGCATTTTATAACCTGGTTTTGTTTTAATATAAACAATTATGTATTAGCATGTATATTTTTTTATATAAATTCAACAAATTTTCTTTGTAAAATATGTGCTTGAAGTAAATAGAAAACAAGTCTTAGACAAGAATTGTAGGCTCTGAAGAGGTCTGATAACGGTAACTCAAATAAATGACACAAAAATAGACTTTCATATGTGTGTCAACCATTTTGGGATCAGCTATTTCCACGGGAATGAGCTTTCCGTGAGTGGTGTCAGGGCGGAAGTTCTATGGGTTTGAGGAAGAGGAAACACGCACTCCACTTGCCCGTTGTGAACGTGGTTTGAGTGCCGGATAGTGTGTGTTTTATCGGACATGGATTATTTCCTTGTAACTCAAGTCTTTGGGATGAGAGAGAGATAGTTGCACACTTTTTTCTGAAAAGAAAATATCTTAAACCCGATAGCTTGTGGGTGTAAGAGAGTTCAAGGATCATAAAAATATCTTAACAACAGTTTCTTAGCTCTTTCTCTTTTACAATTACATAACTCTGATTTTACATAGTCCAAACAATCTACTTATCAGGGTTTCTTTTTGAAAAGGATGACTGTGATTTAAACGCGAATTCTAGCCCAAAGATTCCTCAAGAGGATTAGTAAGAAGATTCCGTACAGATAAGTCACAACTTCAAGTAATATACTTTTAAATTATTATCAGGTTTCTTATTGAGTTAATCCCGCAGTTAATTTCTAAAATTTTTTTAATGAATCTGACAAAATTATTTTTAATTTTAAGTTGATATATTTATTGTAATGCATTATTATAGAATAATGGTATTTTTTTATAAAAAACACAATATTTAATGTTTGTGTTATGGTAGGATTAAATTGTGATGATTTTTTATTCAGATTTTTATATTAAATACTGGTTTTAAAAACTTAATTATCTACTTTAACCAGAAAGTGAACTAAATGTATGAAATATCAGATATCTGTACAAATGTTGTAAATTGCTGCAGATATTTGTGAAAAATTTAGCTTTTTCATCTTTATATGTATTTATTTTATTTATGTTTTGTAGTTTATATTGTGATGTTTAATAATTGATTTGGTAATACTCTTCTAAAAAACAGCCATTCTCTCTTTCAGAACCGATTATTGATTTATTATAAAAAATTTTAAATGCAGTTGTCATTTATGTCTTGTATCATTTAATTTTCCTCTTAAAGATTGTAACAAGAGTATTGAAGGCTGAGGAATGTGAAAAGGAGATATGATTGAATATCAGTTTTTAAATTAATTGGTAATTATCTAACGTAAAATATCATGAAGCAATCATCTTATTTTTCATCATATTAGCTAAATGTTTATCATATTTTCTTTTTTTTTGTGAAAACGATTAACAATTGAGTCTTGCTTCAAAATCACGTGCTTGTTGAAAGGAAGAAAACATTTTCTCTTTGAATTAAGGGGTCTAGCACTTTTATAGAAGCCCATGTTAAATTGCGTAAATGTATGTACCTTTTTTCAAAACTTACACACTTCTCATAGATAATTTTTTACAGAAAGTTATGTGCCCTATCAATATTACTTTAACGAAGTGTTTTGTCTTTTTGTGCCAAATTAAGTTACTTATGATTTTTTTTAAATTGTCCAATTTTTTCCCTAAAATTTAGTTTAAAAAAACGTCAACTCTAAAACCCCTATGCTATATATATCAAATTCCCTCCATTAAAATTTGTAAATAAATTAAAAGTCTGCTCACTGAAAATGTGATGATTATATAAGTAGTTTTGGAGAAAAAGGTTCATATATGTATGTAAATATATATATACACTGCTGGACAATTGCTAAGGATGGATCACAAATTGCTATGTAGAATAACATTAAGCGAGAAATGAGGCTTAGTAGGATAAAATATAGTTGCCACACTGTTCCGACATTAGAATAAAGAATATTTATTGTTCTGGAAAGTACAAAAGCTGTGAAACATCTGAAAGGAAAAAAAAATGTTCATTTGATCTGCGTACGGAGAAATGGAACAATGCATCTAAAAGTCAGCAGGCACCTTAAAGAAAGGTATCAGTACGGGATATGTCCACCGTGGAGTGTGATGCAACATTCCACACGTCGTACCATACTTTGCACAATATTATCCAGCAGCTGTTGAGGCAATTTATCCCATTCCTCTGTGAGTGCACGGATGAGGGTGTTCTTGTTGGTCGGAGGATAGTTTCGACCAGCAACTTGCCTCCCCAAAGCATCCCACACATTTTCAATGAGGTTTAGATCTGGAGAATGCGCTGGCCATACGAGACGTTGAATACCCTCGCTGTCTGGACAATCCTGAACAGCGAGTATTCGATGGCATGTTGCGTTGTCGTCAATAAAAAAAAATTTCACCGACAGCACCACGGAAAAGACGAACATGAGGAATTAGAACTTTTCAATGTATCGTTGGCCCGTCATAGTCCCATTCGCAACCACATGTAGGCGCGTGTGGCCATTGATCATGATGCCGGCCCACACCATGATACTGCATGCCGGATATGCGTCCTTTTCCTGGATATTTTCTGGACGATAAGCAGTACCACTCTCGCGCCAGATCAGTTGGCGTCTACAATCCGATGACAGACTTAACCTACTCTCATCTGAGAATAGTACGCATTCCCAGTCCTGTTCAGTTCAATTGTGAAGCTCACGACACCATTGCAAACGGGCAGTACGGTGCTGTCTGGTCAATGGGACACACACAACATGTCTGCGAGCGTAAAGTCCTCCTCCCCTCAAACGTCTGGCAACAGTTTTTCGGGAGATCTGCTTTCCTGAGGAGGCAAGAAACTGGTTTGCCACCTGCTGAGCTGTGGTAAGCCTGTTCCTTTTTGCTGATAGGACGATATATCTGTCTTCTGCAGGCGTCGTACTTCTAACACGACCTCCCCCGTGTCGTCTACTACACATTCCAGTAGTTTTAAATGACTTCTACAGCCGTGAAACAACGCTGTGAGCGATGTCGAACTCCCTGGCTTTATTTTTCGCCCTTCTTTGATGTTTCCAATAATTCGGCCACGCATAAAATCATCTATGTGATGTCGGGAAGACATGCCCAAAATTTTAAGTTTGTCGATTAAATCTTTCCTGTAAAACTTTGACTTGAAACAACAACTGTCCACACGCGTCAAAACCTTTAAATCTCTTATGAACGCTATCACGTGATGAGCAGACGTGGAAAAAATTTGCATACTCATACTTCTTCTTACTAATATTCCGCACTTATTCTAATTTTCCACATTTTGCTTCCTTTCATTTTGTGGTTGCAATGGATGATAGTGTTATCCGTCCTTAGCAATTGACCAGCAGTGTATATATATATATATATATATATATATATATATATATATATATATATATATAAACTTGCTACTGTCTTGCTACTTCTAATTCCAAATCCACCACACAACAATAGGAATAGGATTTCAAAGTCAGCATGTTAGTGGTCTTGCTCTGTCGTTTATATCTCATAACAGTCATATCACAGTATCCATCATCTCCACACACACATCCTGAACATCTTGAACATTTTGGACAACCAACCAAATTAGAGAGCCTAGCAAATTTACATGTTTGACAACCAACTAATTCATAGCCTACAAATTTGATTGTCCTCTATCTTGATCTTTGCTGGCTATTTTGAAATATAGCTCAAAAGATACGTTTATGTATATGCAGGGTTTTTAACTCGGTGAATAATTGCTTTTCATTTATTTCAATACTCTGGATTCTCTTGGAAAAAGCTCGGTGAGTAAATAAATTTTGTTAAATTCTTTTTTTGAAAAATACTTTTCTTACGTAATTCTTCTGGGGATTTTCTGCTTTCAGATTTTGGGAGAATTTGTTGCAGAATAATAATCAGTGGTTTTATCATACTCTCTGTGAGTTTTTACATACTTTGAATTTTTGTTTACTTTATTTGGTTTTTCCTACCGAGTTGCAAAGGAGGAAAGTTGGCGCCTTCAAACTAGTTTAACCCCACTGATTCGGTCTAATTCTGAAAATGCTTTCAAGTGGCAAGTGGCATGTCAATTACGGAGTACCTGTCCCGAAATGAAAAATGCTTTCTGACTCGCTAGGTTCTTTTTTGTAGTTCCTTTTTTGTATGTTTCTATAGATTCGATCTTCATGTTTAGCTTTTATATTTGTATTACGTTATTTCTTGTTATGTTCATTATTTACTATTTCTTGTTTTTGATGTGTTATACAAATTTTCATATATATATATATATATATATACATATATATATATAAATTTAAAAATATTGCATTCTGAAAAACAGGCTTTGAAGTGAAAATTCGTTATTTTTCGAACATTTGCTTTCTCTAATATTTTTCGGAACCATATGAAGCATTGTTGTACTCTCTGAACTTTTCTGGTATCCCAAGATGCTTTCGTTGGTCTCTACACGAATCTTACATGTATCTAGTTTTCAGAAGCATGACACACACTTATATCTTCACTTGGTTCAATATCACAACGTTTTAAGATCATTAATTTTGCTATTTAACCCATACTCAACTGCACATACCCATGCTTACCCCTGATTTTAAAGCTTTTATTTCTGCAATTGTACATATTGGAATCACTGACCAAATGGTGATCTTAACTGAAAAATTTGCGTTCTGGGTCTTTCGATCTAAATATTTTCTTAATAAAGTAGGATCCCCTAAATCACTGAAAATTGGCTTTATTTAGTTTATTATGCTATATATCATATGTGTATGAGTTTATGATCATAGTGGATTTCGTTACATAAAGCTTCTGTCTTCTGAAACTTGCATCAGACATTTATAATCGCTGGTTGATTGATTGATTGATTATTAACGTCGCACTGTTCAGCTACACGAGGGCTTTTGGCGACGGACCATGTAATTTTGAACCATGATCAAGTGACGTGGACGACACCTGAGCTGGCACCCCCCTCTCCTAACTACCACACCACACCAACGGGAGGACGTTTCAGCTCTCGACAGATTTAACGTGCATCGCTGCCCTACACGGTATAATCGCTGGACACAGTCCATGTTGAGGGTTCTCGTTTTAAGAAAGACGATGAAAATAAGCAGACCATACTGCAGTTATGCTGTGTAGATCATTGATATTATTTCTAATAGCCATACTATAATATTTTTGTGTTTTTGACATTAAAATGTCGGTGAGTCGGTTACGACCACTTATGCTTTTTTTTCTAGCACTTAACTTTTTTTGTCTGTTTAATTTTAAGATCGAAAAGACGTGTACCCATACACTTTGGGAAAAACATAAATACGCTCTAATTTGTCCACTTGATCATCATATGGGCTCGCACTCATCAAAACCCTATACAACGGGGAAAAACATGTACTCATAGCAGAGCTCATTTGATGCATACGTCAAGGAATACCTTCATTAAAAATTAAATAAAAGTATTTGTAATTATCATATTTTCTCATATCATATATCATTATAAACATATTTATTTGGCCTTTTTGAAGATATAAAAAAGTGAAAATTGATATATTTTGATAATTAAAGTGCTGGACCCCAAATTCAATGATGAGTACTATTCCCTCTCTTTCTCTCTCTCTGTCTGCTTAGAATACATATAGAACAGTTCAGAGGAAATTTTACATTGTCAAACTGGCATACGATGGGCGTTACCATTACAGCAAAATAAAATTTATCTATTGAAATAACACAGACACGTTAGAAAGGAATTATATAAATATATTTATATATTTACTGAATGCATCGTATTATTTCAAATTAATAAAAAAAATTGTCAAACATTCAATAATTATATAATTAATTTAATTCAGCTTAAGCATGTTTTGAAAAAGTAATAATAGATGTAAAAAATTAAGTAATGTATATCTTAATGTTTATTTTAATTTTCTCTATCAATTCCCTTTACTATAAATATATATTTTTGAATTTCTGCGTTTTATTTTTGTTTCTTCATAAATTTAAATACTATTTCATTATTTAAAACAAATATTCTTGATTAGGAATTTTTACACTCTTTCATTTTATCATCTATAATGAATAAAATGTAGTCCTGTTCGGGTAAGATACATTTCGCATCGACTTTTAAATGATATTCTGAAGATTTAAATGATAAGTTCAAAATAAATTTTTAAAGGAATTGACTCAAGCCTAATTAAAACAAAAAAACTGGTATATTTAACTATTTTACCTAATTTTTAACAGGGCAATAATTTAAAGTTCATAACAATTAACATACGAGTGATGAATGTTGATAGAAATATTATAAATTAGTTAAAAGTTTTAGCTTTGAATGTTGCAAGCAGTTAAATTATTTTAAAAAGAAAAGTAGTGAAAACATAAATTTGTTTATAAAATATAATGTTATACGAAGTCTCCGCAGCAAAAACGATCATATTATTTTTGATTACGATGCTAATCAATTAAAATTTTCTACTTAATAATGCCGATTGAAGACAAGTAACAATTCACTGAGAATTTAATAATCTAACTTATATAAATATATATAAGTAGAATTCCAGTAAAATACTAATTGGTTCTTGATTATACATATTAAACCCTCTGAAATTCGCAACAAAAATGATTAAGAAAGAAATTTATATGTGATCTCAAATTCTGCAAATATGTGTTTCCTGAGATAAATTATGCCTTGCTTTTGTAGAAATCATTATGGCAAAAGTTAGAATGAATCATTCTCTAGTAATTTGCAAATGTCTTATTTTTTTACTGACAATTTTGTCTCATTTCCTTGAATTACACAATTAATATTTTTTCATTAAGTACTTAAATTAAGTATATTGTCATATGTGTCTAAAGTGCATAGTTTTAAATATTACGGTCAAATTTAGATAAAAAATTTAACAAAAATAAAATAATCTCTCTACACAAATTTGAATTATCAGTGTTAATGACTTCAAATATTAACTGCATTGTTGTGTGTGTGTTGTGTGCTTTTTTTTACTGTTTTTAAGTTTACTAAAATCCATGAGAGAATCTAATATTTAAAGTTTGTTTAATCAATTTTATTTACTTATAAAACGAAATGTGACGTTTTTAATTTCCAATTATATGTTTTAAAATAATTTATTATAACATTTTTAAATAAAATCTTTACAAATACCCTTAATACCATGACTTCCCATGAAAGATTTTGAACAACTTAAATACCCACTTCTGGTGTATTGTGTGTGAGTGAAGACCCAATTCCAGATTTTCTATTTTTTTTTTTAAATTTAATTGTAACTTCGCCTCTAGGTAACGCAGAAAAAAAAGCAAAGTTTGTTTTCAAGGCTAAAACATAGCTTCAACAAACTAAAGTAATGATGAAAAATAAATAGGTAAATAACAATAATATATAAAAGAAAGTGTTATAACCGACTTTGGTAATTTCCACGCGTTGGATACATTAATTATCTATTTCTTATTGCTCTTGTACTTTATACTTTTATACTTATATATATATATATATATATATATATATATATATATATATATATATATATATATTATTGAATATATTTTAATTTAAGAAATGGAAAACATATACCTGCAAAAAATATTCCTAGTAAATTATCTGTTCTACACTAAATTTAATTACTGATGCTAGCAATCTTAGCATTTTTTCCTTCATGTGAAATTTTTGACAAATATTAACAATCTGATACTTTTTGAAATATTTTAAGGATTCTTATTAATTGTTTCCCCCCAATGGAACCTCATAAATCTGACACATATTTCCATAACATTTAAAAGATTCTGAAACTCAAGCGAAGATTGAATGAAAAAAAAAGCATGAGCAGCAATTAAGTAGCTGTGATTGGAATACCGAAATCTCCCTCTAGGGATTCATTTCAGTAAATAAAAGGAAAATTATTTTGTTTCTTTTAAACATAAATACCTTTGTTTTTAATGTGTGCTGTGCTTTTATGCGTTCAGTTCTAATAGAGTGACATTAAAAAAACAATTCGTGATTTAGTAATTTATTTTTAATAATTTATTCATTCGAAGATAAAGCCTTTCAAACTTCTTCATATTTATTTTTAAAAATAAAATGGTAAAATAAAAGGCCTTTAATGAATTTAACTTTTAGATATAGTTCTGAAATTGTATTAGTTTTAAAATTTTTCTTCTACCCGAATTAAAAGTTCCTTGTGGGCTTTTTCCAATTTTAATTTATTCTTTCAAGTGTAAAGACAATTCAACGTTTTATTTTAAATTGTATAAGATGTCAAAATGTATTTGAACATTCATGTTTCTTATAATTTAAGCTATGGTTATAACCATAACTTACATTGCGTATATGATCTTTTCGCAATATTATTTATTCACTATGCCCTTTGTGACATATTTACTATACTCATATGTGCAAGTTACATTCTGGACCATTATATTTTCTATGAATTGAATGACTAAACAAAAAACACAATTTAAATCAATAAACAGATGTACATTCAGGTTGTATTGCTCTTTGAAATGTTACTTTCATTTTTTGTGTGTAAGTATTGAATTATACTTACCAAAATCATCGTTAATATGCGTTTGATTTATTTATTTAATAACAGAGAAACAACAATACTGAAGCTAACAAATAAACAAGTACTACAAAAAAGCTAATTCCTACTTAGGTCAACAAAACAAATTTAATAAATTAATTAATATTTGAAAAGAACTGTAATAACATCAGGTACCATCCACTGCAAGTTTTAAGAAATATATTTGTTCTTCAGTGTTGATGAATAAAAAGTATTTTACTAATGAGATTAAAAATTTGAACAAGATACACATATAAGTATATATATATATATATATGAAGAAAGGCAGCTAATTGTAAAGATCTTACAAAATAATACATAACATGAATTTTTGTAGTGCGTACAAGGAGATACAAATGCAAGACACAAGTGCAAAATAAAAAAAAATCAAGTGATAAAAATATTACTTAAATAGAACAGTGTGTTATGTTCGCATTATTTCTTTCTTCAGATGCTTTGAAGCATTCAATATATGTGTTTTATTTCTAATAAGATACTTCGTCAAAAGACTTTTCAAGTAAGAAGTTTTGTAAGTTATATTTCAAGTTATACATATTTATTAAAATCAAATTTATTGAGTTTTATGAAAACAATTATCCAAATTATTTAAAAAGAAAGAAGCGTTTGATAAGTAAAACTATCAAAACAGTTCTAAATTTACCTAACAATTACCATAGACAAAGTTAGACAAGCGATTGAATTTATTCTACAATTTCCAGATTTAGATGCAGTGAATAAAATATGTTTTTATAAAGAACCCATATATATATATATATATAACAACAAATGCCATATCGTTTGCTCTAAATTTTTTACTTAGTAAATTCAGAATTCCAAACAATCATCGACAATTATTTATTTAATAATAAAAATGTAAAGTACATAAAAACAAAATTCGAAAAGCATTTAACTTAACATAAAGTAATTTCTATCGGGAATGCCTAGATGTTCAGATTGAGATATGCAACAATTTAAACATTAAATTATTTATTCTAAAATTCTTTTGAAATAATATTAAAAAGGTTACATTTAAATTTTTATTAAAGTGTTACTCGCGTGGTCAGTTGTTTTACTAAGTGCTTTGATTTTAATAGTATTTAGATAAGAAGAATATATATACCTCTATAATACTAATATATTTCTTTTAATAAATAAGCTATTGATCTAGTTTTTTTCTCACTTTTTTATACTTCAATTCATGTTTAAGCTACAATCAAATCGAATAATTATTGGACTCAAAATTTTATATCAATCTTAAAATGCTATATTTGTATCCTAAGAACTAGCTGTTTTAGAAAAATATTAAAGGACAATGCTGAAACCCTCAGACGCAAAAAATTTCATAAAAATTCACTGAAATACGCAAAAGAAGGAATAAACAGTTCTTCCGAGTTCAAACTTACGAGTGACTTTTCGGGAGAAACAATTCCCCAGCATAATTTGCGAAATGGTATCCGTGAAACTTTCTAAATGCTTTCTCTACTACACGATTTTTCCATGCGTCAGAAAGCATTAACTACAGCCTCCAAAACAACTCCTTTTGTGATGTTCCATCTGAATAAACTTTCGTTCCCCGAGGAAAAAACTATTGTTAACACTGACGAATAACTCTATAGCGTCTCTTTTAACCTGAGATAGGAGATACGCTTGCATTAAATCCGAATTTATACCGTGGAAATGAACGTGTATATCGCACTTTCTCTCTTCCGAAAACCCACATAGCATTTTCTAGAAATGTAATGCGTAAATCATAGCGTGGGGGAGGAATACACTTTTGAACGGTTTTACTGGAAATAAAGCTGCGAAATTTCAGAAATGTCCCAAATTCACATGTGTCAGCGTCCTTAAAAATGTTGTGATAGCTGTAGGTCTGATATACGGTATGTAGAAGAACTACATTTTTAATATGTATGTTACTTTTTATAATACATTGATAGTAAAAACGTAATTAAGTGTAGCGGTTAAAAGTAAAAACAGAAAATGAAGAATTAACAAGTAACTGTGGAGCTCCTGTTTGAGTGTCCGGAATTATGTGTGTCACAGAAATCGAGAGATGACGAGTGTATTGGTCAATCACACAGTAAGCTGCGTTGTAAAATAAAATTAGATCAAAAAGATAGATTTTTTTTTTACAAAATTCGCAATTTTTTTAATAATGCTTATTTATTTGGTTAACATAAATACATATACATATTGCTCGAAAAACTCAAAAAAGAAAAATAATTAAATGTATATAAAGCTTACAATTAAAAAAACGGTAATAATCAGCCTTGCCTAAAAATATTATTATAGTACATAAATAAAGAACTTATATGATGTTTCAACCGCTGTATATGGAGACGTATGGGTTCATCTTAAATTTGTCACACATTATTTTATTTATTTGCTTTGTGCATGGTCTGGATTCAAAATATTATAAACTTGAAATTTGAGAATGTGTTTCGTTTTTGTCAAAAAATACGATTCAAATAGCCAAAACTCGCTGTTTTTTTAACATGTGAGTATATTCGTCAATACACAAAATCCTGCAAAGCTCTCCATGACGAGTATACTCGTCCATCAGAGTTAACCAGTTAATATACATAAAGAATTGATTATATGTGTATTAAACATAATTTACAGACCACGAATTTGTATTTTAAATATTTATTAATTATCAAAGTAAATTTGAAAAAAATAAGTAAATATGAAATGAGAAGGAATTAAATGTTTTTGGAAACGAAAAATGATGTTTCATACGCATGGTATTGAGCTTAAGTTCAATGTTTAGAAAACTGGTGCAAGGAGTACTAAAATACTTTGAACTATATCATGGCTTTTCTTATATAATAATAGTTACATATATTATTATATGCATCCATTGAATTAAGAAAACTCCAAATCAAAAGGCAATTTTGTAAATTGTATCTTCAACAAGGTAAGATCAATGAATCTTGCATAATTGTATTCTCAACAAAAATAAATTAATTGTCTGTGAAGAGTATATAAAAGCTTATTTCTATACCTAAATCTTGTTATCTGATCCAGACAAAGTATCTTTCCCAAAGTAAACATGCTCTTTGTTGCCGATTAAATTACAAAACACACAAAGTATCGTTTCATATAGAAACTTTCATCATAAAGAACATATATAATGCAGTAGCAAAAGTTTTGGTCAATCGTGTGCAAAAATAATTAAAGATTTCATTTATGGCAGAATTCTTCCTTCGAGCCAAAAATACTTGAAAGTGATATGGTTCAAGTACCTCAAACTGTGAATATATTGTGATGGGTATGTTTGAAGAAAAAAAATGTTTAGATTAAAGTTAATTTCAGTGTTCATTTAATATTCAGACGGCTAACAACATGAGCATGTGATAATGCCATTTTTCCATGTATCTGAATGTCAGTCACCATAAAAAACAGGATAAACGATATGAACTTCTTAGACTTTATTAAAACTATCTTAAAAACAACATCATATAACATCATTAATCATCATCATATCATATAACATCATTAATCTTATAAAATCCCATTCAGATTATTATAACGTGGGATTTCTTGCAGTTACCTCCGAGTTATTCATAAAAGCCCTCGTGCAGTTGAACAGTGCGACGTTAATATTCACTCATTTACCGGAATTATACACAAGTGCCCAAATACCTTTAAAAAAAGATGAAATTTCTTCATGTAGTTTTACTAAACTTTTCGCATCGTATCTAATAAACAATATTCTGCCCCTATATACTGATTATTTAATGGAAAACAATGAAGAAACTCTCTCTCATTGTACCTTTAAAATGTGTATTATAAAATTAAAAAGTCCAATAAGAGCAATAATCAATGTACAATATGTTTTACAATCTAAAAATATATTTGTAAAACGTGGGATAACGTGTTGTAATCAGAAAATACTTTGATTTCTTTTTTTAAAGTCGTAATCTAAAGTAACACGAGGTATAACGGACCACGTAATTTTGAACTTTGATCAAATGACGAGGACGATATCTCTGAATTAGCCCTCTACTCTCCGAACTTCCAAACCATGCTCAGATTTAATACGCGTTGAGTTTTCTACATAGCTGATTATAGTTAGAGATTGTCTATTGTTTCAATTATGTATGCTATAATATACATTGTTGTACTTTAATTTATTTTTAGATTTAAAAGCTGTGTGAAAATTTGAAGTGTTAAACAACAGTTCTCAGTTATTATATTGGACTCGTTACATTATTACAGTTTAACTACACTCATCTTCCTTAATGAAAACATCTCTTTCCTTTATAATATCTTATTTTAATTTCGTATATAGATAGTTCATGTTTTTTTTTAATTTATTATTTTTTCAATACTTAAGATTAATTTTTTGATAGAAGATTATATAATATTTTAAAATATATTAATAAGTGTCACTCTCATTCTGAGCAATCCACACTTTACATGTTTTAAAAAAATAGATATTTGGCTTGTTTTATAAATAAATATTAATCATAATGTGACCTATTTAAATCCCTAAGGAAAAGTTAATTATAATGTTTTTTAAATACATAGCTAAGTCATTTTAAAATTCTTTTTTAATAATTTATATAATATTAAATAAACAATGCTTGCAAAACTTACCTAATTCTGAAAATATTCCATACAGTTTGATTTGCATTTTGGGATAATGAAAATTCTTTAATAATTAATAGTACAAAGCAAACGCAAAGTAGTGAACAAAAAATTGGAAATTCACAACATTTTTAATTATTCTTTTGCATTGCATGGGTTTGAAAAAAGCTACTTGCTTTTTGCTAAAGATATTTTAAATATAAATACAAAGATAACGATTTAAACTATTAATAAGAATTAAGAAATGAATAAAAAAATTTTCATAATTTTCATAAAAAAATTTTCATCATTAGATGGCAGTTTTAAACAGGAAGTTATTTATGTATTCATAAATTTAAACATTAAGCATCAATATATATAATGTGTAACGTATTTTTATGTGAATACATTTCAATTACTTTAAAAATACATTGCCTAAATACAAACATTTTATACAATTATAACGAAAGAAAAAAAATTTCAAAAAAATGTTCTATTTTTATGGCAAATGTTTTGCTACAAAAACTAATATTTATAAGGAAGCAAATTGTTCTCTACTTTCTATTCGGAACTTTCTTTTGCTTTTTAAATAATATTTTTTGGTAATATTTTGTTCAAAAATTTTAAGTTATGTTCTACTTGCAATTTAGTATAATTATATGATTCACAATGTTTGGCAATTTATAAAGGCCAAAAGGCTTATAGATTTGCGACTTGGAGTTCCACTGAGTAAAAAATGTCTCACATAAATTACCATTGCTTGACAAACCGAAAATATGTGCACATAGTAAACTATATATATCAGATGTCCTTGTGTTGAAGAAACAAATATATAATGCATTTCATTTTTTATTAAACGCTTTTCTTAAATATACTACACTTTTTTCATATTTTTTGTGATAAATGCCATCGATAATTAATGACCTAAACCTTTGTTAGTCAATACAGGTAAATATTAAAATTTTATATCAAATATATATCTCATGAACATTATACTAATGAATCCACAATCATATTCCAGTATTTTACATGATATAAAAACTCATAAGACTCCATCAAAAAGTACTTTGGAAACTTTATATCAATACTTTATATTTACAATTATTTCTTGCAAAGTTAATCATTCTAAATATGATATTCTTCTTTAAGAGTGCAAATATTTTTTTTCTCTTCTGTTATTAAAGATAGAAATTTAAATAAGATGATCTATGTTTGTAGACATTTTATAGATAATATTTTCTTTCGAATATATTTAATTCAGGAAGTAACAAAACCTAAACTTATATAGTCAAATTATTTCGACATTTATCATTCTAGTAGTAGCAAAAGTTCAAAGAAATATTTCAAAGTAAATACAAATATATTATGAAATTTAAAACATGGTGTATAAATAGATACTTAGTAACTAGTTAAATACCGTAGTATATTTCCATGTGTATGTATATTGCTTTTATGAATCTGTGTATTCTAAATATATTTCTATTAAACACTCGTATATTAATGAACTGATGATTGAATCAGAAATTTTTTAGAATTTAAAGTGTATTTTCAATTTTACACTCAAATACCGAATTAAAATTCTTGCGAGGTTCTATCGTAAAGATGTACGATTGTACGTTAATACATTATCATTAATCATTCAGATGACTTTTAAAAATGTGTGTGGGGGGAGCTGTGATAATTTAAATTTTAATTTCTGTAACCTTATGATTCCGCATTCATAACATTCCAAATTTCACTAAAGCACGTTCTCACATTTATTTCGAAGGAATTCTGCGAGAATTATACTCCTTATCTTCTATTAATCTAATAATTATAAATTAAACTTCTTACAAATCTTTAATGAAAGCTGTCAAGAACTTTCACCCGCTGAAGTGAGAGGGTTCACTAAAGGATGAGGTTCTTTCTTAAAACAAACACTTTATTAAGATAATCTAATCACTACCTAAATTCTGCCTAAACTACAGGAGCATGTAAAAATAAACACTAATTTAAATATCTAGAACATAAATTTCATATTTATCATGAATAGTAGTCCGCAGCAATAATGATTCACATCATTTCCAGGCAAACTGCGGCAATCTTTACTATTAACTTCTTTAACTTTGTAATCTTCCTAGGAAAACAATCATCATCCCTTCTTTTTAATTCAATTTTTACTTGATTTTAAATAATACCATTAATTAACATAAATAGTGGTTTATTTATAGAAAGGAGATTTTATAATCATATAATAAAAAATAGGATTAAAAAAGCGCAAATAGATCCCGTTACAAGGTTAATTAAAATTAATAAGAACATTGCAATTTAAATGCCTCTTTAACTTTGAAAGTCTATATTTATTTCAAATCAATGACTTTATATGTTTCACTTTACCAATGAGTATCAAGAAAATACTCCCAAATGTAATAAATTATATTTTCTTAGTCACTAGCATGGCTGGAGCAGTTATTAGCTAGACGCTAATGCTTGCGGCATGTCACCATTAAAATAGCGCAACTCTCAGCACGTTATCAAAATTTGTCGAAGTCACACGGTTTTATTGAACTATGAACTGCTTCAGCTGTGAAAATGTTTTCAATTTAGTGAAACCTTGATGAGACACCATATACAGATTCTAATGATACGAGATAAAACTTTAAAAACAAAATAAATGCCAGGAAATAAAATGGAGTTTTTATTCCTCTCACTGAACATAATTGTTGTCGGAAACTATTTACTAAATAGGCGGGGAAATGTTGAAGGGATACCGGAGATAAATTCTTGCTAATATTATTTTTTGTGATTTTTACCCATTGCAAAATGTTTCAAAATGTTTCTTCTTTAATTAAAAGGACTTAAATTAAGAACGGTAATTAAAAACTAATTTGTTTCCAGCTTGCTTTTCTACTTCTTTTTCCGGATGGTATTAATATTACTTTTGCTATTTCAATTTCGTGCAATTTTTCAATGTGCTATATTTTATAACTGGATGACGTAACAACATATATATAGAGAGTTACGATCTATATATATCCATTTTCCTTTCTTTCACCTATCAATTTTTTCTATAGCCTAATGCAGCATACATTTTAATATTCATTTCCCTTACCATTTTCTATATTAGAAGCAATCAGGGTCATCTATACATTTTTTCTATGCACAACTCTCGGATATCTTCTAAAGCAGTATCTTCACTACAACCACTCTTTATGATTTGAAATTTTCAGTCTTATTAAATTAATACACCGTTAACCACTGAGAATTCGTTAACGTTCGTACTGATACTTTTAATTAATGTTTAATTCAATGAGATGATGACGAGCTGTAAGTTGTGCCTCATGTTCATCATTTTTTGCTTTGTCAAAGCAGTCTTGGTGCTTAATTATGGCCACTTGTATGAAGTGTGTAGAAAAATAATTCTAAAATTCGCTTACAAACAATATTGCCTGTATTGAACAGCTCAATACGTACACTTTCTATTCTAAGTTCTACTTTTACGGTGTCATTTAAATAAATACTGGAAGTACTATTTCTTAATAAGGCTCATGAATATGTAAGTAATATATTTTTAAATTAATTGCTGCTAATGGATAAACAAACATTACTTTTAAAATTTCATACTGATCTGTTCCTTTTACAAACGGGATGTACATTCTACTTCCTATTATATCTGTAGGGAAACACCTTCTTCAAATAAAATGCCCTGAAGAATTCCGCATTCACTAATGTCTGAAATACGACTTTAGTAACAAAAAAGGGATGTCTCTTTCTGATTATATTGTGTTTTATTTAATTTCCTGTTATCAATGTACTAACACATCATTCCATCTTTCGTTTTGCACATCCCAACAATTCATGAAATATCAGAACAACTCTGTTCTATTGCCCCCTGCGCTAACTAATTAAGCAATGTGTCTTCCTAATTCCCTTATCTTAATAAAATATAGCCTTCATGACTTTTGACAAATTGGTTTTTCATCAGACAAGAATGTTTTAATTTTAAAGCATTAATTTCTGTTTTATATTTGGTGAAAACACTTCTCTATAAATATGCATATACTTCACTCTTCCTTTTGGTATCTGAAAAATGTTACATTTCTTAGCAAGAGTTTTGGTGCGCTTCCGACATTTGCAGAAAAATCAAATAAAGCAAAACCATGCTTTTTTCTGAATCAACTGAACACGTTGACTCATTCTCATTTTCTCCTATTTTGTGTCCTGAAGTAACTGGGTTATGTAATTTTTCTTTCGATCTTACTTCGTTTGGTTAGAATTCCAAAAGCTTGCAGACTCCCAGGGGCAATATTAAATAAGTGAATAGCTCAGGACAACTTCACGGGTTGACAGTAATAAAAATTTGTATCAGTGCTTATTGTTAAGGGGAGTTGGAAACCTGTCTCTTTCTCTATACTGACAATGTTAAATTGGCTGTTTTCGATGTACCTTTTCTCAAAATCTGTTTTATGTACAAGCTCGAAATTTTTCATACTATTAAAGTACTCCTTTCTCATTATACTAAAATGAGCTTTTAGCTAATTTTGAATTTTTTAACAAATTATGAAATATTTTATCAAATATTGCGAAATTTGACCCATTTTTTACTTAAAAAAATTGTAAAAAATAATTTTTTGAGTTTTTTACAAAAATCTCATTTTAGTATATATTAGACATCATTATAAATAATTCATAAAAAATTTACATACCTGTGAACAGTAGTTTCTCAGAAAAGGTACATCGCACATTAAAATTTACATTTTGAGATAAATTGATTTTAATGTATACAGTGAGACTTCTAATCGACTAGGAAATAAAAAAAATAAAAGGCTTAATTTAAAATAAAAGATACATGTTTTGGTTTATATTAGTGGTTACACTTTTAAGCAAAAACAAAGCAATTTGTTTACAATTTTCGCCATTAAAATGGGCGTGGCCCAATTTCAACGATTATTTAAAAATACGTTTTAAGGGCTAATAAATACCCTAGAGGTTAAACTAAGGTGTTTTTAGAAAGGTTAAAATCTATACAGTTTGAAAATGTAAAAATCTCAAATTGTCAAAAAAATAAGATTTTAGCTTTCCAACACTCCTTAATATCCACCCATCAATGAGATGGTCAATTTTGACTCGTTAACTATTCTTCACTTCCAAAAAAGAATAATTTGAGAATGCAGTGGGTTTTTTATTTGAAAAGTATTTATGAATTACCGAAATCGCACTGATGTCTTCATTAATAAAATATAATCAATACGATCATTTACGTACTGCAGTTCTTTGAACAAATAATCATTTTGATTAAGCAAAAAAGTTTCAGTTTAATTGTCAAATAATCCTTTACTTCTATCTTTGTTTTCCAGTTTTAGCTTTCCGCACAATTTTTTGCAAAATACAGCTGACCAAATAAATAATGAGAGAGAAATTGCTTAAATTTTATTTTCATTTTCTCCAGGACTGATTTCCACACAATATATGAGAGTGGTTTTTATAGCAAGTGCATCCTTTCGTTTTAAAATTGTAACTAAACACACTGACCAATGAATGAGAAATCTTTAAAATTTGCGTTTGAATGAGTTCTGTGAATGAAGTATGTAGGTTTCGCGATGTTAGAAGGGAAGTGAAAGTAAAGTTTGAAACTTTTTTCCACGTTGAATGAAGCAAAATGGGAAATACGACAGATTTTTTACACTTTCAAGAATAACTTATTTTTTCTGCTCGTTTAGCAGGAGTCTCGATTTCGAATATTGAATATCTGACTGGCTTTTCAAAAACAGCCATATTAAAAATTTTTAAATGTTGGAATTATAATTCACAAACTTTCTTTAGAAGACGTAACTGTGCTTCGAACACAGTTTTATAAGAGCATGATCGACGTAATCTACAACGAATTGCACAGCATAAAGTGGACTCTACAGTATTTCAAATGGCAAAAATCATCAATAAAGACTCTTTCCACCACATTTCAGTTTGATCCATGCGCAGAGAATTGCAGAGGATATGAATGCATAGTTGGACACTTTGTTTTGCCCGAAAATTCGTTTGCAATGGTGAAGGAAAACAAGACACTGGATTTAAAAATGGGTAATGTGGGGTTGTGGACGAATCACAATACACATTATTTTGCACTGTATTGGTCTCTGACTGAAAGCAGCATGTTTCCGCGCAGCGTCATATTTTTAGGAGAGTTAATTTTCAACATTCTAAATACAGCTATTCAACGTGTCATCTATTATTTTTCAAGCCCCTGAAAAGTAATGGCTTCACGCTTCTTATTTAAACCAGTTTGGACCGGATGGAAGCATTTTTCAGCCAGCTGCAGACATGCAAACTTCGCATTTTCATGATTTTTTCTTACTGAATTTCATTGTAATTGTACGAAAAGATTTTAAAGGTAAGTTTAAATATTTTTTCAGAGTTTATACTTCAGATATTTTATCAACAGATATCTTATAACGTTTTAAAATTATTTTTACTTTTAGGACGCTGGGTATAGAGGCGGATTCGTTTAATTTTCTGATATTTAGTTTATTTCATAGGTGTTCAAGATGTCACGGAAAAAAAAGTTTTTAAAACTGCCGAGGAAGCTGTAAAATATCTACTTTTCGAGGAATTAGAATTCGAAATGATTGCTTTGCCACCTGAAGTAGACGAATTAACATATGAAGACGGTTTTGATGACACAGCATCTCTTGACCCATCTGTAAGAAACGTTGCAGGTAGTATTAAAATTGCTGTACCTTTTGAAAACCATGATGATCATAGAGAAACAGATTTATCAAACAAAAGCAAAAAAAAAAAACGAAGTTGCTCGGAATCAGGATCAAATACACGTAAGAAAGGTAAAAAATAGTTAATTGCAAATTGTAAAAAAGGTTCCGCCAAATTATAATTTTTCTGATGAAAGTAATGCCTCAAAAATAAAGGATGGAACAGCTGTAAGCACTTTAGAGGGTCTATCGTCCGTAGAAGTGTTTGAAGAATTTTTGTCTCCGACATATTTGGAGCATATTTTAAGAGACAGAAAAATATGCCAAACAAAGGACAAACAAACCAGATTTTTCCTTAATAACTGAATAATTAAAAACATTTATCGGTTTTTTAAAAATTTTCTCTGGATATTATTAGCTATCAAGTGAACGTGACTATTGGTAATATAATTGGTAAAACAGAAAAACAAAGATGTCAAATGCAAAATTGTTCGGGAAAACCTCTTACATTGTGCATGAAATGTAATGCAACACTTTGCACAAACTGTTTTCCAAATTACCATAAATAGTGACCATATGTTTAAATTTAGTAAAAAATATCAAATTTATTTGTGTTTATTTTATTTTGCATAAATCATAAAAGTCCAATTGCTTGGGAACAGAAACGTAATATGTAACTAAAAACAAAGGGGAAGTACTATGTGTTCAAAAACTTTCATATCCGCCCAGCGTCCTATTTATAGGACAGTAACTAACTCGGGTAAAAAATTAATGGTGCGGAATTTTATTGGATACTCTATTTTTATTAAGTGTTTAGAACATAATTTTAAAAGTTTTTAACAAAATTTCAATTGTAAGTTAAGTTGGGCGTTAACGGGTTAATTTGCTTAACAGGTGAGGGATGTCTTCTTTGCCATAGCAACATGAAAATGTATATACAATTGACTAGTTAAGTATAATAAAATAAGAGTGCCAAACACATGATTAATGGTGATATTCTTGTTCTTAGTCTGCAATAGGACTAAGTACTCTCATAAATCTAAAAAAATCGAAAAAAAATTACTTTTAATATAAAATTATGAAATAAAAATATTTCATTATTTATTTATATTTCTTTATTGAGAGAAAGTGAGGGAGATTGTAAAAACGTATATTTGAAACAAAAATACGAAATATTGTTAACAACTTAAAAAAAGTTAAAGACTTTACACACAAACAATAAATATTTTAATATTTACCGTTGATCCACGTATCCCAAAGTAAACACAACATTGTCCATCTAAAAACATCATCGATAAGTAATATTTATGGTGCTTTTGTCCAACCAATCGCTGCGAAGTGTTATCTGTCGTTTGGAGTGATGGCATAAAAAAATAATTCACAAATTTCCAAATTTTTTCTACCTCACTTGAGCATTAGAATGCTAAATTAAGCCTAAGAAATAAGCTTCTCGAAAGTTAGGTGGGGCTAAAGAAATGAGCATGTTTATATTTTATCAAGATAAGTACCTTTTTTTAAGTACTCGACTTTAAAACACATTAATTCAATACATTAATTGGGCGTTTTTTTTTTTTTTTTTAAATTAGGCTTAGTAATAGGTTTCACAATAACGTTAAAATTATCCAAGTGTAAAATTACTGCTATTTTTTTAAAAAATGTGTTTATTGAAAGTAAAGCAGATAAAATCAAATAAAATCACAAATTATTGTTAATTTTACAAAAAAAAAAAAAAAAAAAAATATGTGCTTTTAAATTTTTGTAACAACAATAAATATTTTGAAATTATAGATTTTAAATTACTTTGTTTAATCTCTTACCACTTCATTTCCTAAGCGTTTCTCATTTAGAACATAACATTTCGACACTGAAAAGTTGAATTATTACAAAAGTTTGTGAAATTTTTCCCTTTTTCAAAACTTTGTTCAATGCAAGAGTAGAATCAATTCCTTAATGCTCACATTTATTTTATTTGCATTTTACTCGGTGAGGAAAATAGAATTAGTTATATATAAAAATGTATAGAATAAGTCATATGGTTATCAAAAAAAGGAAAAATCTTTTTTGGCTAATATTATAGATATAAATTACTTTTAAATTATATCTAATATTTTCGAAATAATTTTTCTTGTTATTTTCACGACAAATTTAACCGAGAACAAGTTAGATAATACTAGAAAGTAGATTATTTTTATTCTGAAGTTGTTTTATTTAAGTTTTAACAGTTTATTATCTTAGTGGGTGAAAAAACGAAACGTATTATGTTTTAAATGATACGCTATAAACGGATTGGTGGAATATTTTATGCCTGTTACCCTTTCTTAATTTATAGCACACGTTTGTTAGCAGTTTAACTATTAATCTTCGTTATTTCTGTCCAGTGAAACAGAGATTTAATACAAATATATGTGTATAATCATTTTATTTGTTTAAGGCTGCCTTGGGGTAATTGTACGAGAGTTTGAATTAAACTTGAATGAAGAATTTGCGTGAAAATTACAACATTGTATAATTCATATATCTGTTTATAATATAGTCTTTTGAAAGAAAATTCTCAAAATATTCCACAAATAATTAATTTAACATATTAATATGTAAAAATATGTCTCATGTAACATGAAATAGAACAAAAATGCGAAATACTTTTTGTATTAGAAAAATTGATCCAACTCAGAATAAACAGAGTAATATAATGAAAAATGTTGATTTTCTATTGGATAGTAAAGATAGAATATAATATTAGAGTTGAAGTATACTTTTTTTATCCGAAAACTTCTTTCAAATATGGTCGCTATTCTGCAATGGTACGCCTAAGACGGCCTTAACAATTATCGTAAGAGGCAGTGTGAAATATTTGTTTAGGTACAGTAACTCTCTTAAGAGAGAAAACTATATAAATCTCTAAAGAGAACAATTGGAATAGTTTGGGTAAACGCAGGTCTTCTTTTCTTAGAGATTAATTCTAAATTTCGTTAATTGTAAAGAATATGATTTCCAGAAAGGATCAGGATGATTTATATGGATGGATATACTTTGAAATCCTAATTTCCAATATAAATGAGTTTTGTGCTCCGAATTATATTAATTCTTGTAAGATATTGTCTCTTATTCCTGTTTTGATGAGCTGTAAAGGTATAAATATAGAAAAAAACATAACTTAGAGTACTTCTAAGTTGTTGTGTTTGAGATTGATAGGAGCAATTAAAGGACAGACGTTTATCATGTGATACTTTATTCCAATGATTTAGCAAATCGTTCTGTACCCCCCAAGATGTGATAAGAGCCTAGTCTTATTTTAAGCGTCAATCAGGATAGTATGCCGTTACAGTTAGAGTTAATATCTTTATGTGGGATTTGGAGCAACAAAGACTATTATCCCAGAGTGTGCCATTCATTCACGTGTTTCAAGTTTGCCAGCCGAGTTTGAAATCAAATTACTTATGCAGGAGGTGGGTTGAGTTTTTCTGGAAAGGAATTTTACCGCAACAGACATACAAAGGACTGGAGATTCATCACATATACATGTTTTACATTTACATTTAAGTAATGAAATATTGGTTAATAAACGGAATTAACTAGTGTTTTCAGAATAACTAAAATAGTTATGTTCATTTAAGTTGCATCTAATCTATAAACCAATTTTATAATGCATCATATTTAATTCATAATTCTCATAATTTTTATGAAATTTAGCATCACTATCATTTTTGCTTTTTCAAAATTATCAAAATATAACATTAAAATCAGTTAACAGAAAAATAATTCCTCACTTAAAATAAAATTTTAAAATCATGTACAAGTAAAATGTAAAGTGTAATTGCCCATTTCATAATAATCACAGTTTTTACTTCAAAAGCACACAAAAATATATATATTATCAAACTTTTCTTTACATTAGTTGACTTCCACGGATAAGGGGAAGTCAACTAACTATATATATATATATATATATATATATATATATATATATATATATATATATATGACAGGCCCCAGGCCTGCTGGTAAAAATAAAGAGGGCATCATCTTCACAATATTCCTTTATTACGCTTTCATCATATATGATCTAACATGGCGGACCTTTTGCCGCGCAACCGGGCGTTACCAAATACAACATTGCAGCGAGGAGACACCAGCCAAGTCCTTCCTAGTATGCGTTCGCCTTCGTCAGCGCTCGTTGCTCCTTTTAACAGGCTTGTTTACTCACAAATCCTTACGCGATGGTAAAGAGTTCGCTCTATTTTCATTTATTACTTCCTTAATTTTGAACTTAAACTTTTCAAACCTGACAAATTTCCCCTCCGCTGAAGTCTGGCACAGCCAGATTGGCCAATTCTGACTGGCAAGTCCCCAGGGAAAAAATTATATTTCAATGATATCAAATTCCCCAAATGAAATAAAAATCTAGAAGATATAATAATTGTGTAAAAGAGTGGGCTGGTGAATCCTGACATGTACAAAAAAAAAATAGCAATAATGAATAACAAAGTATCAAAAATTTGGTATAAAACTTTGTGTTACATAGAATTGTTTTCTGAAAAATATCACACATCTAATACTTCCACTATGACTATAATAATAATGAGGTTAATAAAAAACAACATAAGATAAAGATAATTCACATTGGACATTCAAAAAATATAATAGTACTAAACAACATAACATAAGATCAAGTGAAATTCTCACTAAATGTGCACCAATAGTAAACAATGTTAATAAAGTGATAAATGTTGAAAAGTTATAAGTACTTAAAAATGGTATTGAATGTTGGAATAATGAGTACATAAATACATACAAAGAATAGATATAAAATAAGTAATAGCAAAATGAGTTTAGGAATAATGGTAAAGTAAATACATAAAAAGAAGAGATATAAAATAAGTAACAGCAAAATGAGTTTAGGAGTAATGGTAAAGTAAATACATACAAAAATAGATATAACATAAGTAACAGCAAAATGAGTTTAGGAGCTCCCAAAAAAGAAAAGATTACATAACTATAACACAGAAATTTATCAAAATAAACACAGCATCAACATTATATCAAAATATCACTAGAAATATAAAATGCAAAAAAAAATAAGGGTATTTCAGATATATCAGAAGTACAGGTAAAAGTTCAATCAATGTAATGTTTCACAGTCCTGTCTTGGAAAAATCATAGTTCAATGTTCCTCATCCAATTATTGTTTATCGCACAGTTCTTTTTTGTTTATTATTAGAATCTCTACTCAATCAACTCATTTCAAAAACATACAACCATAATAAAATCTTCATAACATCACATACACTATATTTTAACTTTCAGAATATACTCTGATCACAAATAATCACAATGAAATTACTCTAACACAATGTATCGTAAAATGACCTCATCACAATGCTTTCATACACAGTCCATAATTCAGTTATTTTTTTTTTTTTAAAAATAGTCTTCAATAATGTGTTCATTATGAATAAAGATACAATACAAATTCAATTACATTTTGATTTTCATAATGTAAACAAGTCTTAAATTCAAATTTTAGACACAACTTTTATTATTATTTTTTTAAAATAACAATGCACTTCTTCTAAAATCACAATGCACTTCTTCCTAAAATTACAATGTACTTCTTTTCCCCAAAGTTTGAGAAAACAAACTCTATAACAAATATAAATAAGAATTTAGCATAATTGGAAATTGGATTTTGAATGAAATGGTTTTAATCTTGTAGAATGAACATCTGTTAATTTTCCTGTATATTGATTTGGTTTATCTATTTCATAAGTAACATTTGAGAGTTTCCTGACAACTTTAAAAGGACCATTATAAGGAGATTGAAGTTTACTTGAATTAGGGTATGAGAAATTTTGATATAAGACTAAATCTCCAACTTTAAATTTTGCATCAACATAATGTTTATCATACCTTTGTTTATTTATCTTATGATGCTTAATTGTTCTGTTTACTGCAATTTGTCTAGCTTGTTGTATAGGTGGATAGTTTAATTTTACTTGATTAGGTAATGGCGAATCATATGGCAAAGTTCCAAACATTAAATATGCAGGTGGAAAGCCAGTAACATCATGTGGCGAGTTATTGTATTCATATGTAACTTGTTCTAATAATTTTGTCCAAGGAGTTTTTGTAGTTGAATTGACTTTACATCTTAATTTTGCTACTAATGTCTGATTAACTCTTTCATTCTTTCCATTGCATTGTGGTCTATTTGCTGAAGTTAGTAATTGTCTAATATTATGATGTTTTAAGAATTTCTTAAATTTAGATGAAGTGAATGCAGCATTTCTATCACTTAAAAGTTGTTTTGGGCATTGAATTGAAAATTTGTTTTAAGCAATTTGTATAAGTTTCAGAAGTGACACTTTTGGATGGAAATGTCCAAGCATATCTGGTAGCATGATCCAGAACAATATGCAGGTATTTCTTTTGTGAATTATGATAATTAAATCCTCCTACAGTGTCTAGTGAAATCATTTCAAATGGTTCTTCTGCTACAGGAACTTCTTGCAATAATCCATACTTTTTTGTGTAGACTTTTTATTCAATTGACATGTTTCACAACATTTAACAAAATTTGAAATGTCTAATATAATGTCTTTCCAGTAGTAAATTGGGGAAATTAATTTTAACATCTTTTTTTTTTTTACACCTGGGTGACCAAATTGTTCATGTGCAGTTGTAATTAATTTTTCTCTCAAAGATAACGGTACTACAATTTTAATTAAATTCTTTTTCTTAACTGTTAATACATCATTAATTTTTATATATTTTGGATCATTAATGTTCTCTGAATTTTGGTATTTAATAATTTCATCAGTATTTAAAAAATGACAAATGGGTGATATATAATGGCATACAGGGTTCCTCGACAACATGTCTGCTTCAACATTTAATTTACCTTTTATATAAACTATCGAATATTCATACATATTACATCTATCTACAAAATTGCATGTCTACCTACACAAGAAAATGAATGTGCGTGTACAACAAAAACATTTTATAATTAAGATAACATAAAAAAAAATCATTTATTTTGATCAAATATTTTTCAATTTGAAAGATAAAAAAAATGTGACAAATATCAAATAAAAAATTTTAATGAAAGTTATATTCTATAACTACCTTATGTTTTCAAATGTTATTCAAAACATATCTACAACATTAATTATCACTTAATATATCAAAAAAAAAAATTGTAAATATACAGATTTATAAAAATATATGTGCATAAGAATTCAAACATCGGAAAAAATTGATACACACCTGCAAGAATTATACATCATTTCTCATCAAAAATTATTTCTTTCATATTTTGGAATATTTAGATGATTCCAAGTCTTGACTTAGAGACTAATCAATGATAAGTTCAGTATCTTCTAAATCAGAAAATGTTTATTCATTTCTTCGATAAACTTATCTACTTTTGTCACAGGACGTGTCTTTTTCTGTTCACCTTTAAACTTTCTCTTAAGCCCCCAACGTTTTATCTGGTTAGGAGATGAAAAAGGGTAAATTTCTCTGGTGATGAAAAGAATTCCTCATCATCATCCCACTCAAATTTTGCTTTTTTCCATTGTTCGTCTTTTTGATATTCCAAACATTGTTTATCAAAACATTCAAGAAAACTCTCCAAACTACTAAACTTATTAAGATCAAATTCAGGAAAAAAGTTTCCCTGGATGTGTTGACTGGTGACTCCTGCCGGAAAGAGTCGTCTTCCATGGTAGTATCGTTTTCAATGCAGTCGCTCGTTCGAAAAAAAAATTGTTGAAGTTAATTCGTTTGGTTTCCTCGCGTATTTTGCAGTTCGTTAATTCATCCTACCGGCTCTTGACAGGCCCCAGGCCTGCTGGTAAAATAAAGAGGGCATCATCTTCACAATATTCCTTTATTACGCTTTCATCATATATGATCTAACATGGCGGACCTTTTGCCGCGCAACCGGGCGTTACCAAATACAACATTGCAGCGAGGAGACACCAGCCAAGTCCTTCCTAGTATGCGTTCGCCTTCGTCAGCGCTCGTTGCTCCTTTAACAGGCTTGTTTACTCACAAATCCTTACGCGATGGTAAAGAGTTCGCTCTATTTTCATTTATTACTTCCTTAATTTTGAACTTAAACTTTTCAAACCTGACATATATATTATATATTTATATATATATATAATATATATATATATATATGTATATATATATATTATATATATATATATATATATATATATATATATATATATATATAAATGTAATAATCCCCAGTCTGTAATAGCTCTTGATTTATTTATTGTCCAGTCCTTCAGGACAACCATTTAACTGTTTTCATTAGTTACCTGTCTAGCGATGACTTCTGAAACTACATCCACCCACCTCCCAAATAAAGTGATTTCCCTCTTGGTATAAAAGCGAGACCCGTAAAAAAAATCCCGCTCTATTCTCTCTTATGTCTATGTCTTTAACCCTCCAATTGGACAGCACGGATTTTCCGCCCTACTAGAGAAGCTTCGAAAACGGACGACACTGAATTTTTCGTAAGGCCGGGGATTCACCAAAAATGAACCAAACAGATTTTTTCCCTTTCAAGTAATGTGTTCAAAACCGGTAAGGTCGTATATTTCCGAATTCTTTTCCCCCTTTAAAGGTTTACGAGCTTGAAAGAAAATTAGAGACGGTCGGGGGACACAATGGTCATTGAGGGGAAGTTTTATGGCTCATGGGGAGACCGGTTCCTGTGGCAATCGTAAAATCTGCGATGAATTTCTTTAATCCCTAAAGTGTACACAAAAATAGCAAGTCAACAAGTTGAGAATTCTCATTTTTCTCTTTACCTTAAAATTCTCAAATGGAATTAAGTTTTTATAATGTATGTCTAAATTTTAAAAAAAAATATCTGTAGTATTTAAATTCAAATTATATATTAAAACATTGAGGATAATTTACTGTTTCATTTTTTTCTTATTTTAATCAATACTTTTAGGGATTTTTTAAAAAATGATTATTTTGTTATGTGTCAAAAAATAAAAAAAAAAGGTTCAAAATTTAAAATCTTTTAAAATTTTGGACACTTCTAAACACGAATAATTTTTAAGCTTCTGTATTACATTTTTTGCAAAAAAATTTTATGCATTGTTCAAAAAAAACCCTATTTAAATCTTTTAGTTTTCATAATTTTAAAGCCAGATATTCAGGGCATCTTACATGGAATCCCTTGTTTTGTATTGTTCAGATAACAAATTATATTTGAATTTTGAATGTCTGAACATTAATTTCAATCAAAGAGAACTTTAACTTCAAGTTTATATTTTTAACTTGAATCTTCAAATAAAGAGTATTTAAAAGCATTTGGACAAATTTACAGTTAACATTTGTGCAAATAAATAAATATAAAGATCCTTTTTAAATTCAAGTTAAAAATATATATTTATGCATAATCCCTCATCATTAATATTCCATTAGTGGTTGACTGACGAAAAGGTTATTAAAATTTGGACATTTTTATAATCTTAACCATGCAAAACTAGAATTTTGTATTAGCTCCACTGAAATTCTGCATTGGAATTTTGAAAAAGATATTTATATGTGTCTCACATACTCAGTTGAAAAACATATATATTTACCATAAATACTAATAATTCTTTGGATATTTAAAATTATCATTAGATTAATTTATATATATATATACTATATATATATTCCACTTCTAATATTTTTTCAAGTATTCCTTAAATTTCATATACTTTAATTAAGTGAGGGGATATTAAAGTCGCACTCTCTCTCTCTCTCTTATCTACTCAACTACTTGAGGGCTTTTGGCGACGGACCTGTGGCCGGGGTACCAGGTGGTCAAGATATCGAATCATGGTTGGCATGTCTCGAGTTCGAGCCCAGTGCCACAAAATACCCACCGTGTAGGGCAGCGATGCACGTTAAATATATCTAGAGCTGAAATGTCCTCTCGTTGGTGTGGTGTGGTAGTTAGGAGAGGGGGTGCCAGCTCATGTGTCGCCCTCGTCATCTGACCATGCTTCAAAATTACGAGGTCCATCACTAAAAGGAACAGTGCGACGTTAATATTCACTCACTTGGCGACGGACCTCGTTATTTTATACCATGGTCAAGTGACGAGGATGACGCGTGAGCATCGCTCCCTTACACGGCCGCTCTTCAGTGGCGCTGGGGTCGAACTCATGACACGGCAGCTACGAGTCCGTTACTTTGACCATTAGGCTACCGCGGCCTCACAATGTGGTTGAAAACTGCATGTTATGAGTAAAAATATGCTGAAACATTTGATGAACTTATAATAGATTTTTGCATAGAAGATAGATGTGTGATATGCTAAAATGTCAATAAGTAAAAGTTATGAGAATATCGATGACAATTTTTTGAAAAATTCAATTTAAGTTTCAGTTTGAAACTTATTCGGTTTTTTCGCATTTAATATTAAATAGTCGCCATAACAAATTAATAGTTTAACGCATTCATAGATTATAAAAAATAAAGGTATAAATGACATTGTTGGGAATAATAAGTTTTTATAGTTTTGAATTCAGACTTCGTTGCAGGAGTGTAGACTATTAAAATGCTGATGTAGAAGTTAGAATACTAATATTTAAAATATATGGAAAACAATATCTGCAATTCCATGATCTTGACGAGCAGAAGACGGCATTTTTACTTAGTAGGGCAGACTAAGCATAAGGTAGGAACTTGTGGAGTAAACAACCAGGCCTCTGCAGTTTTGGCAGGGGAATGAACTCTTATTTGTTGCTTTCAGTAAGGAATATAAAAATAACAAATACAAAAATAAGTCATGTAAAATTTTATATATTTTAATAACAATGAATTGGGAATTTCAATTCATTGTCACGAGTTGGCAGTAACTACGGTACTCTATCGACCGTACTTCTTATATATATATATATATATATATATATATATATATATATATATATATATATATATATATATATATATATATATATAATAAGAAGTACGGTTGATAGAGTACCAATAATTTAAACGCAATTTTATATTTCGTTCTCGTAAACTCTACTCCTTTTAAAACATGTATTGACAAAATACTCTCCTTTTGTATATTTATAAAATTTTAAAAATATAATGGTTATCTTTCCCTAAATTTTAAATCAGGGCGGCAACTGTGTAGCTAAGACGTGCCAAACCAATCTGTCAGTATCATTCAGCGTGCCAAATAGTAGGAAATATTTGAAATCCTTCCATTCTTAAGGTAATATTTACAGATTTAAAGAATAGAGGTAAATAATTTAGATTTACAGTTTTATTTTATATTAATTATGGATCAATAAAATACATTTATTAACATAAAAATAAACAATATAAAATGTTACTATTTCTTCAACAAAGATAAAAAAATTAAAAATGTATGTTTCCAACATATTTACTTAAATAAGAAATAGACAAAGTGAAATATAAATGTTTCCCTTCATTACAGTTTAATAAAAATTGTAATGCGAATTAACTCTTTCACGACTCTTCTTTCATATCGCAAAAAACCAGGGGTATAATGCATGACACGATTCTGAGCATTCAGTTGTTAAACAATTTCTTTGCGGAGTCGAAATATTTTTCATATTAGGAAAGATTTTTTACTTTGATATGCCGAACCACATAAGTGAAAAGCAGAGTACATGCAATTTTCTTTTTCAACAATTAAATAACCTAGCAATAACACTCAATTATTTACAAAATAGCTGTAAATTTATCCTTAGAATTATCTTTCAGATTATTTTGTAGTTCCATAAATGTCCATAACTCAGAAGATGTTTGTCAAATAAGGTCTATTATCAACTTCCATCCACTCAAGAATTGACAAATTTGTAAAGTAGTGCTGAGTGCCACTAAGAATTGTACCACGTGCCACAGGTCCATAGATTGCCGACACGTTTTAAATGTTCTTATTAACTAACAGTCTCCTATTCAAACGCAATTTATATGTGTTAAAAAAGGGATTTTATTCATTTTATATGGAATTGTATTAGATTCAACCATAAGTAATTTTGTGTATCAAAAAAATTACATTGTTTCGGGATCCCCTTAGAGCAAAATGAAAGGAATTTGACATAATTATAGTAAGTTTCTCTAAAAGGGGAAACGTTCACTTTCAAAATACACTGCGTAAAAAGGTTTTAGGTGTACGAAGTTATATTCACTATTATTCCTGAAATAAATTTTTATATTTTGGTTTTTCGTTAAGTTTAGAAGTTATTTCTTCAAATACACTTCTCCATTACATTTCTTTCAAACTTGCTATTTTCTTTTGCGGCCACGGTAGCCTGATGGTCATGGTTATGAACTCGTGTCCAGTGTTCGAGCCCTGGTACCACAAAAGTTTAGCGTTGAAGAGGAGCTGATACACGTTAAACGCGACGAGGTCAAAAGTCCCCACGTTGGTGTGATGTGGAAGTTTGGAAGGGGAGTTATCAGCTCAGGTATCGTCCTCGTCACTTAACCGCGTTTCAAAATTACGTAGTCGCTCGTCAGTAGCCCCCGTGTTGACTTAGAATGCAATATAAACCCTTGACGTGTGCACTTGAGTTAATTCGAGTACGCTAAACAGTTCCAAATATGCACATTAGATGTAATTCAAACGAGGTCGCATTTTATGCTGCTGTAATTTTCTCACTCAAATATCAGCGTGCGCCGTCTTTACTCGTGATATTTGACTGTTGTTTCTTATATTTACGATTTAGTCGTTAAACATCAAAAACTCGTTTTCAATGTAAAGAATGTAATGTTGGACTGTGTGTAGTGTCGTGTTTCGAAAATGTATCACACTGTGACATTTCTGTAAACGACATGTATGTGCCTTTCTCATACTTCTTTGATATTTTTTGCTATTTATACCTGTTAAAATTATTTTTTATAAAGGTTTTTTGTAACTGATTGTAAATTGAATAAAACCTTTTCTTACAATTATATGTATTTGAGGATGAAATCTGATTTACTTTTATTCAGGAAATTTTTAGTAATTTTCATTTTCTTAGCCAACTTATTTCTTTTAAAACATGCATATTTGTGTATTATATAATTAAATTTCTAACTATCTAAAATTATGTCTGGCTTTTTTCTTCATTAAAATCTTTCAGGTTTTACAAATTATCTTGACATTATTCATTATGTACTTAATAAGGAAAAATATATCTAAATATAAATAATTTCTGTCCTAATAAACATATAATTCTTTTTAGCTACAATTTGGAAAATGCATTGAAATTTCTATCGGGACAGGATTTTAACATATTATGAATGTGTTTTTACTGCCACTATGTTATATATTTATCTTTAATTCTTTTTACAGTATGAGTAGAAGTCGTAAACAGTTTGTCACAGTAAAATTAATTTTGTTTTATATTCAAATTATACTCTTATATTGATTCTGAAAATAATAGGTTAGTATGACAAGCCATTATTTCACAATTTTAAAGCATTGAACAGTTTTGAAATTTTTAAAACTTTTCTAAAATGTTAAATTATTAAAAATATTTAATTATTGTAAGTGATTAATATTTCTTAGATTATTGGAAACTGAAAGTATAAAATTTAAAATATATCTCTTTGTTGAATTTTAATAATTATTTTTATGGCTAAACCTGGAAAAAAGCCAACTTTTTTTAAATATTAACATTAAGATATTTTTAAAAAATAGCTAGAGCACTCAGGCCTAAATCCATATGAACTTTTATAGAACATATGTAAGGGAACATTTACAAGATATTTCAAGACTCTATCTTGAACAGGAAAACGCCTTAGGGATTAGAAAACACTCTCATCTTCAAAATTAAAAATCTGATAAAACATATTTAAAATTTGTAAAGGCATAAAAAAAATTCCATTGCCTGTACAGCTTTAATTTTTCAATCTGTTACTATCCAACTTATGCTCTACATGAAAATTCTACTTGAAATATAAATATGACTGAAATATCTTTTTTAATTCAAAATATTCTAAGACATAACATTGATAACAATTTGATCAATTATTCACTTTTATCAGAATCTTATATATTCACAAGAGTTTTAAATGAAAAATATTTATATAGAAATTAGTAGTTATACAAACGTAATCCAGAAATCACCAAGTTTGTAAACAATATGTATTTGTTTCTCAGTTCCCCATCGTGGCAGTTAAGCAAGTTTAAGATTTTTTGTTGCATGACTTTAAAATACTGCAGTGTAGTACTACAATAGATTTATTATAATGTAGTTTGTGGTACATCAGGGAAATATTTAGTTCATTCTGCAACATTTGTATCTGTAGTTTAATTGTAATATTACCTGAAAAAGCTGCATTTTAGATTTACCATTTTCAGTCATATTCCATCCCTTTCAAGTATTATTTCTCACACTTCCCTGCGTACATTTTGGTCATGGCATTTTTCAAAATGAAAAAAAAAAAATTAATGAAGACAAAGTATAGAGCTTTTAAATTATATAAACTATGTGTCAAAAATATATTGGTCTTTAAATCAATCTTAATTAAGTAAATGAGAGAAAACTCAAAAACTTAAAAACATGAGCAAGCAGAAATGATTTTAGAAACTAAAATTGTAGTTAATTGCCGTTTCACACGAAATATTGGATTGCGTTAAAAATATTTTTAATTAATTCAATCTAGGAATCAAAATGCTTTAAAATGAAACCGAATTTAAAATCAAAACTCAGAAAATTAAAATTTCTTAAAACCTAATTGGTTTTTAGATCAGTAATTGAGCAAGTTTTCCAAATATATGAACTATATATTTGCAATAAATTGGTTGAACTCTCTGTTGGCCGTGAAGTGGAGAAAATGTCCATTTCACAATCCTGGCCCTAGGCCACACCTTTGAATGAGAAACCTCCCGTTTCGAAGAACACAGAGACCGAAAAGCAATAAAATCATCCCCTGCAAAACCAATTCAGGACCTCCTGCGGTTTTAACAGGGGAAGACATTAAACTGCCGTGCACCTTTGAAGAAATTCGCGAAATTTATCGGAACATTTTCGGCTTAGCTAGCTTTGAAAAAGTAGACCGCTTTCGAAGTGAAATTCAATTAGCGGGTTATCCAGTCCGAGGGTTAATCATGTAGCTGGCAGCATTGCGTAGTCCTATAGTTTCTTTGTTCGGTGTAGTGTCGACCATGCTTTATATTTTCAATACGCCTACGTGTTCCATGATGTGCAAAAAACTGGATTAACTACAAGATTGTCTCGCCAATCTTATCAGTATGTAACATCATCCATCATAAAAAATGCATCTAATGTACAGTAATCACTATCAATGGCCACACCCTGTCCTTTCGTTTTTACAGTACCATCCACTCGCCTCGACATTATACTTTTCACTACCACTCTCCAGAAACATTGTAGAAATATAATATATAAATATATATATATATATATATATATATATATATATATATATATATGTATATATATGTATATGTATATATATATATATATATATATATATATGCTATATATATGTATATGTATATATATATATATATATATATATATATATATATATATATATATAGGTATATATATATATATATATATATATATATAGGCTTAGCTTTGGCAACCTCTCTTTTGACTGGGTATCAATTTCTAGATTTTTTACAGAAATCTCTATCTATTTTGACATTACTTTTAAGAGCTTACTTTCAAATTTGTTTTTTATAAATTAACCTGTTTCATTTTTGGTTTGGTACACTCTCTTTTGATTGGGTATCTACTTCTGTATTTTACTGAAATATCTATCTATTTTGACTTGTTAGTTATTAGGATGAGGGAATTTTATAACTCTCTCTCTTTCTCCAATAACAATTTTAGAAAGGATCTGAGTTTTGTTCAAGAAATAAGTATTTGTAATAGTAATTCTAATATTAAACGGTTCAAGACTAGAATTTTTTGGAACAAAAAATTCATTAATGACCATCAGAATCATTATAAACAAAACTTGTTAGATTCTAGTAATCACATTTCTCAAAATATTAATAAATGTTACATTAAGAGTCCTGCTATACATGGAATTAATGATAATTTATCTTGTTATAATTTTGATAACACTCAATCTTATAATAGTCTTAAGTTAAAATTCAATAAATGTAGAGATAGTAGATGTAAGACATGTACTATGTTAAATATGGATCAATATTATTGTGATTCTAAATTTGACCTTTGTAAAACATTTAATTGTATTTATCTTTTAAATTGTAAAGTATGTCAATATAAATATATTGGATATACCTCCAATATATTCTATTAACTTAAGGATTAATCAGCATAGACATGATGTTAAATTCTTTAATAATTCCAATAATTCTAATAAAATTGAGCTTAGACACTTTCATATGCATGATTTCAAAAATGTTGAACTGTCTATCATTAAAATTACTCCAATTTCTAAGCACAGATTATGGTAAGAAAATCACTATATTACAGTTTTAATACATTCTATTCATATGGCCTTAATGTTTTGTATTTTGCTAAAAATACTTTGCAAATAATGTTACAGAATAATAATAAAGAATTTTTTTATAATGCCAATAAATTAAACAATAATTCTAAAAGAAAATCTAGAAGTAATAGAACTAAAAGGAAAAATAGAGATAAAAAATCATTAAATGACAATATTAGAGTTCTTATTGATGTGATTTTGAAAAATACTTTAATATCAAGATCAAATACTTCATGTTTGGCCTTAATAAACATGAAATTGCATTGTTATATGAAACCTTAAATAATGATTCCTTAAAGTTTTGTCATGCAGTACAAATTATTAAAGACATTCTTAACTATCTAGTTAATAAATTCAATATTAATGTTGAGAAAATTAATGAACCGATTACAGAGTACTGCACTTTATTATTCATAGATATAAAGTTTGACAAAATTAACTTTTCTAATGTATTTAATAGACATTTGTCACTTTTTCCGGTTAAAAAGGTGGTTGTAAAGAAAGCATTTAAATATAACAAAACGATGGGTAAATGTATCTTTAATTACAACAATAGTTCAACCTCTATTAATAGAGTATATTGTTTATGTAAAAACTGTAATAACTTTATTGATGGTCATCATAAACATGTAGGTACTGCAACTTAGACATATTCAAAGATAATATTTTAAAAGATATAATGAGTAAATACACTAGTTTTAGATAAAATGTTTCTAATAACAACAATACTGTTAAAAAAAAATTATTAAAGATATAGATAATTTTATTACAAAATCTGCAATTCAATTTGGACTACCTATTGAGACATTTGATGAGTATAAGTACAATATTTTAAAAGACCCTTTGAATTTTAGTTACCATTCTCATTATGAAACTACTTTTAAAGATATAAAACAGAAAATTTATGAATTACAAAATAATTTTGTCATAGTTTACATTGATAAAGTACCTGGTAACTATGCTGTGATTTGTAAGTATTTATATTATAATATTCTTTATGATCACTTTCTAAATAATGGTTCTTTTAAAAAATTAGATTTGTCACATAATTAAATTAGTAATAGTATTATTGCTGTTCATAAAAATTCGGTTTTTGTGTTCCTAAAATTAAATATCCATATATATTTTTAACTCCAAAATTCCATAATAGTTCGGTTAAATTTAGAACTGTGACAAATGGTTTTAGAACATATATTACTACTGCAGGTAAATTACTTCATAATATTATACAAAACTTTATTAATCACCAATGTAATAAAGCTATAATTAAAAACAGTAAAGAGATTATAGATTATTTTAATAATAAAAATATTTATTCAGTTCATAGTTATGACTTTGAAGATCTTTTCAATTCAATTGATATATATGAAATTATTAAAGTAATTTTAGAAAACATGTATAACCTTAATATTAATTTTAAAAAATTTAAAACTCTCATAGATTTGTCTTAAAAGAAAATTACATCAATTTTAATGCTTCTTTATATAAACAAGAGATAGGACTCCCACAAGGGGGCCCAGCTATTAATAGTTTGGCTAATCTTTATTTACATTTTTATGAATATAATTATATTATTAATAATGACTACTACATTTTTAGATATATTGATGATTCAATTATTTTTGGTAAAAATAATAATTTAAATCAATATTAATTTGTATCCGTCTTACTTAAACTTTGTTAAAATTAATAATAATCCAATCAACACACAAAAACAAACTACCTAGATGTAACACTGTATATTAAGGATTTGAAACTACATAGTAATATTTATAATAAAAGAGATGCCTTTAATTTTAGTATCATCAAAGTGCCTTACTGGAACTCTAATTTATCAATATCTGTATATAGAATTATTATTTTTAACTATATTTATCGCAATAATGTATTAGTTAGCGATAAAGCTAATATTTTTTAAATCTTAAAAAATTTTAATCACTGTATTGAACATGGATATCCTGCTAACTTTCTTTGTAATTATATTTATAATGGTTTTTAATGATACAATTTCTATTACTGTAATTATTTACTGTTATTATGGTTTGTAATGATATTTTAAATTTATAGAATATATAATTATTTCTACTATTATTAAAATAGATGGCGCCACAAGCTTATTAAAATTTTTTAATATATATTTATTGTTTCTCTTATATTTTACACTAATTTTTATATGATTATTATTTTTATGATTTTTTAAAAAGTATATATAAATATAATTTTCTTAATATCGTATCGCAATTAATTTTATGCGGTTCTGCTCTCATCCCTCGTATTTGATGGGAACACGTTACTGCACTCTTGACTATCGTTTACACTCCGAATTTGTAGGTTATGTTTTTGTTTAATGATTTTTTAATATTTAAATTTAAATTCATATATAATACTTTTCTTTCCTCTTGGTACATAGTATGACAACTTACAGGTTGGCTCTCCGCAAAACTTGTTTAAACCTGCAATCCTGATTCCTAAGGTCAGGAGTTTGCCATTATACTATTGTGCCTCCTTCCTAATTTTAGTTATCTTAGGTATATAACTATATGTTTATTTTTATATTTTCGTTTATATATTTGTGTATATGTATATATATGTATAAATTTATATATATATGTGTATGTATATGTATATATATGTATACATTTATATATATATATATGTATGTATATTTATATATATGTATAAATTTATATATATATATGTGTATGTATATTTATATATATTTATAAATTTATATATATATGTGTATCTATATGTAGATATATGTATAAATTTATATATATATGTGCATGTATATGTATATATATATATGTATAAATTTATATATATATGCGTATGTATATATATATATAAATATATATATATATATGTATGTATATGTATATATATATAAATATATATATATATATATATATGTGTATGTATATGTATATAATTATATATTGAATTTTTTATATTGGATTATATGTATATATAATCCAATATAAAAAATATATATATATATAATATATAATAATATATAATTATATACATATACATACACATATATATATATAAATTTATACATATATTTTATATACATAAAAACAACGATGTATTATTCGATTAACATGATTTTTTTTGAAAGATATTCTTGTGGCATTACATTTTAAATATGATGTCAGGCATAGGACTGCCACGCCTGTCTCGGATGTAGTCCAATCTGGACGTCCAAATTTCGATGACTTTTCCCTAACATTTGTGGCCGTATATCGGCAATAACACGGCGAATGTTTTCTTCCAAATGGTCAACCGTTTGTGGCTTATCCGCATAGACCAATGACTTTACATAGTCCCACGGAAAATAGTCTAGCGCTGTTAAATCACAATATCTTGGAGGCCATTTCACAGGTCCAAAACGTGAAATTAGGTGGTCACCAAACGTGTCTTTCAATAAATTGATTGTGGCACGAGCTGTGTGACATGTTGCGCCATCTTGTTGGAACCGCAGCTCCTGGACATCATGATTGTTCAATTCAGGAATGAAAAAGTTTGTAATCATGGCTTTATACCGATCACCATTGACTGTAACATTGTCGCCTTCATCGTTTTGAAGAAGTACCGACTAATGATTCCACCAGCCCATAAAGCGCACCAAACAGTCAGTTTTTCTGGATGAAACGGTGTTTCGACATCACTTTTGGATTAGCTTCACTCTAAATGCGGCAGTTTTGTTTGTTGACGTAGCCATTCAACCAGAAGCGCGCTTCATCGCTAAACAAAATTCGCTTTTGAAAAAGGGAACAACGGCAATCTCGTTTTGTGCCCATTCGACGAATCTATTTGCATGAGTCAATCGTTGATGAATTGTCAAACCAAACTGAGAATAAATCACTTGACAGCTTTAAATCGGTCGCCATCTTGGAAAGTAATGCCAACTTAAACTTCTATACCTGGAAAAAAACACTCTTTATATGTATATATATGTATATATATATATAAGTATATATATATAAGTATATATATACATATATATATATATATATATATATATGTATATATATATATATATATATAATATATATATTTTATATGAAAAGTATTTTTGGTGGTATATTTTTTGAGTGTTAGTAGGTTTTCATTAAACACAACTTCTGTGAACATACATGTTCTTTATTGTGACGCACACATATCAAAAGCCTAGGAAAAATTTACGGTACATTTTAACGTTGACAAGACAAACTTACGACGATTATAAAGCAAAGTGAACAGGAGACAAGCAACAGCAACATTTTGGAGAACACAACACAAAGAGTACAAATAGCAGCTATTTACAATCTTACAAGATGACGACAAAGAGGAAGAGAAGAGCGGGATTACACAAAGGAGTTTGGTTTTTTACCAATAGTGCAAGTGCGTGATGATTACGTAATCATAGTTCTGATTAGATAGAATGGGTGGGACAGGGATTTCTGATGCTATAATATTCGTCGATTACGATTAAGGTCAGGGTGTTAGCTTCGAACCAAATAATTAAAAGATTATTTCAATATCATTAAAAGGATTAATTAAAATGATGTTAGAGGGAATTATTACATATAATATATAAATATATATCTCGACATATTTTTATTCAAAATTTATCTTTTCAAAATATATTACTTTTTAGTTAAAAACAGTAAAATCTTAAAGCAAAAAAATATATTCTGTAATCTTTCAAAAATTTTAAAACATCACACTCATTATATAACCTTTTCCATTCACTTTTCCAACCCGTTTTATTATACACAACTTTTGTTATCTTAAATAAAATCCGAAAAATGTGTTATAGAATTTGGCTAATATATTTATAATGCCACACGGAAAGCGAACTAAATTAAGAGGTCAGATTGCTTTATGCGGATCATAAACTTCTTCGAACTTTATCAAAGCCTTTTTTATGAGTCTTTTTACAATCTTCTTTCATCCGTGTTTAACTAAAAAAGGGCCGTGAGATATTTAATCTTTTACACTTGAAAATTTTTTTCAGAAATAAAGACATTTTACTAAGAATAGGCTATTGATTTGTAATTAAAAGACTATTAGTCCGAGATATCAGCTATCTCTAGTTTCTTTTAATTGCCTCCTCTGAAATTTTGTATGAAGAATTGAAGCAAGAGGAATGTCATATCCAATTCTCTATTTACCAGTAATTCATTTTTAATTGCAAATGTCTATCTTGTAAAATATCACACAACCATCATCTTATTGTTTTCTTTTGTTGTTGAATTATCTGCCTTTCTGAAAGCAATACATTTGAACTTTTTTTAGATTGTACATGAAATTCTTGAATTTCGATTTGATTTTTCTTCTCATAGGACAAAATAGTAGAACTTCCATTACTCGTACAATATTAATTATTTATAAATTTCATATCAGGAATTGTGCATTTGGCAAACATTGTTGAATTTGTTAGAAAAAGTTTTAAATATGCGTGCACATATTTTTGGACTCTATTTTCTGGTTGTTTTTTTTTAATTCTAGGTATAACCAGAATTTTTTTTAAGAATACAAAGCCATCATTACATTAATTAAGAAGAAAATACATGGAAACAACTTCAATGTAGTTTTAAATGCGATAATTAATTGTTTGCTTTCTTGATAAATACATTTGGACCTCTCTACAACGAAATCACTAAATCCCGAAATAAAAGTTCGTTATATAAAAGTTATCTTTCTATTTTCTTAATAAGCCTCGTAAAACAAATTTTAAATTCTTAAACACTAGATAATAAGAATAAGTAATTATTCACAACTTTTTATAAATTTATATATATATCTATGTTATATATCTTGTGAAGTCTCCCGCGTCTTTTCTTTAAGAAGTCCTTTGTGTTCTTTGGGCCAGAATTAAAGGCAACTCTTTTCCAATCAAATCCAAGAAGTTAAATGTGCATAAAAGATGTAAATGAACAAACTTTTAAATATAGGATCTTAGAGTAAGCAAGATGGCAATGCAAGGTAATGTTTGAAAATTGATGTTAGTTTGTGACAGTTGATGGTTATTGCAGTTCGTGGTTCAAGTCTGAATGAGATTTGCGTGACATAAATACATATTATTTGTGATCGAATATCAGGAATCAGCCAAGTTGCATACGATTACATACAAATACAAGATAGATCGTTACTCCAAGCTGTAATAAGGTAGGATTGATTATTTAATATTAGAATCGGGAGTTAGGCGGTTCGCTTATTGATAGGGGTCTGAATTAGATTAAGTCTTATTGTGTATTGCGTATTTTTACCATCGTAGATTCCCTCATATTAATTATTATAATTTAATTTGTTCAAGGTTTAAGTTGAATATCTTAATAAAGTCATATTAAGATAATGTTTGATCCCAGTCCTTTCGTTAATCCTACACCTCTAGCTCACGCTGATACTTCGAGAGCTGTACTTCCAAGGGGAGGAACATCATAATCTTATCTATCAGAAAAGAAAAAGAAAAGAAAGAAAGGGAAAAAAAAACTGCAAGGAAAGTTTTTTGACGCCTGTATCCACTTCTTGCAGAATTAAATTCTTTTATTTGATGATCAAGCTCTTACGTTTTGACATTTTCGAGCAACAAGAGGCGGTGCTACTGTTACGATGAATCAATACTACAAATGAATGGACACTAGTTCAAAGACACGGAGACACGTGAAAACTCGACTAAGGGTAAAAGGGATATAGAAGATGTTTCCGGTGAACAGGATAACGGGAGTTAAATGTTGCACTTCTTAGTTGAAACGCCCAGAGTTCTGTAGCTCTCGGTGAGCTAGGTACCCAATAAAACCAGTTCCAGATTTATGACCACCATGCAATGTGTTAAAAGACGGAGCATCTTGAAATAGCCAGAGATACTTCAAAAATCAGGACAAATAAAGTTTAATCACTAGAAAAAAAGTTTGTTATTATAAAAGTCACTTAGCTATTGGGAGGTAATTTAAAGAAAAAAAAACCATGAAATGTCCTTGGATCCAGTAAAAAGTTCGCTATATAGAAAAATTCGCAATATAGAACTTCATTAATATTGAGGTTCGACTGTATTTATTATTTCCTTGTAGAACCATGACTTTTCTCACAGATAGGAACTTTTCGGAAATTACATAGATAACTAAATAACAACAACAAAAAAGACAAGTAATCTAGATAAATGAACTTTTCAATTAATTAAAGGCACAAAATATATTTTGTATGTAAGCTTAAGATATTAAGATATTTTAACTATTATAGTATTTTTGGACTTTAAAAAAAGGAGTTTTTTTAATGTGTTAAGCATCATTAACTGTTTCCTTTAAAGAAAATAGTGAATGTTAGGACCGGATCGTTTTTCTATTGCTTGATGCCTTTGAAATGGGATTTTATTTGTCTTTTTACTTTATTTACATTGGATATTTATATACACTCATGGACAAAAAAATTAGCGCACCAAGAAGGAGTTGTCAAAACGAAATGAATTTTTACATTCGTAATGACTACTTTGATATAAGTAAATGACTAGAAAATCAAAGAAAAATGATCATTTATTTCAGAAAAAAAGACAAAAAAACGGAGGATTTAATACCGTGTTGAATTCACTCTAACGCGAATGTTCGACGCGATACGATCGGTCATTGAGGTGTAGATGTTCTGTATGATGTCTTGAGATATTTCCTTCCACATTTGCTGTAGCCTTGCTCCTAGTTCATTCAAATTTGTGGGATGCCCAATTCGCCGTCCAAAATGATCCCAGATATGCTCCATTGGAGTCAAATCTGGGGATTAGGCAGGCCAAAGAAGGATAGTAACAGTGCAGAGAATGTCTTGATATACAATTTTCGGGTGAGACCGAGTATTGTCTTGTTGAAAAATGGCTCCTGGAAGCCTTTGCATGAATGACAACACATGTGGTTGCAAGATGTTATGGACATACCACTGGGCTGCCAAGGTGCCACGGATCAATACTGGGGGTGACCGTGTATTGTAGGCAATGGCACCTCATACTATCACACTATAAGTAGGAGCTTTGTGTTGCTGTAAAGCAAAGGCAGGATTGAGACGTTCACCACGGGGTCTCCACACCCGATCACGATTGTCATAACTGCTGAGGTTGAATCTGGATTCTTCGCTAAAGACGACCTGCATCCATTCTGCTGCAATCCAGTTTTCTCTTCTGTGGCACCACTCCAAATGGAGGCGTCGATGGGTTTGTTTCAATGACAGCTCACGTAATGGGTGCCGCGATCCCAAATGCCCTTGGGCCAGGCGAATATTTATGGTTCTAGAAGACACATGAGCCCCTAATGAAGGTGCTACATGCGCCTTGACGGCGTTCAATGAAGCAGTTGGCTGTACGCGTGCATTTCTTAAGATTTTGGGGTCTTCTCGATGACTGGTCCGTCGAGGGTGTCTTGAGCGTGGTCATCGTGTAAATAACATCACTCGTACGCACTGGTCACAACACCTCCTCACAACACTATCAGAGCGGCCTAAATGACGAGCTACTCACAGAGCTGACCACCCAGCTTCCATCATGCTGATGATTCTCCACCCACTCAAACAGCGACAGCTGCTCATATTATCTTCCAAAATGGCGTAATGACATGTCAACCACAGATCTTTCTTTGTTAACGTTTCAGCTTATTCAAACAAGCTTTGGTTTTACACATTTTATACTCCACGGAGAATGATGTTAAACACCCTCTATCTGCTATACATAATGCGCAATCACACGGAAATTCTAATCATTTGCATATGTCCCCAACATGTACCTTTATGCCAAGTTTCGCAGTTATTTCTTAGTGCGCTAATTTTTTGTCCATTAGTGTACACACACACACATACATATATAATCCAAACATGAAAATACACAGATAGTTAGAACCTAAGATAACTATACTAAATAGGAAGAAATAAGCACGATAGTACAATAACATACTCCTGGCCTTAGGAACCAAGATTGCAGGTTTAAAAGAGTTTTAGGGCTAGCCAACCTTCACCAGTAGTTTGTCATACTATGTACCAAGAGGAAAGGAAAAAATAACATTTGAAGAAATTTAAACATTATAATAAGATCTCTAAACTAATAAAATATAATTATAAAATTGTAGCCTACTAGTATTCACATTATACATTTAAATTCGATGCAAAACGTAGATAGTAAGACTTAATTCGGAAGTGTATCAACTGGTTATGTTTCCCGCCAAATACAAGACAGGGAAAGCAGTTCCGCATAAAGTTAAATTATGATAGATTAATATAAAGTTTATATATATATATATATATATATATATATATATATATATATATATACACTGGTGTGCAAAAATTAAGCAACAATGTAAAAATTTAGCAGATAGCCATGAAATTGCAGAAAAGGAGGTCTGGAGATCAGTACAGTGAACACTTAAGTCAGTAGAAACGTCGTGCGTATCCAAATATCAGGAACGAAATGTTAGAAGCGACGTGAGCGTACACAAAACGCGTGATGTCGACGCGAGCTACTCAACAGTAGATTGAAATGAAGGACTGAGACGCAATTCAACATATTCGCTGCAAGTGTCAGTGAGTCAGTTCGTAAAATATGGCTACAAGAAATCACCTGGACGACTTAACACGTGGAAGAATGATCGGAAGGCTGAGGGAGGGGTGTACTGTCACCAGTGTAGCTGCAGAATTGAGAATCAACAAAAGTGTCGTTTCGCGCGCCTGGTTAGCGTTCCAAACCACAGGTACAGCTGTTAGAAAAGTTTGTGGTGGCCCCCCGAGGACGACAACTGCAGGGAATGACCGATATATCAACCTGCAGGCGAAAAGAGGCCGACATCAGTCAGCAAGCGTCATTGCTCAGCAACTCTGTACAACAACGGGCGACAAGTGTCGCGGTTTACTGTGGCCAGACGCTTTCACAAAAGGGGCCTATTCGGCCACCGTACTGAACGCTGCCTCCCGCTGAAAGTTGACCACCGATGCCACCGTTTATAGTGGTTCAGAAAGCACAAAAACTGGACAACTGACCAATGGAGTCGTGTCCTCTTTATGGATGAGAGTCGGTTCAGTACCACAAGTGATTCTCAACGCGTTTTGATTTGGAGAGAGATCGGAACCCAGTTTTATCCCAGTAACACCAAGGAAAGACACCGTTACGGTGGTTTTAGAGTTCCTGTCTGGGGAGGTATTAAGCTGAACGGGCGAACTGAGCTCCACATTCTCGACAGAGGGTCTGTAACCGGTTATAGCTATTGTGATAAGGTACTTCTTCCCCATGTGCGTCGGTTCCGAGGAGCCATTGGACCAGAATTCATTTTTATGGATGCCAATGCACGGCTACTTCGGACTCTTGCATTTGAGGAGCTGCTGGAAAGTGAAGATATCACTCGAATGGATTTTCCAGCATACTCCCAGATTTAAATCGCATCGAACATGTGCGGGATGATTTGGGGAGATGTATTGCAGCACGCGTACATCATCCGGAGAACAACCAACAACTCAAACAGATGCTGGTAGTGGAATGAGCCTTCCTACCACAAGAAATGTGGCACAAGCTGGTTCTGAGTATTCGTAGATGGTGGGAAGCAACCATTGCAGTGAGGGGAGGACATATACCATATTAAGAAACATCTGCTTGTTGTTCTTCCTGTTCGATAGATAATCATGTGTGAGTCATGATACTTTGCATTCAATAAAGCTTGTTTTTGTTTGATTCCATACCGTATGCATTGTATTCCTTTTTCAAAGCCGGTGCTTTCGTCATCCTTTACGTACATAATACTCTCCCTCATTTCTGAATTTCATGTCTCTCAGATGATTTTTCGTTAAGTTATGACAATAAACCCACCTGTTGCTTAAGTTTTGCACACCAGTGTATATATATATATTTATATGCGTGTACTTTTAAAAAATCATAAATATATATTTCAGGGTATCCATGTCCTAAACTTTGTTTGATAAAGTTATTAATGTTTGAATAGATATTATCTTTATCACTAACAAAAACTTTATTACGATAAATATAGTTAAAAATAATATTTCTATATATAGATATTGATAAACTTGGATTCCAGTAAGGCACTTTAAGAATGTTAAAATTAAAGGCATCTATTTTATCATAAATATTACTATGTAATTTCCAATCCTTAATATAAAATGTTACATTTAAGTAATTAGTTTTAACTGGATTATTATTAATTTTAACTAAGTTTAAGTAAGCCGGATACAAATTAATATTGGGATTTAAATTATTATTTTTACCAAAAATAATTGAATCATCAATATATCTAAAAATATAATAGTCATTATTAATAATATAATTATTTTCATAAAAGTGTAAATTTAAATTAGCCAAAGTATTGCTTGCTGTGCCTCCTTGTGGTAGTCTTTTGTATTTTTTATATAATGAACCATTAAAGTTAATGTAATTTTCTTTTAAGACAAAATCAATTAGAGTTATAAATTTGTTAAAATTAATATTAAGATTATAAATACTGTGGTTTTCTAAAATTACTTTAATAATATCATTGATATCAATAGAATTGAAAAGATTTCAAAGTCATAACTATGAACTGAATAAATATTTTTTTTTTGAAAAAATCTATAATATATTTTCTATTTTTAATTAGAGATTTATTTCATTGCTGATTAATAAAGTTTTGTACAATATTATGAAGTAATTTGCCTGCGATGGTAATATATGTTTTAAAACCATTTGTAACAGTTCTAAATTTAACAGGACTTTTATGGAATTTTGGTTTTAGAAATATATATGGATACTTAATTTTTGGAACACAAAGACCTATTTTTTTTTTTATAAAAAGCAATAATATGATTACCAATTATATTTTGTGGCAAATCCATTTTTTAAAAGATTCATTATTTAAAAAGTGTTCATTAAGCATATTATAATAAAAATTCTTACAAATCACAGCATAGTTACCAGGTACTCTAGTAATGTAAACTATGATAAAATTGTTTTGTAAATCATAAATTTTCTGTTTTGTATCTTTAAAAGTAAATTCATACTGAGAATGGTAGCTAAATTGCATAAGGTCTTTTAAAATATTGTACTTATACTCATCAAACGCCTCTATAGGTAGTCCATATTTAATTGCAGATTTTGTAATAAAATTATCCATATATTTATTAATTTGTGTTTTAACAGTATTGTTGTGATTATAAACAGTTATTCTGAAACTAGTCTTTTACTCATTATATCCCTTAAAATTTTGTCATTGATTATGTCTAAGTTGCCAGTAACTACATGTTTATGATGACCATCAATAAAATCATTATAGTTTTTACATATACAGTCTTCTATGTTAATAGAAGGCGAACTATTATTGTAATTAAAGATAAATCTGCCCATCGTTTTGTTATATTTAAATGCTTTCTTAACAACCACATTTCTAACAGGAAAAGTTACAAATGTCTAATTAATACATTAGAAAAATTAATTTTGTCAAAAGTTTTATTCATAAATAATAAAGTGCAGTACTCTGTAATATTCTGATTAATTTTCTCCACATTTATTTAGAATTTGTTAACCAGGTAAATATAAATGTCTTTAATAATGTGTACTACAGGACAAACCTTTAAGGAATTATTATTTAAGGTTTCATTTAACAATACAGTTTCATTTTTATTAAGACCAAACATGAAGTATTTGATCTTCTTTATATAAAAAAGTTTTTTTTTTTCAAAATCATCAATAATAACTTTAATATTGTCATTTAAATATTTTTTTATCTCTATTTTTCCTTTTAGTTCTTTTACTTCTAAATTTTCTTTTAGAATTATTATTTAAATTGTTAACATTATAAAAAAACTCTTGTATATTACTCTGTAATAGCATTTGCTAAATACATAACATTAAGACTATATGGATATATTGTATTAAAACTCCTAATAAAGTGATTTTCCCACCATAATCTGTGCTTAGTATTTGGAATAATTTTAATGATAGACAATTCAACATTTTTGAAATCATGCATATGAAAGTGACTAAGTTCAATTTTATTAGAATTATTGGAAATATTAAAGTATTTAACATCATGTCTATGTTGATTAATCCTGATGTTAATAGTATTAGAGGTATGTCCAATATATTTATACTGACAAACTTTGCAATTTAAAAGATAAATACAATTAAAAGTTTTACGTAGGTTATATTTGGATTCACAATCATATTGATCCGGATTTAACATAGTACAAGTCTTACATCTACCTCTCTACATTTATTGAATTTTAACTTAAGCCTATTATAAGATTGAATGTTTTCATAACTGTAAGATAATTTATCTTTATTTCCATGTAAGGCAGGACTCTTAATGTAGCTTTTATTACTATTTTGTCTAATGAAATTACTAGAATCTAACATATTTTGTTTAATATGATTATTATGACTATTGATGAACTTTTGTTCCAAAAAAATTATTGTCTTAAATTGTTTAATATTAACCTTACTATTACAATCCTTAAATTCTTTAACAGAAATGGATTACTTTCCCAAATTGTCATTAGAGAATAAGAGTTAAAAAAAATCTTCATCCTAATAATTAACAAGTCAAAATAGCTCAATATTTCTGAATATAAACCAGAAATTGTTACCAAGTCAATAGAGAGTGTATCAAAGCAGAACAAAAACAAGTTAATTTAAAAAAAACTTGAAAGTAATCTCTCAAAGGCAAGAGAAAATATGCAAAGCTAAAGCTATAAAGGCTCATAAAAACACCAAACACCACACATATAATCATAACATTTGGAGGATGCATATATAGTTTTTATTGATATCATAGACGGACTTCAATTGCAAAAACGATTTATAACAAAAAAGCCTCTAAATCCAGAAAAAAGCACATCACCCTTGTTTGGAAAATTCGTAAATTGAAATACATTTGGAATATAATTTATAGACATCATTCCAGGAAAAGTCTGTAAAACAGATAATTTTTTAAAGTAAAGGTTCACAAATAAAGGCCACAAAGTGAATACATTCAATAAAGACATTTAAAAAATGACAGTGAACTAAAAAAAATAAATGTTTATTTCAAAGTATGGCTTTTTTTTCACAGAACGAGAGAATAATATATAATAATGTCAGTATAGAGTTGGTTAAAGGTCCACCAAGGACGGACACATTTAAATACAGAGTTTATCACCGTATGGATGACTTCTGAGGAACGGCTCCATAGTCAGTGCCTACCATTTTTCGCCAACCGTCTGTTGAACATGGAGGCAGAGGAACATGCAGTTGGCGTCAAATCACATCCAACTCGTGTTGGATTTTTATTTTTTCTCTGGAGAATACGTTCTTTTCTATAAAAGAATTTTGGTCAATCATTCATGTAAACTCTGTGCATTGTCGAAAATTAGATGTCGGACTTCAAGCCTCTAAATCCAGAAAAAAAAAATCCTTGTGTTTGGAAAATTTAAATTGTATGAATATAATGTTATCATCATTCCATTGGTAAATGTCACTGGTTACTTCCTCTTCATATTAAAGAGAGTGTAACTGTATGTGCGTGGCTGCAACATATCATTCCTGTATCTTTGCGCTGTAGTAAATCTCTTGTTACATACTAGATGTTGTTTCATTTTTTGCACTATGGTTTCTTAAAACGTGATGCCGTGCTTTCGAGCATTAGAACGTACCACAGAGCTGACCAGTTTGGACTTCTCACAATATTTACTCTAAGTGTAAGAGTATTGGGCAGGCAAAATTAGCTGCGTTTATTTCTGAATCACATTCCTGGAGAACTATTCAGAAACTTGAAATATGTGAACATCAGTGAAACTATATGAAGTGAAATACAGATGTCATGGTAGTTTTTAAATATAATTCTTCAATTAACCCTTTCACAGGCACAAAGCTAAAATACAGTACTTTTCTGTGATAAAATTCTGTGATTTCATTTACCAAATTCATTTGGTAAACGAATTGTTCTCATTCTCTTTAAACATTATTTTGTCACAAAATATCTGATCAGATTTTTTTCCCTGGGTAGTGGCTGGACGTTATAGACACTGCGCACTTAAGACAATAAACTTACTTTTCAGGGCTAAAATAATGAATCACATATTACAATACACAGTTTATGAAAAATTGACATTTATACTAATAACTGTTTAAATAGCAATTAAATACAAAGTATAAGTTTAACAAAATAATAATAGAATAATTAAAGAATATTGAATACTTACTAAAATATACATTGAAATTCATATACATCCACATTTTATATTTCATTTAATTTTAGCATAAAAGTTCGAAATAAAGTAGTATTTTTGAGAGTTTAAATTAGTTATTTCAGGAATTTGATGAGTGTTTACTGTGAAACATTTCAAAGCAAGTAGGACTATTTGTTGATGGCACAGTGGCGTGCACCGAAAAGCTATAATGAAAGAATTTTGAACCCAAGAATCTCGTACCACATATTGTAAACAAAGTTTATTTATATTTCTCTCCCCCAACATTGTCACTTGATTCTAAGTGATTTCTCTCGAGTGCAGGAAGAGCGAACATTTCAAGGTCAATTTTCTGTTCTATATGAGCAGTGGATAGAGCGTCAATCAACATATAAAAACTTTCCAAAAACCAGAATAAAACCTTCTTATAATCGCCCATTTGCTTAATTCATTCGGATGAGGGGAAAATATACTAAGGACTTGTCGTAAATATTCTCACTTATCAGAAATTTTATTTATAGTAATCAAAATATAATTTGTAGACTTACACCGAAAAAAACTGTTTTTAACTACCCATCACATGACATGAAATGCAAAAAACGGTATCCTTCTGCCGTCCGGATAGATTTCTATGAGCTTTAGCTTCAATTAATGCATATGGATAGACTAAATATCCACCGCCCGCTTGGATAAAAAAGTTTTGTTATGTGGCTAGACGTATTAGCCACTGCTTGAGAAAGGGTTACATGAAGTAAAATATAGATGCTACTTGTGTTTCCTAAATGACGAAAATGTATAAGTTTATTGAGCATAAATATATAAAAAACATCCCTGGATTAAAATTCCCTAATATTGAAAGAAATCATTTTTTTTTTGCTATAAATTATAACATTGTAACGATACATTATATTTTACTGACTTAACTTCGCTATTTCAACGTGTACGCTGAAACATTATTTTAAAGTATGGTAAATATCAAACTCTTTTAAGGCCTGCAGTTCTTCCTATTTCTTGAAGCGATATTTTTGGTGAGTGAGTCTAATGAGGTGTTTCTTTCTTTATTTAACAGTGGTTCAAATTGTCTTGAAAATAACTTTGTTCTTGCTTCTAAGATAATGTTAACAAAAATCACATTAAATTATCAACAATACACAAATAAAAAACAGTCGATTAGATAGTTGATTAACATTATTAATAAGAAATGATTAATGTATTGTAACTGTTGCATGCTTGTAATATAAATAAAATGTTTTATTTAAAATTCATTAGTCAATTTTGTGAATAAATGTTTCTTGAGTATAAAATTATTACATATATAAACACTTATTTGTGTACATAGTTTCCCTCTACAGTTTAAATATTTAAAATTACTAAGCAAAAGAAGCAATAAACATTTAAATATGTGTTATTAAACATATAATTTCATAGAGCAGAGATAAATTCCCCATATTCGAATAAGCACCCAGTGGTGGATATTAACTCCAATTAGCAACTCATGCGTGTGTGTGTTAATATCACAAATCTGCGCACATCATTTTCCTTCAAATTATTTAATTGCTAATTATTTAATGGGATTAAAAATATTGTAATAATAAATATTATGGTTAAATTTAGATAAACAGTTCATCCTTATGTTCTTGAGTAAATAAGCTATAACCCCCAAGAGAACATCGAAATAAAATAAATATTATTGTTGGTATTGTAAATGTGCTGTTTAGAGAAATAATATTAAAAAAAGGAAAAAGAAACAAATTTAAAGATAAGTGTACAACTACTCTCAGAATAGGCCTAGGATGAACAACTCAGTTCCATTAATACATTATTAAGATATATTTTACATGACTCATTTAACACTATTCAATAAGGAATTTTATAGGAAATAACCAATATACATAGAGATAGATATACCTAAAACATATAGCATAAATAATTAAAACTTCTGAAACACAATAAAAATTTATCTCTTTGTGAATGAGGTTTGATTGATTGATTAACGTAATATTTCAAACCCACAAGAGAATATACTGGCTGGGCAATTAGTAATTTTGAGCCAATACTGAGTGACGAAAAATGCAACTGAGAAGATTTCACTTCCTCCAAACTTCCTCACTGCACCATTGGGAGAACTTTAAGCAAGAGTTGATGCATCAGCTACTTTACTCAATGAGTTCGAATTCAGTTGTTTCAGAAATTGAACCCATAACTCAAAACAAGCAACATAAGCCATGAATTCATGATCATGACCATTTGGCTACCACGGTCACAAGACAATTTCAACATTGAGTTTTATAAACAAAATTTTGCTCACGATCATAGAAATAATCAAAGGTTTGAAACTTATAAGAAAAACAGTTTTAAAGTACAACCAAAACAACTGAGAGTTTTTATAAAAAGGCTATATTTAACTGAGTTTGCAAACTTTAAAATGAATATTTAAGAAACCATTAAGACTAAACAATTTGGTTTTCCATTCAAAGGCGTCAGTTTATATTATCAAAAGGTTTCGTCAATGTTCTCAGATTATACGACTTTTTTAAATCTAGAACTCTAATTGGTCGTATCCTGTGTGATGTAATATTACGGTAGCTCACCACAAAAATTTGTGTGGTTATAAAAAAAATTACTAATCTCGCGTAATGTTTTTGAAGTGCTCAGGATAAAAAGGAATTAAAGTAAACACCTCTGATCATAACTGAAAACACACATCACAAAATCTTTCTCTCACACACAAAAATATATAATTACAAACTAATAAACTAAAAGATGCGAAAAATTAAACAGGTGAATTGATTAATTAAATTACATAACAAAAGGGGAAGGCATTATAAGAAGCTATCATTTATTTAGGATTTTTTAATATACGGGTTCATTTATATTTTAATAACAGAAGATTAATTTCTGTTCGTTCACTTAGATATTTTGTAGGAAATCTTTAACTTTCTAATCATAATAACTTATGTAAAATATTTTTTTCTTTATTTTTAATTTCTTAACTGCAACATCTTCTTCAACTTCCTGGAAAAAGTGGTAAAGTTTTGTGGCTAAGCGTGGATGTTCAGAAAGCTTGGGTCATTAAATTAAATGACCACAATTTAGATGAGCTCCAAGTAGTAAAAAAAAAAGTATCGAAACTTGAAAATTAAAAGAATGTGTCGAGCTTCTTTATCATTATAAAGCGACTTATTATTTTAATGAGACTTCTGGCAGTAAGTTCCGAACACTGTGAAAAAATTATAAAGAAGAACTTATTTAGTGGAAAAAGTCTTTCTGTAGAAATGTTTAATTTTTTTTTTATGTTTTAACAAATGACACTATGTATATAATATGTTTTCAATCTTTGTTTATTCTCTCTATGCATGTATATAGAAATAGAGAGAGAGAGATGGATACACACGTATGAATATGTATCTCAATCTTTCTTTCCTTGTCTATGTATATATATATACATATATATATATATATATATATATATATATATATGTATATATATATGTATATATATATATATATATTGAAACTTAAGACTAATAAATAATCAGAAAAAACATTATCTAAATTTGCTTTAATCAGCTTATAATATAGGAAAATAAGTATAAGAATTAACAAAGAATGAAATTCAATAACAGTAGATTAAATTCAGTAGGCTGTTTTTTTTTATTTTTACTAATTTCAACAGGTTTTACTGAATAGCTAACTTTTTTGTCTCTGCTCTAAATACAGATATCATGTCTAAATAATTGTAATATACCGAGCATAAAAGATTGTTAAAAAATTCATAATTTAGGTACATACCAACTTTGAGATAAATGCTACATCAAAAACACGAATTGAATAAAAATAATAAAAAGATGGAGGGTATTAAAGTATAAAAAATTCCAATGCATTTATTTCATAATTTCAAGTATTTTATCAAAAAAAGTTAGAGCTGAAGAAAAAAATACTTAAAAAAATAATTAGCTAATTCAAATTACTTATTAATTTTTTAATCACTTTATGTAGATAAAAAAAAAATATTTGCATCTAACTTATTACTGTCAAGTACATTTTGATACAACTCATATATAGAAAAAAATGTAGGTTAAAATAAGAAAATAAAATAAAACATTGAAACAATCATTTTTGTGTAAATTAATAATTTTTTTCGATTATTCATTTATAAACATTCATTATTAAGATGTTTTTTTTTATATTAATGGAGGAAAATGTATAGGTATATAGCATAAAATGCTATAAATACCATACGGATAGAATATTTTATTCAAAAAATAGTTACAAAAGCCCCCCTTCCTCCTCAAAGTGAATGATGCGTCGGTATTTTTCTGGTCTGTACGTCTAAGCATCAGATCCTATTGTTGAGAAATAAGATAATGCATCGGGGTAAAAAACGTGAAGGAGAAGTACCAAAACAAGCAGTGCAAAAACTCTCATCAGTATTTTCCTATTATCCCAATGAATTGTAACATAATGGCGTGGGAAACGAAGGGATGTAGAATCTCGCCAACGTGTCACCACCCAGTAAGAATGACACGAATAATAACCAAAGTAGATTGGATATGAACTCTAATCCTCAAATAATATTTCTACACTAAAGTTCAAATTTCAATTGAAAAGTTCTTTCTTTACTGTAACTTTTATCTATCAAAATGTGCAATAAATGGACATCACAAAAGAGAAACCCACTGCTGTCTTTGACGACTCGAGTTGAATCTTTTAAAGCAGTACTTTTCGATGATTACCATTCTATTGATGTCAATTGAATTTCTTCGGTCTCAGTGGAAACGTACCTGGTGTTGTGTGAAGGTAAATAGCAATCGATGTCATGACGTCAACCCTTGTTTTCTGAGTTGCTATTAATGGTCAATGCAGTCACTGGTTTTCCAGGTCATATGTTTTGATATGTTGGTAATACATTATCAAGAGTTGCGATCGATGAGCGGAAGAGTACTTTACAATCACATTGTATTATTTATCTAGGAGGGGGGAATTACTTCCTTGGCGCTCAACAATGTCAAGATTCACCTATTAGTGTAATAGTAGAATCTCTATGACTGAAACATTAAGCGATTCTGCAATAGAAACACTTCAATTATCTTTCTTATCTCTAATGATGACATCTGTCCATAAAAATTGAGAGTCCACCTGGCAGGTATTGGTGCATTTCATGTTAGTCTTCAGTATGACATACGCATGGGAAATTTACTTCGGATTTCGGCTGTTTTATGTTGTATTGCATCATTCAGATGCTTTGTTGTAATATAGTGGAGTTTCATATCGCCTTGAAAAAATGAATAAGCACTGGTTATAAATTATAATTGATATTGTAAAATGTAAAAATACAAAGCTTAGAATCGATTCGGATTAGTCTTTACTGATGCGCATATTCCTTTTAAAACACAGATGACCATCTAATAAATGCACTGTTGTTGAAATTTGTTATACCTAGCACCAACAACGTTTGAGTAGTTCTAAAGAAAATTCATTCGAAACAAGTATATAATTTTTCAAATATTCGATTATACCAATCCATAACACCATTTGTATAGAATTGAAATAATAAAATATGGTTCGTCTCTTTGAATTTGGCTTAAATAAATATAATCTACTCAGAAATGTTAATACTTTGTGTGATTTTGACAGAAAAGTCATTTAAATCATTAGTATTCATAAAACTAGTGAAACAATCATTTTTCATAAAATTAATTTTCCAGAAAAAAGCGGTATTTTAGAATTCATTTTTCTTTTAAGAAAATAAAACATTCTATTAGAAAAATCCAGTGTTTAATTCCCAAAATTTAAATGTGAGATTAAAAAAGCAATACGAACAAAAATATATTTAAAAGAAATTTAAGTTTATGTGAATTTTATAGAAGTAACTCAAGACATATATTAATTCCTGGTAAAAATATATACTTGGTAAAAAATACCGTATAAAAATATATTCAAAATACCAAAAGAAGAAAAGTTCCCAATGAAAACATCACATTGAAGGCAAACAACGCCCAATCACATTTTAAATATGAATCAGAGGAAAATGAGTTTACTCAAAAATATATACAAATTAAATAGCTTAAGAATGTTTATAAAATGATACGATGCATGTTTTTTGAAATTGTAAAATATGAAAAGGAAGCTAAATGCTTTAAGAATGATTTTGAAATTTAGAAGTATAAAGTGTAAAAAAAAAGAGATTTATTTTAACAATTTATTATAGCGTATTATTCAAATTAGTTGTACCGTATTATTTAAATCAGTTTTATTTTAGTTCTTTCTCAGAATTTACCTCCTGAAATTGTTCTAAGTCTTCTTTGCTCTTTATTTCGATAAAAATAAAATTGTTGGTACACAATATTTCATGAATTTAACTGTTTTAATTATGTCTTAGAATATGATCCTGTATCCAACATATGTATCAATTATTCGTTCTTTCAAAATTCTAAGAATCCATTCCTCTAACTATCTTGATTGAATCGTTTACAAAATGGTTTTACTTTTTAATCTATTTAAGTTGAAAAATCCCACACTTATGATTTTGCTTGTATTATAAGTTTTATCAAAAAGTTTTTTTAAGTGTTTCAAAGCGCTTTTTATCCATATAATTTTCTGACGTTTTTCATTTACAAATTTCAACAGACTTATGGATAAATTTTGAATGGTTAAATTGCTAACCAATACTGATGCAATTGGATTTAAAGAGTATCAATAGTTCTAACTAATTATATTTATACAGTTTTTCGTAACATTTCCCCTTAATTCTTAAGAAAATGGTACAAGCTTTACTACAATGTGCTCCAAAACGAAATACTATATTTACCTAATACTACTATTCCTTGTTATAAGGTATTATTTAAAATTTGGTTATTGAATTATGTTAAGCTGTTTACAATGAAATTGAGTAAATAAGCTGATTCATAAAAAATAATAGCGTTTTGGATAATACTAAAGCATGTAGAGGGAGAGAGAGAATGTCTAAATAGATTATATTCAGTAATTTTCTCCGAAAATGTCTCTACAGAGTTCAAGCAAGGTACGTATAAATAAAGAGGATTAAGAATTAACTTCACATTTAATCTTAAAATGCATTTAGAGTTCTTATTTTGTAAGAAGTAAACAGAATAAGAATCTAATCACATTGTATATAATACACTATGTATGGGTAGTGAAAAAAGCCTTAAATCGCAATTCTTATTAAATTTCAAAATAAATCCGCGCCAGGGCTTAGTTATTTTAAAGTTAGGAAAAAATAGAATTAAAATATGTTTTGCACACGAGGCCCCAACTTAGTCCATCTATCCACCACCTTCTATTATATTTTTAATTTTTTATCTGTTCAATAAACTGTTGAGCAATTAATCTTATAAAAAAGTAGAACTACTGATCTTTTCAGTAACTACCTATTTTCAAAAGATAAGAAATAAATGAAGGCTTTCTAAAAAGAACAAAATCTATTAATTAAATAAATTCCTGGCATGATACGATAAAAAAAGGAATAGATTTTGTTAGACCAGCATTTCTCAAACTTTGGGGTGCCCCTCTAGAGGGGCGTGATAACCCTACAAGGGGGGCGCGATCATACCAAAAAGTCAAAAATAAAGGATTTAAAAAATTACAAATTTACCGAAATGAACCAAAACAAAATATACACTCGGGCATAATAAAAATATAAATATATATTTACACTCATATAATATACTTATAAATGTATTTGTAATGTGGGGGTTATAAATGTATCAGTACTGAGATTCAATGTATTTGATAATTAATCCCTCAATTCAAAGGGAAGAACAATTTTAATAATTACTAGTGATTCATGTAGACTTTTAATATACAAAATTAACTACTTATCTTGATAATTCGTACGGTTTACGATTAAAATCATATTGTAGCTTTAACGTCAAAGTTCATTATTATTGCATTCATTACATTGTTATTGTGTGAAGGGGAGCGCGATGAAAATTAAGATTCAAAATTGGGTCGCAAACATTGAAAGTTTGAGAAACACTGTTTTAGACTCACACATACTTAGAAAATGCTTTAAACTACAGCACAACTTCACTATCTAATGAATACCTTATCATTTAGAGTATCAAATGCGATTCCTAGTGAGATAATAATAACAGTGATTTAGGTTGTCGTAGTTTTTATTATTTTCACTCTTAAGTACATAAAGAGAAAAAAATACACCCAAGAATGAAAACATATTTTACTTAATTCATTTTTAGCATTTTAGAAAATAGTTCATTACAGATATCATTATAATGTAACCAGCGAAATAAATATTTGAATTACATAAAATTAGTATTAAAAATTAAGGATTATTTTTCCTTAAAGACATAAGTTTCTCTCAAAATAGCCTTTTAGCAGTAAGAGGAATCTTTTTCTAAATGTATTACAACGGAGACGTTAAACGGTTCATTTAGTTGTGAATGATTTTTAAGATTTTTAATAAAAAATATTTTCGAAGGAAAAAAATAAACTGAACATTTATTGTAATTTCGATATATTTTGACGTAAGTGTTCAAATATTAATCTTTTAAAGTAAGAAATTTGTAATTACTTCAGTTCATTTGTTTTTGATAATTTAAAGAAAGTTTAAAAGTATGTTTTTAGTCAAGCGTATTTATGTATATAAAATATATATATAATATTTTTTTAAGTTTGACTTATCGTAATTTCAGTTTATATTATTTAATAAAAAAACAGTACATTTAAGGGAATGGCGGGCCTTCACGAAGCCAAATTTTGGTCAAAATTGCGATTTTGATTTTTTGTTCTAATAATATTCCTTATAATCCATAAAGTAATTTTGTTAAATAGTTTTGTCATTTTCATTGATAATTACTGAATTATTTTTTTGTATTTTACTGAAATAAATGTTTAAAATTCACTTTTCTTAGATAGTAAATTTTCTTTTTTCATTGTTACGTAAAATGCTCCCTGCGTTTCAAAATACGTCATATCTCTTTGATATTTTCTCAACATATGAAAGTTGATATAATTAACAAATTTGTGCATTAATTTTCCAAAATATTTAACGTACCATGTTTTGTGTTGTTTTGAATACCTTGAATGTGTGATAATTGGTGAAATATTCCATATAATACAGAAAAATGTATCTTTTTCTCATCAAATTTTATTCTGAATTAAAAACCCCATACACAGATATATTTTATTGTGGTTCATCTATGTATGAAACAAAAATTAAGTACATATCTTAAAAACTAACGCGCAAGAAGCCTTTTTAAAAATCAGTTTATAAAAAACTGACTTTCATGAAAAGAATTTTTTATAAATTGCTTTATAGTTGTTTAATATATTTTTTTAAATATATTTAAGTTACGAAATATAATAATCATTTAATATATTGATTCAATTTTCAGCTAATTAAGATAAGAATTTAAGAAATTAGTTTTAATGATCCGCCGTCCACTTAAAAGTATATATAATTTCGTTTTATACGTACATTCATATTCTGAATTTCAGTAAAGTTGTTGAAAAAATAATAACATATTTGTTTGTAAATATAAATGCAATAGTAATTAAACTGTAATTTTTTTCATTTATTTGCCAACAGTATATTGTGTTAAAACAAATTTGTTTTATTTCTATCGGATGCTATTTAGTGACACTTTTTAGTACCTAGGTTACAGGTATAAAGAAATATTTTCTTTCCTGATAAAATAATTTATAGTCTTAGTCATTATCAGTGGGAACTAGTACATATATATATATTGATAAAAGAAGGAATTTAATACATAAATGTTAATTTAGTAAATAAGCATGCACATTGCAATTACTCATTCATTGCATAGTAAATAATTGATAATAAAAGCAGAAAGAAATTAAATCTTTGAAGACATCTAAAAATAAATGTCTATTTATAGTGAAATATTTTCACACACAGATTCTTTCTACCCCAATTATTTTTCATGTCTGCCAAAATAAGTAAACATCTGTAAATTTTCGCATTCTGTATTTTAATGTTTTCATTATAGGCAGTAAAAAATTTCTAGTAAGAAGCATCTTATTGAGCTCAAGATATTACAAGCTCAACTTCAAGAGCAAGTACAATTTAAGATACAATGTATTTTAACTACTATTATGGGATTTGGAGTTTTTTTTTTTTATAAATATTTTTTATTTGTATTAATCATTACATGCGTAAGTGTGACGCAATTTAATGGTGGTGGGATGGTAAAAGATAAGTTTGAAAGTCCTTTTTATCTGCTCCTTTTAACTTAGAAGAGATAATATTGTTACGGTAAAAATTTCGTGTCATAGAGATAATATTAAAAATTAATAGTTTTCCAAGAGCACCACATATTCACCCAAATATGCATTTAGTTAAGTTCATATTTTTATAAATAGTTTTCTAATTATTTCCAATACAAGGAAATACATAAGATTATTCTTTGAAATTTAAAAGTAAAGCGCAGTTTGTTTACTCATTTAATGATGGTGGGAAAATCAGATTTATTTATGGGATATTTTTGTTAGAATATGAAGTAAATATATATATAAAAATTTAAAAAACAATAGCCTTACTGAGATCGTTGAATGAGATTATGATTAGTCCAAAACAATTACATACAATGGAATGCAATGCTAATATTTTTAAAATTATGTATTAAATTAAAGCACAACAATTTTATAAAACTAATAACCAAAAACACAATAGAAAACAAAGTAATTTACATATTAATCAAATACAGAGTAACCATATTAAATTAATAAAATAAATTCATATTTAATTCTCAGTTGAAAAATATATTATTAGCTAAGTTTTAGCACTATTTTTAATAGTAATTATTATTCTAGTGACTTACTCATTAAATTAAAATAAAAATTAAATTTCACGTTTTAGCTATATAAATTTAAAATTGCTAGCTTTGAAAGACACATTTACAAAAATCGGAAAGTGAATTGTTACAATTCAAATTCCTAAACATATTTTCGTGTCATTTTAGTTTATTTTCGTTATGATAGTTTCACATAAAATCTAATGCCCTACATAAAACAACTCTGTCACATTCGAAACTTCTATATGATCAAAATATATATTGAAATGTGCATTATTTAAAATTAATTAATATTTACTAGTAAAAAATGCTTATGATTCAATTATTTTAATACATTTTTGTATTTTTAAAATGCTATTCATCTAATATATATTATAAAAAAAGTTTTTAAATGTTAAAAGGTTAGGATCTTTGTGGGTCTTTCACGCAGGAACAAAAAAATTGGCTGAATGGAATTTAATGAAACTTTACAGTCAAAATTTTTAAAACGATGAAAATCTTGTACATTTTAATCCATAAATAATATAGCTTATACAAAGTTTCAAGGCTGTAATAGCAAAAATGTATTTGCTTTATATTTTATAAAAACCATTAACTAATGACTATAATTTTGCTATGTTTTTAATTCTAGCTTCTTTTTGGTTCATTTGTAAAACTGACTATTCTGCTTTCCTAATACACGGATGATCTACTTTTTGCAATGCTCGACATTTGTAAAATTCAGGTGTTGAATGTTTAATACATCTAAAACTTTCAATTTGGTAATGAAGCCTATATATTATATATGATAGTTTTTTGATACAGTTTTGGAATTATACACCAAAAACTATTTCCGCTTTCACTAATATTTTGAGTTTTATAAGATAAATGTTCAAGATGTGACCTCTAAATACTAAAATGGACATATTATATCTACACCACAAGTCACATCCCATGATATTTAGATTCAAATCTGTAAGCCCATAGGATGGCTGACAAATTTTCCCGAGTTCTGCTATCTACAAAGCAATTCTAGAGATTTTTGTGTGCGCTGCAAAATGTCTGCGATCCCACCACATCATATATCTATCTTTTGTTAAAATGTGAAAAACCTTTTTTAATTTTGGCTAAACGCAAGGTGCTTCTTTTTAGCCAGGTACCATCTAATTAAATCCTCTGATAAGCATATTATTATTATTTATTTCAGAATAAAACTAAGTTTGAATGGAGCGGTTGTTATAAATCTCTCTTTATTTTTAATGTTTTTAATGATTTTAGTATACATATTTGTTAGTAAGAAATTGATCTTTTTTCCAATTAAATGCTTTTATCAGTTCTGATACTTGAATAAGACCTAAAGTAAAGCTGATAAACTTTCTCTTTCACACTGCATCTTTTGGACAAATTTTCAAAATTTGTTTGTGGTTAGTAGTTATTTATAACGCTATAATTTTAATTGAATAGGCAGATATAATTCTTTTTTACATCTACAACTATTCACTTCAAAAAATTCTTTTAATCAATTTAAACCATTTGATAAGGCTGAAAAGTAGCATGTGTCTTTTGTTTTGATTTGAGCAATCAGCGGTTTTGGGGTTTGAACAACTTTTAAAAAAAATACTACTTTACTGCAAAATTTCTCAAAAAGGGAAAGAATGGTGTTTCAATCAAAATTGGGGCGCGCCCCAATAGCCTTACTGGGTTGAATGAGATTAACCCAATAACATACAAGGGGGTATTAAATTAAAGCACAACAATTTTATAAAACTAATAACCAAAAACACAATAGCGCGAGCATATTTAATTCTCAGTTGCAAAATATATTATTAGCGAAAAATAAAATTATTCTAGATTTAAAAATTATTTTTAATTTACTGGAATGAATTAATACAAAATACTTTCAGACATAATAAAAATACACTTTTACTCTGATATAATTTATAGGCTCGCGATATTAAGTCATTAAAATTAAAAACGCCTTCAATACCTAATTAGCTATCTTTGATGCTATAACCAAATAAAAAATCTTTTATTTGATTTGCTGTAATCCCGTGATAAGAGATTTTTTATTACGTTTTCTTTTTAATCCTAACATTTTTGCTCTTTTGGACAGAAAAAAAACAAATTTTAATTGAATAGGCCCTAGACCCAGAATCGAAAAAAATAAAAAGATTTAGGAACATAAAAAATTCATCACTGTGATTATTTTTAAAATACTGCACATTATAGCTGTAATCTGTTCTTGCTGATAATCTGTTTGACCTAAGTTATTGGTACAGTTAGTTGTGACCCCTTTCTTTTGTTTGCTTCTCATTTAGAGAAGTTGTAAGTAATGTATTTTTCTCTGTTGCGCTTTTTTCCATGCAAAGGAGTTTTTTGATACATATAAACATATCTCAAACATATAAAGCATAACGAAAAACCTTTTACACAATTGTTTTTAGCAGCAACATACATATTATCATAATAAATACAATTTTTACCCGGAAGTGGTCGCGTGGGACACACAGAACATGATATCGTTAATTTTGACAAAACTGTTTATTTGTTATCGAAGAAAAATTTAAAGTCCTTGAATGTAGGTAAGTTTACTTTCTCTTAATTAAATTATTCGCTGGAATCACGATTTGTATCGTGTACAATAAAATAATTATAAAGAAAAAGAGGATTGGGTTGACTCAATAACCCCGCTCGACCGTATCGAGTGCGCGCCTGCTCCCAGTTTAAAACATATTGAAGTCTTTTTGCTTTAAATATTAAAAATAATACAATTATTCTTCATCGGAATTTTATATTATTGTTCATTCTTTAACATCAATTATAAATGCTAATTCTGTGAGGCTTAAAATTACAATTCGCTTAAAACTAATGAAAATTTCAGCAATCATTTTACGTTTTTGTAAACATTGTCGGGCACTTGGCTTTACTCTCCTTACAATCCAGCTATTATATCCATAATGTTTTATTTTCTTATAAATAAACTCGTGCAAAGAGCGGGCACTTCAGCCGGTATACTTTTAATGTATCATTGCTGCACAGAGTATTTTATAACTAATTAATTAATACTAAATTAAGAATAAGTTTAATAAGTATTAACGACTTCCATGGGCTTGTCTTGCAAAGCAAAGTTTTAATAAGGAATGCTTACGATTAGAAATTGAACCTCGTAAATTCTTTTTCTGTATTTAGCTGATATCTATATTTTATCTTCTAAGCAGCAACCCCATTTTGCAATATGTTCAATTTAAAAATTAGAGAAAGGAAAAATAACATAATAATTACCTATTACTTAATTTTCTTTTGCTTAAAAGACACGTATACAAAATTTAATACTTATGCTATTAATTTGTACCGTTTATAATTAAGATCGCGTATTGTAGCTTTAGCGTCAAAGTGCATTATTATTGCATTCAGGACATTATTAGTGCATAAGGGGGGCGCGATAAAAACTGTGATTGAAAAGGGGGGTGCCAGTATTGAAAATTTGAGAAGCACTGACTTCACTGTATTTTTTAGAGTGTGAGAGTGAGTGAATATTAATGCCGCACTGTTCAGTTACACGAGGGCTTTTGGCAACGGATCACGTAATTTTGAACCTTTATCAAGTGACGTTGACGACACCTGAGATGGCACCCCTTTGTTCTATCTACGACACTACACCAACTTAGAAGGAATATTCTTTGAAATCCACTCTTCCAAGATATGTGGCAGCACGGGTTCCATGATGAGTAATTTAGCGGAAATAATAGATTGTCAAAATTTAAGTGTCTTATGTTTTTGTATGTTAATGAAGACCTTAGAAAATGATTTGACTACTTATTTTAAGTGAACGGTATATGTAATTATTTTTACACAGTGGAATATCTTTAATTAATTTATTAGCTCTAACGGATTAAATTTTCCAAAGTGGAGTATTTTGTTTATGTATATCCCTTAGTTTTAAATGTAGTGATCCAAAAAAAAGTATTGTATGAAAAAAACTGCAGTGAATCATAATGCGGTTGGATAAAGTATTAACGTGCATCGCTCCCCTACACGGCGGGTCTTAAAAGCTCTAATAAAGCTTAAGTTATAAAAGTAGCTAGGCATTTGCCAACTTGACTCTATCGTTAACGTTTCGCTATGTTTTTCATTGAATCTTCATTATAATTTAAGAAACGTTTTGTTTAAGAATATTACAAATTTAACATAAAATAAATACTACAGAAAATAATATTAATGTGTTATACTTTCAGATAAAAATTATTTAAACTACTTTAAGCGTCCAATACACAAAATTTTTAGCAATGTGTTACTTTTGCTGAGCAGAGATCAGCTTAAGAAGGTATTTTCAATTTAATCAAACATTCAAACGATCAGAAAAAAAAATTCAACAGTAATCTGTAAGTTTTTTTAATTCATTATTTATAAATAATGGGGGGGATAGTTCTACACTCAAAAAAGCCACTGTAATGCCGGGCTCTAGAGAGATAAAAGAAATGTGTCTGACAAGGGAAAGCTGTGGAAGAAATTTCTAAAAAGGGAATTGTAATGACGTTAATATAGAAACCATGCACACACACACACAAGATGAAGTGCTAACAGCTAGAGGAGAAGGGGAATCCCTATGACAATATGTTATACATTCAAAAATGTCCGTGCAAAGCAGGGGGTAATTGAACAGGAAAGAAGCTAAACAAATTTTGGAAAAGGGAATTTTAATGACATCATTATAGCAATCACTTGCATGGTACGCAAACACACCCGCACAAAAGGGCTGGCGTCATGAAGAAAAGAGAGAACTAAGTTACACACTTGGTAAAGGCCAGGCTTTAAAGGAGAGGAAAGAAATAAACAAGTCAAAGTAGTTTCGAAAAAGAATGATGGAAGTGCTGATTTTGTGAAGGGAAAGGAAAATTTATAAAAGTATGAAAGCCCGTGCAACGCCGGGCCATGTAGCTAGTTTATAAGATTATAATATGCATCACAAAAACGATCTTGTCGCTTCATTAAAAATTAAATAAAAGCATGATAATAATTACAAGGTTATGACTAAAACTTGTAATCAAATAGTATTTACTCTTATGTCTATTAAGTATAAGTGATATAAACGTTTTGAAAATTCAACAAGTAAAATTAATGATATAGTCACGCAAAGAGAAAAACTAGTTCCAATAGAAATATATAAAAAAAAGTTCTTAAGGTATCCGACTGCTTGCGACAACTTTTTTTTTAAAAAAATGGAAATATGGATATTTTTTTTGTAGTTTTTAGATTTTTTAGTACATTTTTTTAAAAAAAGGCTACAATTAAGAAAAAAAAATTATTACTACTGAAATGGGAAAAATGGGTAAAAATTAACACAAAATTACCTAAACGGTGCCGCTCTATATAAATAGTAAATGAACAAAATCCCAATTTTTCATTTTTTATGTATTACTTTGCTATTCCTTCATGAAATGACCTTCAGGATAATAGATATTTTAATTTTTACAAAAACTAGAGCACTTTATCTTAGTTATTATATGAAATTTCTTTAAAAATAGGGATTATATTGAAATAAAGAACTGTAAATTTTGTAATAAAACACTGATTAATAAATCTGAAAGTTAAAACACTTCTTCTGTTATACAGGACAAATCGAAAGGGAGTTTCAGTAAATTATTTTAAAAAAACATTTTGAGTAATCGCTGTCCCCGTTTGAGCTTTTAGAAAAAAAAACACATTTCGAGTAAAACGCGTTTTAAAGTTTGACATCACATTTAAAGTTCACGCATCTATTTTTACTAAAACACATGCAGTTTTGGTTCTACAGAATAGAAAATAAAAAAGCTTGTTATTTTTATAAAGCTAATAAGATGGCCTATAAGATAAAATCATAAAAAGTTGTCAAATGTTTATAAAAATATTCATGATTTTAGGGTTAGCCGGACACCTTAAAAGCCAACTTATTTACAAACAAATTACTTACAATTTGTTGTGTACAAAATATAGGTTTCATTAGATTTTGAATTAAACTTTATGTGTGGACATAATTAAAAGACAAACGTATCTTTCCTATACACTTAAATATTTCTGAAACTTGCCAAAATAAATCTAATAAAACTTATCTTTTATTGAATCATCAAGAAGCTTTCTTTTAAAGTAAATATTTAGACTTGAGTAGCGATAAGACATTTCCATTAAAATTTAAATTGCTGGAATGACCTCAATAATTTTATCTCGGAATAAATTTGATTAACCTTTAATCGAGTGCATTTGCTAAAGTTTCAGATTCTCATTTTGTCATCAAAAGCTCCTTATCTTGGTTCAGGAGGATCACCATCTATTAATCTGGAATTCTAGATGATCCTTATATTGATGTAGTAAATCAAGGACAAGTAATTGCTTGCAATGATCCTTTCCATAACTCCAAGTATTAAACCATTTCACTTTGAATTCTGATAAACTTTCCTAATGCAGTAAATGTTTAATTCAAATGTCAATGATTCTTATTTAACAATTCACTATTTCTAGACCGTGAAATGTCTATCATATATAAGGGAAATTTGATATTTTCAGTCTGTAATTTCCATTTCTTATTCATTAGAAACATTCTTAATCAATCTTAAAATAATAAATCCAAATTAATTTTGATACGCAGTTTATTTTTCGTAATAATAAATTCAAATGAATTATGATACGTAGTTTTTTTCGTTTTTCTGATGGCTGCTCTAGACGTCAGTAACTTTATCACTTCTTTGAAGTTGGATATTTTAAGTATATATTATGTTCAGAGAGAGTGAAAATAAACTTTACACACATCGATATTCTAGTAAGAGCTCAATACCAGTGCTCAATATTACTGCATGCTTAAAAAATCTTATTCCTCTATTGCTGATTTCTATTTTATGATTTATTCTCTTAACATAGCCTTTTAAAAATCTGTAGGGTTTCCACATTAAATTAAATAGCAGTTTGTGATTAACTTGTTAGTAAATCATCAATGTCTTTGCAGGGAAATCTTGGAATTAAGTCCATGAAAAACCTCAGTGTTTTTATATAGCTTGATGCGGATAAAAGTTTTGTTCTCATATAAATAACAAGCACAAATATACTTAAAACAGTTTATTTACATACGCTTATGTTTGGAAGATCAAATATCGTGGTCTGATTATAAAAATATTTAACGTCTACTTAACTTATATGGGAAGGAATTTATAAATGTATATTTTAATTTTTTGTTTCCGAAAATTAATGAATTCTAAATTTGCATAAAATGTCATTTTTGCCATTAAAAAAATATTCAAGTCTTGTAATAGCTTTTTATGTACAAAATTAAAAAAAATAGCATGGTTTTTTGAAAGTACAGCAATTCTATGTCTTTTATAGGTAATTTTAGGTTGTAGTAGAATGTTTAAATGATGTAGGAGGACATTTTTAAATAGTTTAAACATATTCGTTCATTCATTTTTTGTTAATGAAGTTTATCTAAAACTTTATTTTGAAACCAATGAATAGTAAATACGTATACGCACGGATGATTTAAAAAAATGAAATCATTTTAGAATCAATTTCATATATTACAACAAAATACTATGTATAGATTGATATTTCAGCCAATATATAATATTACATACGTAGAAATTCTTGAGAGTAGTTTGAATAAGTCTACTCTGAATAAATACTTATTTTCAGATTTGTTTTCATTGATATTACACGAAGCCTGTTAACAGATGTACTCTTGTTAAAAGAACTATCTAATGTGCACACTGAATATTCCAAATGAAGAAAATACTTCTAATATAAGATTTTACGACTTAACTATTAATCTTCATTGGAACTTATTACCTAAACAGTTAAATATTACTAATAAGTGAATTTAACCAAGGTCCCACACAGTAAAGATTTTTCAAAGTATAATCAGTAGCCTATGGCTAATACCCAAAAATATAATTATCTATGGTTAACAAAGTTCTTTTTTTAAAAAAGAAGAGTTGTTAAAATTATGTGTGGACACATTATACAACCATTCTTCCGGTAATAAAAAAAAATGTAAACAATTTATATTTGAATCATTCCATATTCTCTCATCGTTATAAATGATTAATATTTGATACAGATATCAGGAACTCGTAAGCATAAATTTAACTCGATTGACCCCAACTCTAGATGTCACATGTCTTACGGATATGGTTGAGTTACAAAAAGTGATCATTTAAGCCCTCATATATGTTTGATATTCAGGTCATAAATATAAGATATAGCATACACCTCATACTTTAATATGAAAATTTAAATACATTATATATATATATATATGCTTAGATGTTCATTTAAGTAAATGTTATTCTGGATCCTAGAATTTGTTAAAAAACATATTTGCTGAAATGGGTTTTTTGGTGAAGGTTACATGTTGTTCACACATAGGGTTTCTGAAGCGATCTTCGTTTTTTAGAGCTTAATCTTTTGTTCAAGACTGTATTTATTGCTATCGTTGAAATTAATGTTTATATGAGTTTCTGTAATATGATACAGGAATTTTTACTTGCCGTACGAAAATAAATTTTTTACTTTGGATGGATTAATAAGCTGATTTAACGTTATACGAATTTTTCACTTATGATTAAATTATATTTTGAATTATTATTTGCATCTCTAAATCTGATGTAACATTATTCCATATTCTAAATATACCATTCAACTCCACTCAGTTGTTATTTTCTTTATCATTTTACAGTTTACACATATACGGCAGCGTTTTTCAAACTGTAAAGGGCGCCCCTCTTGAGGGGGGATGAGCATGTTGAAAAGTCGAAAACAAAAGATAACTTGAAAAAATTATTAATTTACTGAAAGTAAACAAACAAAATACATTCTGACGTAATAAAAAGTAAAATACATATTTGCATTGATATATTACACTTACAAATATATCAGTGCTCCACAATGAGTTTCAGAACTAATTTAATAATACTTAGTTTAGAACCAGTTTTTTAATTACCAGTGACACCATGGACTTGTCATATATATAATTAATAACAAAAATTAACACTTTTCTTGATAATTTGTACAATTTATAATTAATCCCTTAACTGCCGATTAAAACTGATGCAATCCACTTCAAAATGCCAATCATTTCCACGTAGCGCACGTATGTGTTGTATTAGAGGGGGGAGGAATGATAATAAATAATAGTATAATAAATAATAGCAAATAAAATCTGAACTAAGTAAATCTTTCGCAAACATTGTCAATGTTCTTTTATTGCATTCGATAGCCTTCAGAATAATTTTATGGATAGCAGTGCACAGAAAAGTCCATACGTCGAAAATACGTATATATACGTACGGGGAAATACACGTTTTGACATAGTGAGACGTTTATATACGCCGGGAGTGCTTAAGAGGTTAAAGTCGTATCGTAGTTTTAGCGTCAAAGTATAGTATTATTGAATTCCATACATTGTTATTGTACGAGGGAGGCGCAATCAAAATTATGATTGAATACTAGGTCGCGAATAGTACAACTTTGAGAAGCACTGATATAAGGGATTCGCAAAACTCTTAAATAAAATGTTATTTGATATGACATTGTTGGAAAGTGCAGATTTATATAGAAAAAAAATTAAATAATTTATAATTACTCTAAATGATTGGAAAATTATTTTATTTTAGAACATGAATCCAATCCTCTTTTTACCTAATTTAAAAACATATATAAATAAAATTAAATTAAATACTTGTTTTAAAATAAAATAAAAATTATTATTGGCTTTAAATATCCACAATTTCTTCTTCACTTACAATTCCTTTCCATTAAAAGTATTTATTCATATATAGGTCTCTAAATTTGATATTTATATGCAATATATATATATATATATATATATATATATATATATATATATATATATATATATATATATATATAATGAATATAATATATTTGCCAATATAAAAATATACACCATACATAATGGATATGTCGCTAGAATTTTTTATTGCCTAAAGATAATTTGAATCTGAATCCACTTATGTTTACATTTTATTGTATATGGAAAGCGTTTACAAATCAGAAATTTTTGTTCCATTCTCCTTAATACTTCAAATATTTAAATAAAAAAAGTGCTTATCGAAAACTAGTGTATGCATTTAAAAAGATATGTTAAAAACTACAGATTGAAAAATATTCATTTAAAAGCAACATAAAGTATTCTTATTTTATTTCAGTTCTTCTATATCGAACAATTAATATGATTTAATAGCCTCCACGATTACCACAGACTACGATTGCATCACATCAGACTATGAAAAAAAATCGATATTTCATAAAAAGATAAATAGTCTGCAGTTAGACAAAACACGATTCGCCCCAATGTTCATTTATGTCCGATGAGACATGGGCAAATTATATGTTTACTTCTCTGAAAACCCTCCAAATGTATGCTTAGTAACCATAAATATTGTCTTTCGTAATTTCTGAAATTTGTGGAAAAAATTATTATGGGCATGACCTATAAGATTGTTCAGATTATTTGTGAGTATGTGTGTGTGAATTTCACTTATGGGAATTGTTTAGTTTTGCTTTTATGTTTTAGTACTAAACTAAAAGCAAGTATTTTTATTTTGTTATTTATTTGAAACACTAATAATTTTTTTGTAATAAAGCAAATTGTAGGTCACTCTTCATTCAAAGCT